>JACSYO010001675.1:247500-530000 GCA_016806645.1 Ophiodon elongatus | reverse complement strand
GCAAGCAAAGGGGAGCATTCAAGATGGAACTGACCTGCCCAGTCTCATGAAATGTATTCAAATGAGCAAGATGTCTTCAAATGCATCAAACAGTCTGTGCACTGGTATGATAGATAAACATGAGCTGTGATAGTTATCAAGCTCCTCTTCTATGGAACCAGCTTCCACTTTCAGTCCGGGGGGCAGACACAGTCACCACATTTAAGAGTAGACTTAAGACTTTCCTCGTTGATAGCGCTTATAGTTAGGACTGGCTCAGGTTTGCCCTGGTCCAACCCCTAGATATGCTGCTGTAGGCCTAGACTGCTGGGGGACATCTTAGGATACACTGAGCTCCTCTCTCCTCTTCTCTCTCTCCTTCTGTATGAATTCATGTCCCATCAATGCACATTACTAACTATACTTCTTCCCCGGAGTGTTTGTGCTTTCTCTCCTCACAGGTTTCCATGGATTGTGGTTATATCTGGACCCTGGTCCTGCCTCCTGCCTCTTGCCATGGCCCTGCTAACGCCCATCCTTCTCTATTTCCTTCTGTATGAATTCATGCACCATTATTGCGCATTACTAACTTTGCTCTTTCTCCGGAGTCTTTGTGCTTTCTCGCCTCACAGGTTTCTATGGATCGTATTACATCTGGACCGTGGTCCTGCCCGACACCTACTGATATTATTATTCTTATTGCTAGTTGCATTGCAATTAGTATTGCCAATACCATTACTGCTTTTACTATCATTATTATTCTACTATATCGACTGTTGCTGTTATTTTTGGTAGTTGTAACTTTTTCATCATGACTACTACTCATTATATGAATCATTTCTGTCATGTGCATTGAATGTGTTATAACTCTGTTATGTTGTTCATTCTGTACACATGACATCTATTGTACTTCTGTCCATCCTGATAGAGGATCCTCCTCTGTTGCTCTCCTAAAGGTTTCTTCCCTTTTTCTCCCCGTTAAAGGTTTTTTTCAGGGAGTTTTTCCTGATCCGATGAGGTCCCAGGACAGAGGATGTCATATGTGTACAGATTATAAAGGCCTCTGAGGAGAATTTGTAATTTGTGATTTTGGGCTATACAAAATAAATTTAATTGCATTGAATTGATAGGCATTCCTGTAATAGTCAGTAGTAGGTAGTTTGTGCAGATGTGAGCTTGTACTTACGCAGTTGCAATACACAGTGTGAAAGTAATTACTCTTGCTCTCTCTCTCTGACATGGATATTGGAGGAAATACATTCCCTTATTCACTATCACATTTGTAGAGATGTTTCACAGTCTATTTGACTTAAGCTTACAATGCTTCTGAATTCCAAATTTTCATTAAAACAAATGTTTTCTGGCCAATCCTTCAACTACCTAAACATCAAAATGTCTCTTTTCAGAACTTTTTAAGTTGAACTGTGCCATTGTTTTATTACTTTTCATGAAGGTTTTCTGATATCCCACCTCTGTACTTAAGGTTACCATAGACACATCAATCCACTTAGATAAAATCAGGGAAATATTGTGGTCATAGTTAAGGGAAGGAATGCCTTAATAGTTAAAGGGAATCAATACTGACTGTATAGTAGATGAAAGGACATAGCCCAAGGTGGCTGGTGTTAAAGTCACATACTTTGACTTTTAATTAAAAAAAGATTTTGTGTTGGTATAACAATGTCAAACTACTTTTTCCACTGCTACTGCAAGAATATTATTTACAAAATGCAAGAGGATAATTGCTTATGAACAAAATGTTGTTTTTGTTTTGCATTTTAACAAATGCCGTTTCTTTATTCATTTAGTTGTCTTTTTTGACTAAATTAACACTGGTTTGTGCTCATTTGATGACATTTAGTGTGACTGTACTGGTCCTGACATTCATACTCAACTCCATGAAATGCTTTTTTCCTTTTTTACTCGTGTGTGAAAGATCATGACAAGACGTGAGAGGTTAAAGTACAATGCAAGAGACAAATGAAGGATGACATAGACAGCATGAATTAGACTGGGGAAAGGTGCATAATTCATAAAGTCTGTCCAAGAAAATGGGACTGGGTGACCTCTCTCCGCTGGTGGAGCAGATGATAGATTGGTGCAGGCTTAGAGAAGGCAGCCTCAAGCAGATGGGCATTTTAGCAAGGAGAGGGAACAAGGCTTAGCCACAATGCTAGCCCACAAAGAAGCTCCTCTGCAAGTTACAAAAATTTTAGTCGAGATGGCGAGCTTAAAAATGGGAGGGGAAAACGTTTGACCACCTACAGCTTGAAAACTCCAGTGGACACGAGTGCTCATCCATTGGAAAGTTATGCAGCTTTAGGTAACACTCCGCATTAATAGTCAACCTGACAAAAACAGAATTGTGAAAGAGAAAAGCATGTCTCAGCGTTGTTTTTTTTTCCCTCCCAAGTGTGACCGAACATAGTAAAGATACTTAATATTTTCTCTGTAATTACACCAACAAATTAAAAAAGAAAAAAAAATGAATCAAACCTAAAGTGATCAAAACCTAAAAGAGAACAAAAAAATAAAGATGCACACACTAAGCTGCACAAACAACAAAGATTGAAGAGGTGATATTTCAACATAAAAAAATGGCTACTAAAAAGGTAAGCAAACTGGTTGCATTACTGTTATACCTCAATGTGTACATGACTCTCCCATTGCTCCACAGCCTCAGGAGGCGGTTGGGAGTGGTGATCCAGTGGGCGTCTGATTTGCGAGAATTCCTGAAGAATGTGTCGGGAATCCAGATTTTGCCTACCATGTTACTGTTGAGCATGAGCAGCTTCATCGAGCTGTTGAACTTCAATCGGCTGTCATACCATGTCTGGGCAAAGAAGATGTCAATGGTATATTCCTGAAACAGATTTAGGAAACAACTTTGACAATATACAAGAAGATATCTTTATGTTTACTTTGAGAATTCCCAGAGCAAACGGAATTGATTTTTGGAACGGAGAGATTGCTTTGGAATTTGGTTCAAACTATTTTTCCCTCAGGACGAATTGTTATTATCCCCTGACTTTTCATATAGCACCATCATCAGGTCAAAATTAGAATGATATGTCTCCAGAACTATTGTTTGGATTGCAATGAAGTTTGGCAGATAATCAAACATGTAAAATCAGAAGATCGTCGGTTTGACTTTCCTTTCAAAGATCCTTGAGAAAGTAGTTGCAAATCAGTTGTGTGACTACTACATAACAATAGTTCATTCGAGGATTTTCAGTCAGGATTTAGAAAACACCACAGCACAGACAGCACTGGTGAAAATTACTAATGACCTTCTAATTGCATCAGATAAAGGACTTATCTCTGTCCTTGTCTTATTAGACCTTAGTGCTGCGTTCGACACCATTGACCATCACATCCTATTACAGAGATTAGAACATTTGATTGGCATTAAAGGCACCACACTAAGCTGCTTTAAATCCTATTTATCAGATCAATCTCAGTTTTTATATGTAAACGATGAAACCTCGATGACCACCAACGTCAGTTCCACAAGGTTCTGTGCTTGGACCAATCTTATTCACCTTATATATGCTTCCTTTGGGCAATATTATCAGAAAACACTCCATAGACTTTCATTGTTATGCTGATGATACTCAATTATATCTATCGATCAAGCCAGAAGAAACCAACCAGCTTGCTAAACTTCAAGCATGTCTTAAAGATATAAAAACATGGATGACCTGCAACTTCCTGATGTTAAACTCAGACAATACTGAAGTTATTTTACTAGGCCCAGAACACCTCCGGAATCAACTATCTAATGATGTGGTTTCTCTTGATGGCATTGCCCTGGCATCCAGCGCCACCGTAAAGAATCTCAAAGTTGTCTTTGATCAGGACTTGTCCTTTAACTCTCACGTAAAACAAATCTCAAGGACTGCCTTTTTTCACCTACGTAACATTTAAAAAATTAGACACATCCTGTCTCAAAGCGATGCAGAAAAATTAGTTCACGCATTTGTTACTTCTAGACTGGACTACTGTAATTCCTTATTATCAGGCTGCTCTAATAAGTCTCTTAAATCTCTCCGGTTGATCCAGAATGCTGCAGCTCGTGTACTAACAAAAACTAAGAAAAGAGATCATATTACTCCTGTATTAGCTTCTCTTCACTGGCTCTCTGTAAAATCCAGAGTCTAATTTAAAATCCTTCTCCTCACCTACAAAGCCTTAATTGGTGAGGCATCATCATATCTTAAGGATCTCATAGTACCATATTACCCCACTAGAGAGCTATGCTCACTGAATGCGGGGCTGCTTGTGGTTCCTAGAGTCTTAAAAAGTAGGATGGGAGCCAGAGCCTTCAGTTATCAAGCTCCTCTTCTATGGAACCAGCTTCCACTTTTAGTACGGGGGGCAGACACAGTGACCACATTTAAGAGTAGACTTAATACTTTGCTCTTTGATAGCGCTTATAGTTAGGGCTGGCTCAGGTTTGCCCTGGTCCATTCTTTCCAGCCCCTTGATATGCTGCTATAGGCCTAGACTGCTGGGGGACAACTTAGGATACACTGAGCTCCTCTATCCTTTTCTCTCTCTCCTTCAGTATGAATTCATGTTCTATCAATGCACATTACTAACTCTACTTATTCCCCCGGAGTCTTTGTGCTTTCTCGCCTTGCAGGTTTCCACGGATCATGGTTGCGTCTGGGCCCTGGTCCTGCCTCCTGGTTCCTGCCGTGGCCCTGCTGACGCACATTCTTCTCTATTTTACCTTCTGTATGAATTCATGCACCATTGATGCACATTACTAACTCTGCTCCATCCCCGAAGTCTTTGTGCCTTCTCGCCTCGCAGGTTTCTGTGGATCGTGGTTAAATCTGGACCTGCTGTGGTCCTCCCCGACACCTACTGCTACTATTACATGAATCATTTCTGTCATGTGAATTTAACGTGTTGTAACTCTGTTATGCTGTTCATTCTGTACACATGACATCTATTTTTGTACTCTGTCCATCTTGGGAGAGGGATCCTCCTCTGTTGCTCTCCTGAAGGTTTCTTCCATTTTTCTCCCTGTTTAAAGGGTTTTTTTTGGGGGGAGTTTTTCCTGAGTCGATGAGAGGTTCTGGGACAGAGGATGTCGTTGTGTACAGATTGTAAAGCCCTATGAGGCAAATTTGTAATTTGTGATTTTGGGCTATACAAAAATAAATTGAATTGAATTGAAGTCTATTTACCATTTACCATAAAATCTCAAGTCAAAGTCATCTAACTGTCTTTGTCTGGCACTTTCAATGGGATGTGGATGGAGGTTAACAGCTCTAGATAAACTAGTTTGTGGACCTTGAGTTAAGATTGTGTCTTTGAAATAATTAATGGATTGCCATTAATTGTTGTACAGACATTCATGGTACAAAGAGGTTATGTTCTTTTGTCTTCCTAATACTGTAAAACAGGGATGTGCGGTCAGGGGAGGCAGGTGAAGCAGTGCCTCACCTGTCATCATGAGAAAAAGTAAAAAATAGATGATAAAATAAAAATGAATATTTCTCTACTGATCTGTGCTATAAATGTAATTTCTGTATGATTCTAATCATTTCAAGCATTTTTATAATTAAAATCGCAGAATTTGCACATGTACTGTTCAAACAGAGGAGACACGCGAGGTGAGGCAGCGACGAGCTGTGCCTCATCTGTGTAGTCAATCCCTCACAGACTGGGTTGAGCGCATGCCTTTTGCTTTCTCATTGTTTGTCACCACTGTAATATTTGTAGACACTTGTATTATATGTCCTTTCTTTCTATAGAATAGGTAGTGTGTTTCACGTATATGTTGAACCTATATTGTCTTGCTGATTGACATAAAACCGCAGTGAAAAAGCCCAGAAGGGAGGCAAACCTCTGCCTCACTGATGGGGTCGTGCGAGAGCCCACGGGTTCATGCTTGTTCTGCTGTTGCTCTTCTTCTACACTTTTAAAACTAAAAGAAGATAATATCATGCATACACTGCAGTAGTGTCACACATTCCAACACTTTAGATTGTTTTCATCCCACCTGCCTGTTTACTAACTCTCCTGTCATTTCAGATCCTCCCACAGCATCAGCTCCCATTCCCCTCACCTGACCCTCCTCCCCACCTCACTTGCAGCACATTACCTCATCGATCCCTCACTACTTAAGCCCTCTACTCAACACTTCAGCCTTCCGCCTTTCCAACCGAGAGGTCCCGCGTGGCGTACATCGTTTCTTTGCTCACGGGCAGCGCTAAGAACTGGCCTGTACTGCGGCCAGAGCAGCCACTTTGTAAACTCTTGTCCAGTAAAATACACGGCTCACCAGGCATCCAGAGGGCGCTGGTGAGCCGGAACGCGAACTTAAGAATGCCCTCTCGACCTTTGATTCATGCGGAGCTGTTCTTCTCAGGGAAGAATCCCTCTGTCTCAGTCCTCATTGACTCCAGACGCTAACCTTCTGCACAGATGACTCTCACCTCTCAGCTGGGGATCGGCCAGGTGCTCCAGGAGAGACCTATCCACGCCACGGTTTAAGATGGCCACCTTTTCTGCAGGGTTACTCACCAATCCACTCGTCTTCGCATGGCTATGTCAGGTAATCACAGCAAAATACTCACCTTTCATCTCATCCGTGCTCCTCAACAACCTGTAATACTGGGCTATCCTTGGCTTAGGAGACACAACCCTCACATTGACTGGTCTACAGGTACTGTTTTACAATGGAGTGCTCATTGCCATGCGGTCTGTCTAAAACCTGTCCTATCATCTGCTCCTCGTCTGTCTGTCTCTGCTGAGTCCCCAGATCTCACCGGTGTTCCCAGGGAATATCGTGACCTAAGGGAGGTTTTCAACAAGGCCCGGGCCACCTCATTACCAACTCATCGCCCGTACGTCTGTACAATCGACCTTCTCCCGGGTACGTCTCCTCCCAGAGGTAGACTTTTTTTCCCTATTGGCTCCCGAAATTAAAACCATGGAAAAATATATTAATGACACCATCTTCATCTCCTGCTGGAGCCGGCTTCTTCTTTGTCAGCAAGAAGGACAAATCCTTTCCAAACCTCTGAGGTATCCTTTCTGGGATTCGTTATCAAAGCAGGTAACATCCAGATGGACTCTGCTAAGACCAGAGCAGTTGCGGACTGGCCTCCACCTTCCACGCGGAAGGAACTCCAACGCTTTCTGGGCTTCGCGAACTTCTATCGACGGTTTATCCGTAACTACAGTTCTGTGACTGCCCCGCTCACCGCTCTCACCTCCCAGCATGTGCCCTTCCAGTGGACCTCCGCGGCGGCAGAGGCAATCCCGATTTTGACCTCTGCCTGAATACTAGTAAAATAATTATCCTTACAACTTTGTCTCGTGGTCGTGCTTTTGGATTCAGTTCACAGTGCTCTAGTAGGCTATATAGCCTATTTTTATTTGTATTGAATGAGTAAAAATTGTGGAATTGCAATGGCAAACGGAGGGTGCAGAGGCAATGCACTCTTTCTCTGAGCCGCCAGACACTGGTGGAATCAAATATGTACCTTACCTATGTATGTATGTATGTATGTATGTATGTATGTATGAAAAAAATGCTTGTATGAAAGTCAATGTGCAACCTGCCAATTGAATGGTGATTTAAGCTGCGCTATTGGGTTCATTTATTTGTAAATCTGATTGAAAAGTCAGTGCCTCACCAGCCACGAACCTCACCGCACGTCACTGCTGTAAAAACACAAACTGTAAAAACATAATTTTATTGTAGCTTGTGCATGCTGGTTATCTTGCATTAGTAAGGGGGAATTCTACATCCATTATCCATTATATCAGCAAAGAAAAAGCAATGGGAAATCTGAAGACGTAGTCTCACCATGTTGATGGGGTCCACTGGTCCAATGCTGTTGACATACACGGCTGTTTCAATCACTGTTGGCCTCACTGAAACATAAAAGAAGACACTGCACTGACATAGACAGCAACTTTTTTTACATGTTTGTTAGCTGATGTCCAAAAATATGCTGTCTGTCTGATCAATATAAAGATATACAACAAACAGCATTTTATCGCAATTGTATTACTGTAGACCCTCCTTTTTTTTATTGATTTCTGGAACTTGTATCATTTTTGTTAATATTCAATAATTATGTTATCAATCTTAACATTACTGTACAGAGTACAAATTAAATGTAAAAAAAAATCACAGTCGAACTTTGACCGCCTTATATTTACGTGAAATATTCTGTTTGGAAGACAGAGTGTTTTCATCACAATTAAAAGGAGTAACATATGAAGTACCTTTTATTTTAATTGATCAGTGAACCACCTGTTGCACTGTGGTACAAGCGTGTAATTAAGTAAAGTAAGTACAATGTATGTAATTATAGCGCTTCTAACAGACATAAGTCACAACGTGCTTAACTGGAGCGGTATTTCAGACAAGAAGAAAACAAACAACACATGGTGACCATACAAAGACCACTAATTTACAATATCAGTTTTTAAAGCATGAAACATATTTAAGAAAAGGCACAATTACATTTAATTTCACAATAAACAGTAAAATACACAATGAAAGCATAGATTAAAAGCAGCCATAAAGCATGAATTTTACCCAAACGCCAGTCTAAACAGGTATGCGTTGAGCTGATTTTTAAACAAATTCACAGAATCAGCAAACCGTAGGGGTGAAGGAAGAGCATTCCATAACTTTGGTGCTACTACCTCAAAAACTGGTAAATAAGGGTAATTCAGCCACATATGCAGGAGTCTGACCGTGTAGTGCTCTGTAAGTGAGAGTTAGAATTTGAAAGTGGATCCTCCACGCTACAAGGAGCCAGTGAAGAGATCCGAGTATGGGGGACATGTGAGGCCGTCTATGAGCAGACATTGTGAGGGAGGAGAAAAGTTTGTTAAAGTAATCAATGCGAGAAGAGATAAAGGCATGTATTAGCATCTCATGGCTATTGAGCCAACTCTCTACTCTGATTATTAAAATAATATCAGGTAACTACATTTAGGTCTTTAAAGGTGTGTGCCAAGTTTAGTTACATTTCAAGCATGTTTAGTCCCTCAAAAGCACCTTCGTTGTTTACGGCGAAGAATGGGTAGCCACGGCTACGGCGTTACACAAAACATCAAAAGCTTTGTGGACTGGCATCATGAACTTCTTACCTTTGTTTGGAACTCATTTGATATCGATGTGATTTACCTACTAAGAGAAGCAAGCCAAAGTATAGAGGCTTTAACTTCCTTTTACCAGTAGGTGGAGCTATGACTATGATTAAAAATTGGACTGTACATATCTTCAGGCCTGGAGTCTCATCAAACATGTGACATTTGGAAAAGTTCTGACCATGTGGAGTCGAGTTACATAATTTTTTTTCGTTCACGGCGAAGGATAAAAATTCGGTAAATTTGTATAAGGATCAAAAGGATCAAATTATTATTTGGATCAAAATTCGGCAAATTATTATAAATTATGGCAAATACCCCAATGTTAAAAAATAAAAGGTTTTTTTCCCGCGTGGAGTGCGTGACGCAGGAAATTACGCTTTGCAAATACTTCACCAGTTTCTGTATCCGCTTTGTGGCGCTAGATGACATGCATCATTTTTCTCTATGTGAAGTGTAGATCACATCATGTAAATCTGATGCCGTTTGTCACGTAACACTGATTTCCTTTCGCCAGTAGGTGGCGCTTTGACTTTGAGTGAAAATAGGCTTGTCGATATCCTCAGGCCCTTACTTTTATCAAGCATGACCAGTTTGGGGCAGATTCAAGCAAGTCCAGTTGATTTACATGAGCTCGTTTAATGAGGATTCAGGTAAAATGGCCGCCAAGAAAATTGACTCCCGGGCGGTGAATACTTATGCACTCAACACTTTTCAGATTTTTATTTGTAAATAATTTTTAAATCCATGTAATATTTCCCCCCCACTTCCAAATGACAGACTATTTTGTGTTGGTCCATTAAATAAAATCCCAATGAAATACATTTTAATCTGTGGTTATACCATAACAAAATGTAGAAAAGTCCTTATGCAAGGCACTGTATGATCAGACTTTAAATTTGTTGCACTCTTGCAGCCAGAGTCCCCCGTCTGGTCAGTATAAAGAATGCAAGTCACTTCTGCAATAACCCATACTGTCGTGACAGAGTTAAAACAAAACATATTTCCAGAGGATAAACTTCACTTGCCTCCGATATCAGGCCTCAGTTTGTTGTCATAGCCTTTTAGCAGTTTATTTAGGATCAAAGTCACATCGCTCTCATAGACCTTCGGTGATAAGACCCAAGTCTTATTTATGGGAACATCTTCATAGTCTTCTTCTTCCTGTTTACTGGGCCCAAATGCTGCACTGTGGAGTAGAAAAAATAAACATTGTAAGAAAAAAACATTTGTATTTGCAAATAATCCGCGACTTTAACAAAGGTAACCTCAGTCAGAGGCGGACTTTACCATTAGGCAAAGGCCAGCAATTGCCTTAGGCACCTTAGGCCCCATACAATGGCTCATAAACATATGGTTAAGAGAGGTTTTGTTTTTTAACTTTTCGCAAATTAATAAAGTCTAAAATATAAAAAAATATGAAATGGTTACAGAATTATTCATTTATGAGTGTCACAAGCCCACATGAGACAGCATCTGCTGAACACATCACAAACTTGGATATCTGTCCTACATTATGCCTATCAGAGAAACAACAAACAAACATAGCTGTAGCTCAGGTGTACCAATATCTAATTGCTAACAAAGTATAATTCTGGAATGGTATTTTTAAAAGATTAACTGCTATTGTGAACCATCTGGCAAAGTGTAATCTAGCATTCCGTGGCCATTCAAACTGATTGTTTGAGTCTGGCAAGATACATTTCCTTGGACAATTTGACCCAGTAATGCAAGAGCATTTGAGGAAAATTCATGTCTTAAGACATAATTGCATGTGAATACTGAAGAAGAAAATAAGTTACAAGCAGATCTTTCTTGATAAATAAGGATCGTTGAAGGGAGAACAATCCCCCATGACCCCATCCACAAGCTCCAGCTCTCCTTCCCCCACCTCAGCAGGGGCCTGGGGGTCTCCACAACTTCCCAACACAATGAATACCCTCTATATTTTGAAGACGGACGTCAACAGACTTTTCAGGGGGTAGAACCCCATCAAAGCAGCTAATCTTGTTTTCGTCAGTCAGAAGCTTTGAGCAGCAGCTCCTGGACACTTGAAAATCACTGGGACTGTATTTCTTTGTAGATTTAACAGGCTATTGCCATAATTCCGCTAGTTTAAAGATAAATTGCTATAGGTTACTTAGCAGCTAAGCTAAAGCTAAGTAGCAGCAAGATGCCTCCCTTCCCCACGGACGGCTACCACAAACTCCTGCAGAAGATTGCAGTCTTGGAAACAAAGATCCACCGACTAGAAGTGAACATGGAGGTAAATGGACTGTGTGAGAACGATACCACTTTACCATGGACTCACAATATTGGACAAACGCAAGCTAAGACACAGCTAACTAGCACCACCAGGCCTACCAAACAGGAGGGCTGTGTAACAGTTGTTGAATCCTCAAATGGTAGTCCTCCCTGGAACTCTCTCGGTGCAAAGCCGAAGAGGACATCGTACCCACGGGATGTGGGAGGACGACTAACAGGCAGACCCCAGCACCCTGAGATTTGTGATGCGACTGGATGGCCTGCACTACCACACAGGCAGAACTCCTCCTCAACCCCTGCACACAGCTGGACACAGCCAAGAACAGCTGAGAAAAGTAAAACCAGCAAAGAACCTGGCCTGGCAACCAGGCCTACAACTTGGGAACAGATTTACTCCATTGTTGCAGGATCCTAGATCTCCATCTGGTGACCTGGATAAGCAGCTATCTTCTCAAAGCAGGGTAAGAACTGGGAGTAAATGTGAACATAAAAGGCCACAGGGAAAGCTACTGACTGAAACTTTGATTGTTGGTGACTATGCTGTAAAAATGTCAGAACGATGTGGAGCAAGAATACCAAAATACTTTGCTTTCCGACGGATATGGTCTCTAACATGACAGACAAAATCTTGGACATCGTGGCTGACCATCTCACGGTGAAAAACATCATCATGCATACCGGAAGCTGTGATACCGTGAAACAACAAGTCTGAAGTTCTGAAGCGAGACTTCATTGATCTGTTAAACACAGTCAGCTCTGTCAATGCGGAGGTGTTTATCAGTGGCCCTCTTCCACCAGTCAGAGGAGATGAAAGATTCAGCAGGCTGTTTGCACTGAACAAATGGCTGTCAACTGCATGTACTGACCATTCAGTACATTTTATCAACATTTTTTACCTTTTCTGGGAGCGCAGACACCTTTTTAAGGCAGATGGAGTTTGCCTGAACAAGTCAGGGGTAAAACTGTTTACCTCTAATCTATTTTTCTTCCTGCGTCACCCGTCTGTTCCCACTGCCAAGGACAGGAGACAAGAGGAGTCTAAACAAGAGATAACCACACAGCATCGCCGTAGAGACCTTACGGCAGACCTGGGCATTGTACGGCCCCCGGGCCATACCCGGCCCTTTGGCTGACCGGCCCGTGGAAGGTCAATGGGAAATTAGGAATAAAACGTAAATAAGTGTACATCATGCACATTATGCAACTGCATTGCTTTTATTTTGAAGGCGACTGCTGCTGTTTTTTTTTCTCAATTTACATACGTTCGTACGTTGGTGAATGTGTGCGATCAGCAGCGTTCCTGCAATGTGTTGGTGAACTGAGTTTACAGGAGATGTGAGTTAGCTGTCACCCCTCAAAAATGTATCAAAAGATTGTAGAGTCTTTTTTACAAAATATGGACTTCTAAGTATTTATTTACTGAAGTCGAAGGTAAAGCCGTGTGCTTAGTTTGTGGAGAACAGGTCTACGTGTTTGAGGATTACAATTTGAATCGCCATTAGGAGACAAAACACGCGGAGCAACACAAAAAGGCTAATTTTTGGTTCTGAAGATTTTGTTTCTCTTTGGATCTACCTCCATTTGTAAACAAACATTTTCCCTGATAAAGTTTAACAAATACAGATACAGATCCTCTCTCACTGACGATCACCTGTCAGCTGTCCTTCTCATATCCACCTCAGACATTCTACCTTCTCATATCCACCTCAGACATTCTACCTTTGCATTTCCACCTCAGACATTCAGCCTGACTTCAGTGCTTCGTTCAAGCCAACACAGACAAGATTTCTCACACTGAACTGAAAAACAGAAAATTAAGTAATTGGATTACAAAATTGGACTGCAGAAACTTGATCCCTGTCAGTGTTTTATTATATATGGATATTTAATATGTATATTTGTTTGGATCATTATTCCTGCTTCAGATGTTTCAGGTGGAGCTTATTTTAACTCCTTTATACACTGCTTTTCAGTTTGGGAAGTTAGGATGGGTTTGAAAAATTGTTTCTTTAAAATTGTAATGTGCAAAGTAACTCGTAACTAAAGCTGTCAGACAAATGTAGTGGAGTAAAAAGTACAATATTTCTCTCTGAGATGTAGTGGAGTGGAAGTACTCAAGTAAAGTACCTTGAATTTGTACTTAAGTACAGTACTTGGTTACATTCCACCACTGATAATGACATTCACTCTTACCACTCGCAGCTTATCAAAACCATACAATTTACTGCTTTTTATAAAGAGGTGGAATAATATTGAGCAGGCTTGAGTTCAGGCTATTGTTCCGGCCCTCCACAACAGTCCTTGTTTCTCATGTGGCCCCTTGGGAAAAATAGTTGCCCACCCCTGCCTTACGGGAAGGATGCCCCCGCCTAAGGAGAGCCAAGAGGAGGAGTCTCCAAACTCTTTACCTCCCTCACCAGCACCTACTTCCACCCTCGCAGACTCCATCCAGGTCCTCCCCCCACCTGGAGTTCACTGACCACATGAAAGAACTGGTCACTGCTGGAATCAAATTCACTCCCCGCCGCACTCCCCTTTTCCCTCCTAAAATCCCTCCTCGACGTCCACTTCCAGCTCGACCTCCGCCACTGGATCTAAGTCCTCAGCCAGTTTTGACACAATCGGCGAAGTTAAAGCGCACTGCCCCTCTCCCGCCTCCACTACAGCTCCACAACCATCCTTTGTCTCCCCGACCTGATAAAGGCATTAATTGAAATCTTCTGGGTACAGGGTACAAGGCTAATGACACCACTGATTCTCTCCAGGAACAGTCGGGGCCCTGTATGGATCTAGCCTTAATTACTGTCCCGATAGTTTATAGAAAAAGAAAGGTGAGGCTGCGAAGAAATATTAGTAAATCTGCAGACCTATCAAATTTAACATTCATTCCTCGTCAGCCTGTCCAAATAAAATGGGCAAATAGAGCTTTAACCACATTAAACTTAACTTTATTAAATATCAGGTCTGTCAGGAAAAACATTTTTAATCAATGATTTTATTGTTCGGCACAAAATGGATTTTTTGTTTTTAACTGAAACTTGGTTAGACCAAGATAACAGTGCAGCTGTCAATACAGGGGCCTCTTCTGTTCAACATCTACATGCTTCTACTGACTCAGATTATGGAAAACAACAAAGTGTGTTATCATAATTATGCAGACACACAAATCTACATAACTATATCACCAGGGGACTATAATCCCATACAAGGGCTGGGTAAGTGCATTGAACAAATCAACAACTGGATGTGCCAGAATGTTCGGATAAAGATAAAACAGAAGTAATTGTTTTTGGTACCAAGGATGAACAATTGAAAGTCAGCACTTAGCTTCAATCACTGATGTTAAAAACCACAAACCAAGCCAGAAATCTAGGTGTAGTTATGGATTCAGACCTCAGCCTGATCAGCCTACTATCACCTGAAGAATATAGCAAGGATTAGAGGACTTATGTCTCAACAGGATTTGGAAAAACTTGTCCACGCATTTATCTTCAGTAGACTCGACTACTGTAACGGTGTGTTTACAGGTCTCTGTAAAAAGTCAATCAGAAAGCTGCAGCTGATTCAGAACGCTGCAACACGAGTCCTCACTAAGACCAAGAAAGTGGATCACATTACTCCAGTTCTGAGATCGTTGCACTGGCTTCCTGTCCAACAAAGAATTGACTTTATAATCCTGCTGATGGTTTATAAAGCACTGAATGGTTTAGGACCTAAATACATTTCTGATCTGCTGCTACCATATGAACCATCCCGACCCCTTGTCTGGGACTGGTCTACATGAAAAGACCCTAAACACCTTTAAATCCAGATTGAAGACTCTTCTGTTTGCTGTTGCCTTTAATTGAACCAGATTCAAGGATCTTAATCAATGTCTGCATCTCACTACTGTATTGTATTTCTTAAACTGCACTGCAACTTTTATTCTATTTTTTTGCGTTTTAATGTTTTAAATATTTAAATATTGTGTTTTATATTTAAATGAATGTTCTTAATTGTTTTTAAATCTTATTTTCTTTTGCATTATGCTTTTAATGATTTTATGTGAAGCACTTTGAATTGCCTTGTTGTTGAAATTTGCTATACAAATAAACTTGCCTTGCCTTACCTTGCCTTGCCTTGCCTTGCCTTGCCCTGCAGTTTGCCTACAGAGCCAACAGGTCTGCAGAAAACAGTCAATATGTCCCTCCATTTAATCCTCCAGCACATGGACTCCTCAGGAACCTGCGCCAACAACAATCTTTTTCAGTTCTGCCTTTAACATCATCATCCCAACTCTGTTGCAGGTCAGGCTTTCCCAGATGCACATGCCTAACTCTACCTGCAGGTGGATCACAGATTTGCTGTCAGACAGGAAGCAGCTCTTGAAGCTCGGGAAACAAGTCTCAGACTCTTGGACCATCAGGACAAGTTCCCCTCATGGCTGCGTCTTTTCCCCTCCATTCTTCTCTCTATACACATACAGCTGCACCCTAGTCACAAGTCAATCAACCTCCATAAATTTGCAGATAACACCATCATCATAGATCTTGATGAATCATGTTAATGTCCACCTACTGGCAACAGGAAGTTACAGGGTGTGTTTTTTTTTTTAACAAGTTCCTCCTCTCCATCTTGAATTTTGTCAGAAAAGCCTTTGGACTTTGATGATACTTGAACGGCTGTGCGCGAAACAACGAATTTCAGTCATTTGTCATGAAAAAATACACTGCTGTCACTCAACTCCACATGGTCAGATCTTCTGATTCTAAGGATTGTTGTTGTTATTGTTATTAATAGGGCCCAAGAACCGATCAGGGGTCGGCGAGGCCCTATGGAAATTTCACTTTCAGTGTCAGGGCCGATGAAGTCAACAGCCTCACAGTCTACCTCTGAGACCACTTCTGTACTCAGACAGAAATAGCCTCCCTTGCTCAGCCTCAAATTCCAGATTCCCTTCTAGTCATTGAGAGGAAAGTGCTCCAATGTTTCTTTTGACAGCTGATTTAATTAAATAAAATTTATTTTGCATAGCCCAAAATCACAAATAGAAAATTTGCCTCAGAGGGCTTTACAATCTGTACACCTACGACATCTTCTGTACTGGGACCCCACATCGGTTCAGGAAAAACTCTCCCAAAAATTTACAGGAAAAAAAAGGGAAGAAACCTTCAGGAGAGCAACAGAGGAGGATCCCTCGACCCGGATGGACAGAAGTACAATAGATGTCATGTGTACAACAAAATGGACAACATAACAGAGTTATAACAAATTCAATGCATATGACAGAAATTATTAGTATAATAAGAGTAGTAGTCAAGATGAAAAAGTTACAACTACCAACAATTTGTAATCTGTTTTTGGCTTAAAAGAAGTCAGAAATTTAGATTTTCAAATTTTTAGATCCTTTCGAGGGGAGGTGTAATCCCCCTACACTGCTATTGTTGTGCGTGCTGACATACTACGGTAAGCGTATTGCCTCACTTCCAATTGCCAGCGTGTCTGTTGTCCGATAGCGTACTTTGTTAGCTCCAGCTAAACCAAGTTAATTGTGTGATATTCTTTATTACAAGCAGCTAATTACCTGCTGTACATCTTATACATTTAAACACTAATACCTCTCTCCTCCTAGTGGCGACTTCTCGCTTAATCCAACAGTTTTATTTACACATTGTTCAGTTCTGCTAACATTAGCTACATTACTTTAGCTTGGCAGCTGGCGAAGGCTTCCCTCTCTCCCTCTCCTGCAGGGTCGGTGCGGGCCAACGAGCTGTAGCTTCTGCTAGCCGTCCCTCAGCAGCCCCCGAGCAGCTGGGTGACTGTCCGAAGGAAGCAGAAGTCTAAGCAGAAGCCCACGGGGCACCACCAACCTCTTCAACCTAACCAGTACTCCCCACTCAGCGATACACCCGCTGACAGACTAAGTCTGGTTATAGGCAACTCCATTCTGAGAAACATGAAGATAGTGAAGCCAGGGGGCCACAGTCACATGCATTCCGGGGGCCAGAGCGGACGACGTCGAATCCTATTTAAAACTGCTGGCTAAGGATAAACATAAATACAGTAAGATTGTAATACACGTCGGTGGTAAGGACTCCCAAATTCGCCACTCGAAGGTCACTAAAGTTAATGTGGAGTTGGTGTGTACACACGCCAAAACAATGTCGGACTCTAGTTTTCTCTGGCCCTGTCCCAAATTTGGTCAATGATGAGATGTGTAGCTGCATGTCATCATTCAACCGCTGGTTGTCGAGGAGTCCAGCAAACAATTTGGGCTTTGTTGACAATTGGGAGACTTTCTGGGGAAAAACTGGTCTGATTAGGAGAGTCGGCATTCATCCCACGTTGGATGGAGCGGATCTCATTTCTGCAAATCTGACCAACTGTATTTGCGGACCGAATCCATGACAACCAAGAGTTCAGACCAGGAAGCAGAGTTGTAGTCTTACACCCTTCTCTGCACTTCCATTAGAGCAGTTACCCACCAAAAACTCTATAGAGACTGTGTCTGCCCCACGGCCACTTAAATTAATTAAATCAAAATTAACCAGAAGAGGAGTTGTACAAAATAACCTCATAAAAGTTAACACCACCAACGTAACAGTGCAACAAAATAGGAAAATTAAATATCAGATCTCTGTAATCTTAAGCTGTATTAGTAAATGATTTAATATCAGACAATCATATTGATTTATTCTGTTTTACTGAAACCTGGCTGTGTCATGAAGAATATGTCAGCCTAAATGAATCAACTTCTCCAAGTCACATTAATACTCACATTCCTCGAGACACCGGCCAAGGAGGTGGAGTAGCAGCTATCTTTGACTCAAGCCTATTAATGAACCCTAAACCTAAATTAAACTACAACTCATTTGAAAGCCTTGTTCTTAGTCTTTTACATCCAACCTGGAAAACAATACAGCCAATTCTATTTGTTATAGTGTCCGGTCCGTATTCTGAATTTCTATCCGAATTTTCAGAGTTTTTATCAAGTTTAGTCCTTCAAACAGATAAAGTTATTATTGTAGGTGATTTTAATATTCATGTGGATGTGGATGTTGATAATGATAGCCTTAGTACTGCATTTATCACATTATTAGATTCTGTCAGAGTGTACAGAACCCCACTCATTGTGTTAACCACACCCTCGACCTTGTTCTTGCATATGCGATTAAAATAAAACATTTAGTTTTTCCACAGAACCCTCTTTTATCAGACCATTACCTAATAACTTTCGAGTTCATACCTGTGATAACTTTAGCCCGTCCCAGATTGATCATCTTGTCGATAGTGCTACAGGCTCATTGAGAATGACACTAGACTCTATAGCCCCCAAAAAAAGAAAACAATAAAACAAATAAAGTTTGCTCCATGGTATCAACTTCAAACCCGCAAATTAAAACAGACATTGCAAAAGCTTGAAAGCATATGGCGTTCCACCAATTTGGAAGAATCTCGGTTAGTCTGGCGAGATAGTCGTACATAACGATACCCTTCGTAATGCGAGAGCAGCCTTTTTACTCATCATTAAAAGAGAAAAATAAGAACAACCCCAGGTTTCTCTACAGCAATATAACCAGACTGTTGAGCCGTGTATTCCTATAGACCTCAGTCGTTGTGACTTCATGAACATCCATCCATTTTCATTCCAATTATCCGGGGTTGGGTTACCCAGCTCGAAACAGCTGTTCTAAACCGTTTTGGTGATTTTCTGTTAAAAGCTGTTTCATGTTCTGTGTTTGTTTCTTGGGAGAGATGTTTTCAGTTTATTTGTTCTTTCTTGTTCAGGGAGTAGATCAGTTAAGTTTCGTTATGATAAATTCGTTGATACAACGACAGACATACACGTATGGTTAATGACAAAATAAAACTTATTTCTTTTAATGTCAATGGGCTTTTTCAATTATGCGCAGTAAAACATTATCTAAAATGAAGAAAGAACAAGCACATGTGGCATATTTACAGTAAACCCATTTAAGTGACACAGAGCACGGAAAACTAAAGAGAATGGGCTTCACTAATGTGTTCTTCTCATCATATAAGTCAGGACATAGGAGAGCAGTTGCTATTCTTATATCAAGCAAACTAAAAAAAATTTGAAAAAGTATTTCAAATGGGAGACAAAGAGGGCAGATATATTTTGGTAAGGGGGAATATAGAAGGGAATCCTGTTATTCTATTTAATATATTTCAATCAGGAGAGACTGTTATAGAGTTGAACAATAATTTATTACAATTGCACAATATTTGATAGTGCAAAGTCTTTGGCGATTGGACTCCATCCTGAATTAGGATAAGCAAGGGGTAGTGATGCTGATATCTGCTAAAGCAGAATCCCCCCTGGAGTCCAGACACTGGTGGTGGTGGAGAAGAAGGAAGTTGCTGTAACCCGATGAAGATTGGAGGAGCCCGGGGTGGAGGAGGGTTGCATCTGTTTTGAGCTGAAATGACATCTGACAGCAGCAGAGAGGAGAACCTATTTAAAAGTTTGACAACAACGATGTGATTGGCTTAAGGAAACTGCGCAGAATCTGATTGGGGGGCGTGCACTTTATATTAACCAATCAGCTGATGGAGTAATCGCAGGGAGACTTGGATTATGAATGACAAAGAGTGTGGCATGTGTCTTCCTGACTGAACTTCTGCTTGACCTACATTTCAATCAGGACAGACTGTTATAGAGTTGAACAATAATTTATTACAATTGCACAATATTTGAATAGTGCAAAGTCTTTGGCGATTGGACTCCATCCTGAATTAGGATAAGTAAGGGGTGGTGATGATGATATCTGCTAAAGCAGAATCCCCCAAAAAGAGATTATTTTATCGGAATAAAATAAATCTATACCTTACCTATAGCCGCAGAGATTCCCTAAGCAAAATAGAAATGTAGTCAGGACAGAACTTGTTCATGTTAACCCAGAGTTAAGAGGGTCGAGTTAAACAAAGCCAAGATAGAGGAAGGTCACGATGGACCGCAGACCAGGATACAGGGTCTAGATCGACCGCAGAACCTAATAGTGCCGATCTAGATATACAGCACTAAAGTATAGCAGGATCCGAACAGATCCCGAAATTGATAGCGGGGTCCGGATAGACCGCATGAAAGATAGGTTTGGGGTCAAGCTAGACCGTAGACAAGGACAGATTGGGGTCTCGTGTAGACCGCAGAAAAGGATAGTGTGGATCAGAACTACCAAAGTAAAGTATAGGGGGATTTTAAGATCCTGGAATTGATAGCGGGGGGTTCCTTTTGAACCCAAGGAACGGATAGGTTGGGGTCCTGTGTAGACCGCAGACAAGAATAGGTTGGGGTACTGTGTTGACCGCAGAACAGAATAGTCGAGGGTCCCCTTTTTGTTTGCTCTTCCTTTTCATTTAATTTCATTTAGCATTTCTCATGCTATCTTCTTTTGCTTTCTTTATGATGCTTAGACTGCAGAACAGGATATACATGGTCCCTTTCAGACCGCAGGACAGGCAGAGTCGGGGCCGCACCGACCACAGCATAACTCTAGACCGGGTTAGTCACCGGGAAACGAGAAATTGTGTCATCTTTGACTGGTCGCCTTCAGACCGAGAAACAGAACATTTATGTCATCTTTGACTTGTCCTTTTTGGACCGCAGAAATGAGAAACGGCATTGGTCACCTTCAACCGCGAAACTGGAGTTGGGCATAACGGCCGTCTTCTATGGGGTATATGAAACTGGAAGATCACGTTACGCCAGGCTACGTTAACCTAGGAAACTGTGGAAGATTACGCGGCTTGAGATAAGGAAGATCCCGTTTGCAACAAGAATCGATCTGCAATCACGTGGAGCCAGGTTCTCGAGCAAATCAGGAACATTTAGCCTGAATGAAACAATGCTATCCATCATTTCATGTTGATACGTCCAATAAGCCAGACATAACTTGATATGGACACCACCACCAGTTATATGCATACCTTACTGTGATTTAAGGTTTCAAGGATTTTTGATTCACAAGTATGGTGTCGAGGTCAGGCCGGATGTAGGAGGTGAAGGCAGAGGATGACCACCGACCCATTCTCTGTAGAGTTGTAGCTGAAATGCCTTGGTTGCAGCCGAAGTAGCAGCCCCTATTCTAAAAATGCCTTGACTAATGCCAAGTTGATAAACTGCTTGAATGAGGATTAACTCTAAATTGTAGGTAACCTGAATTAGAGAAAGGAAGAAAAGCTAGGTATGGAGGGTATAACGACTAGGATGAAAGGCCAGATCGGAAAACAGGCCTGATGTCTTTGGAAGAGGAGAGCCCTCAGTTGGCGATAATGACGCAGCTTAATTATCGCCACGGATGGAATCCAACCGGGAAATAGAGGGAGGCCAGTGGCTAGAAACCCACAGGCCTTAACGGAATCCCCCAAAACCCATGTATGGCCTACATCCGTGTAGATCTTTTAGTGAATCAGAGAAATTCACAAGCTTGTCAAAGAAGTTTACACCCTGACAGTGCTCTTACAGAGAGACCAGACCCGCAGGTCAGCATGGCCCTGTTAACAAGAATGCCAATATTGTACATATTTGGACCAGGAAGATGTCATGTCCAGCGAACAGGCGAAGAAAGAGCGTCTCTAAGGGTTGACACATCTGGCGAAATTGCGATGGCCAGGAGGGAGAGTAAGCTTGTTTTAATCCGTTCTTCTGAGCCTGAATGAAGCCATTTACACTTATGCCAGGGTCACTAACAGGCAGACCATGGTCCGGACCCAGATGCCGTTGTATCCGGACCCTGGACCTACCACCGATAGATCATTGAGATTTTATACCATGACGGAGCGCTACTATTTTACCCAGAACATCTTTGAGCCTTGGCACTTGTACAGCAGTCCAGGAAATACACCATGCATGGTCAACATTTCTCATCCCAAATTTAGTCAATGAAGTTATTCCCTATGCAACGCGGGCTGAACTCTATCCCCCAAAGTCATGATGAATTACAGCTCAATACGTTCAAGCGTCAAAGCGCACAGCTGGAGGTTGACATAACCGGATATTGTAATCCTGATAATCTGATTAAGGAGCGTTCGCTCAATGTGTCCCCTAAACAAATGTCTCCTAAGGAGACTGAATAACCATTTTATATTTAACAAAGAAGGATTTACAGATGAATTGCTATTCTCCCCATACCTTCCTGTGAGCTGTGCTCTACAACCAGACGAGGAGGAATCACAACTTTTACTTCTGTAAATGTAATACCACAATTAAAAGATAACAGTTCTGTAAATCTTACTAGTATAATCCAGAAATTGTACTGAAAGTATGAAAGTACTACAAACATTATGCTAACGAGAAACAGCCGAGTGGGGAACAAGTCATTGTTTTGCCAGTCTCACGCCTCCAATTTAGAGGCTCACGTTCCACAACTTTAGAGGTTTATGGCCCTATTTATTATTTATTTTATTGACATCCTTACCCTGAAAGTACTCCATTTAACGTTGCAGTTAAATGCTTTAATTTGTTTAAGATGCACCTTTCCCGTTATGCATTTATTTATTTTAATCTAAATGCATCCTTTATTTACTTGAATGAGAATAATATTTATTTATATTAGAGTATGTGTCGCCATGCTTCCTCCAGTTCAATTGAACTGAATATTGTTGGGATATCTTAATTAACCTTCCTGTGGATAGTCAGTTGTTGACCACATACCCGTTGATACAACTGCTAGCTTCGTCAACATATGGACCAACTCACGTTGGATATTTGAGAGATGTCACGACCAAACCGCAACCATTTGCGGGCTTATCCTCCTCAAGTGTCGGCACGATTACTTAATTTCGCCGCACGCACACCTCGCGCCGTCATCACTACGGCGAGGATCAGCCACGTTTAACTGCTGCTTAGTTATGTTTATTTCTCGGGCAATATAATTTGCACTCTCACGGATGCACTGCAACTCCATGACTGGAAGGAACACTCGTACTGATTGAATCGAGTAATGCATCGGAACTCCAGACGTGTGTCTGGGCTCATGGTTCCTCCTCTGTCAGAGGAAAGCCGAGGAGCAGAACCAACTTTCAGCTTCAGCAGCGAGGAGCCTGAACCATCATGAGGAGCCTGTACCATCATGAGGAGCCTGAACCATTATGAGGAGCCTGAACCATCATGTGGAGCCTGAACCATCATGCTCTTCGGCCGCGGAGCTCTGGATGAGCCTGATTCTTCCGGCCCGGTCAGCGCCGAAGGATCACCTGATCGCGGCTAACTGTTAGACTTACAGCTGGCGGAGCTGGAGCGAGGGAGGCCTGATGCTGGAATACTGCCGTGATCTTCTAGCTGAGCCGAGGCTCTTGCTCCTGAGCGGGAGCCGCCGCGCTGCGCTGGGTGAGTGCTGTTGAGACCTGACTCTTCCTGACGGATCAAAGTCAAATCCAACATGGTTTCAGCTACCAACACGAGATGTTTACTAGGCTGAGGAACATGAACTTGCATCTGTTTTGAGCTGAAATGACAACTGACAGCAGCAGAGAGGAGAACCTATTTAAAAGTTTGACAACAACGATGTGATTGTCTTAAGGAAACTGAGCAGAATCTGATTGGTGAATATAAAGTGCATGCCCCCAATCAGCTGATGGAGTAATCGCAGGTAGACTTAGATTATGAATGACAAAGAGTGTTGCATGTGACTTCCTGACTGAACTTCTGCTTGAGCTACATATGCACCCCCAGGAAGCAATCTAGGTTTTTCCCAGAATATCACCAATATCATGACAACGGAAACAGAAGGCCTCTTGATATGTGGGGGGGGGACTTAAATATACACCTACAGCCAAAGTTAGACTCCTCCAGCAGGAAGACCCATGAAAGGAAGTCCATATATAAGAAGGTCAACACACTGTTTGAGGAAGTTGGTTTGATTGACATATGGAGAGACCTTTTCCCTAACAGACGGGATTACATTTATTATTCTGCCCCCCATTCCTTATACACAAGAATAGACTATTTCATAACATTTGAAAAAGATAAGGATAAAATAAGCAATTGTGGGATTGGGACAATAGACCTAAGTGACCATGCACCTATATACCTCTCTTTTGATTTTAACTTGAGAACCAAGAATACTACATGGAAACTGAACTCAAGTTTACTCAATGATCTGAATGTTAAGAAACAAATTAGTTCCCCCCCCTGTTACCTACTGCAGCCTAGGGTAGGCTCTGCTTTCCCTTCCTGAGCTGTCGGATGGTTTGCCAGAACCTCCCTTGAGGCCAACCAAAAGTCCTTCATCAATGGCCTCCCCGAACTCCTCCCGTGCCGGAGTTTTAGCATCCGCAACCACTGCAGCTGCAGCCCTTCTGGCCTGCCGGTACCTCTCAGCTGCTTCAAGAGACCCTTGAGCCAACAAGGCCCGAAAGGCTTCCTTCTTCAGCTTGACGGCTTGCCTCTCCCCCGGTGTCCACTACCGGGTTCTCGGGTTGCTGCCACGACAGGCTTGTGAGTATCCCCACTCTCAGCCAGTGCCTCTCACCCTGTTTAGCTCCAGAAAAGGACAAAGTCCAACCCTTCTCCAGGAGCTTGGTTCCAGAGCCAGTGCTGTGCGTGGAGGTGAGTCCAACTATATCTAGCTGGTACCGCTCCACCTCCTGCACCAGTTCCGGCTCTTTCCCCGCTAGCGGGGTGATGTTCCACGTCCCTAGAGCTAGTCTATGCTGCCGGCAATCAGCTCGCCCAGGCCCTCTGCCTGACCCGCCGCCCAGTCTACATAGCACCCGACCCCGATGCTTGACTCTGCGGGTGGCGAGTCCACAGGGTGGCAACTCCATGTTGTAGCTCCGGGCTGAGCCCAACCGGGCCCCATGGGCGAAGTCCCGGCCACCAGACGCCCACCGGCGAGCTCCCCTCCTGGGTCAGGCTCCGGGTGGGTGCCCCGGTTTCCCTGGTCCAGGCAAGGTGGCTATAGTCCGTGGGCCGCTATTCATCAGGGTTTTTTTTAACAGCTCTTAGTCTGGGCTCTCCCCTGAGACATGTTTGCCTTGGGAGACCCTACCAGGGTCTGATCCCCCGGACAATATAGCTCCCAGGATCACTGAGCCACCGAAACTCCTCCACCACGTTAAGGTGGCGATTTCCGGAGGACTTCATGAATTTCTTTAATGATAAGATTCTAACTATTAGATAAAAAAATGAATAATCTCTCACCCTCAACCAGTACCGATCCATCCTCAAATATAGTAACCTTAGAAACCGCATGCAGTATAACATTATATATAAAAACGGCTTTTCTCCCATCGACCTTCACCAATTGACTTCAACAATTTCGAAGTCTAAACCATCTACCTGTCTCTTAGACCCCATCCTGACTCGGCTGCTTTAGTTAGCGCCTCTTTACTAGATATGATCAATCTGTCTTTCCTAACAGGCCATGTACCACAGTCTTTCAAAGTAGCTGTAATTAAACTTCTTCTTAAGAAGCCCACTCTTGATCCAGGGGTGTTGGCTAACCATAGACCGATCTCTAACCTTCCCTTCCTCTCTAAAATCCTTGAGAAAGTCGTCGCAAATCAGTTGTGTGACTTCTACATAACAATAGTTTATTTGAGGATGATTTTCAGTCAGGATTTAGAAAACACCACAGCACAGAGACAGCACTGGTGAAAATGACTAATGACCTTCTAATTGCATCAGATAAAGGACTTGTCTCTGTACTTGTCCTGTTAGACCTTAGTGCTGTGTTTGACACCATTTATCATCACATCCTATTACAGAGACTAGAACATTTGATTGGCATTAAACGTACCACGCTAAGCTGGTTTAAATCCTATTCATCAGATCGATCTCAATTTGTATATGTAAACGATAAATCCTCCATGCACACCAAAGTTATACACAGTTCCATAAGGTTTTGTGCTTGGACCAATTATATTCACCTTATATATGCTTCCTTTAGAAAATATGATCAGAAAACACTCCATAAACGTTAATTGTTATGCCAATGACATCCAATTATAACTTTCATTCAAGCCAGACAACCAACTACTTCACTAAACGTCAAGCATGCCTTAAGGACATAAAAACCTGGATGACCTGCAACTTCTTGATGTTAAACTCAGGCAAAACTGAAGCTATTCTATTCGGCCGAAAACACATCCAAAATCTAGTTATTTATAATTAGGATATGTCCTTTAAAATTTCAATCGTTTTTCTCTTACATAACATTGCAAACATCAGGCACATCCTGTCTCAAAGCGATGTAGAAAAATGAGCCCATGCATTTGTTACTTCTAGACTAGATCATTGCAATTCCTTATTATCAGGCTGCTCTGATCCAGAATGCTGCAGCACGTGTAGTAACAGAAACTAAGAAAATAGATCATATTACTCTTGTATTAGCTTCTCTGCACTGGCTTAATAGTAGGCTAAAGACTTTACTTTTACTCTTATAGTTAGGGCTGGTTCAGGTTTGCCCTGGTCCAGCCCCTAGATATGCTGCTGTAGGCCTAGACTGCTGGGGGACATCTTAGGATACACTGAGCTCCTCTCTCCTCTTCTCTCTCTCCATCTATATGACTTTATGCCTCATTAATTTTGTTGTCCATGGATCGTGGTTAAACCTGGACCCTGGTCCTGCCTGACACCTAGCAATATCATCGTTATTATTAATCACATTTTTATTGCTATTACTGATATCATTAATGTCTTTATTATAATTATTATTCTACTATATCATGTGGTTATTATTAGTAGTATGTTGTACAGATTGTAAAGCCCTCTAAGGCAAATTTGTAATTGCAGATTTTGGGCTGTATGCTCTGATGAATGTCCAAAAGCAAAAAAAAAAAGAAGTGTTCTCTGCATTGATTTAAGTGTACGGACATCTATTCTACCAGTTTGATTGACAACAAAGGTTCCACAGAACAGGAGACTGTCAATCAACAGTTATGTGTATGCATCCAACCTATTGATTTATGTTTTGGCCTATTATAGTAAAATATAAATGCATTGAAAACTAAAACATTAAAATGCCTAGTGGTCACCTCTTGACAACCCTGGCCCACCCCAGTTTAAAATGCCTAGAGCCATCACTGCTTACCAGAACATAATTTTCACTCTGAGCAACTGACAGGGGTTTCCTCTGGGCTGAGGAAGGCTAGCTGATGTCTTCCAAGGAACATAACCATTAATCATCTGCTCATCAATAGCCCACATGACATTTTACTGCTGTATTGTAATACAGCAGTAGAATGTCATGTAATTACAAAACTCAGATGCAGGTGTAAAAAAAAAAGAAACACCCTGTTGTTTTCCCCAAGATACACAAAAGGTTCATTTTTAGAACATTTCCCTACGAGGCAGAGGATCAAATCTGTTCATCTAGCCCCAGCTCAAACAATGACCCATCTTTGCTACACTGTGATCACAGGGAGAATAAAAGATTTGTAACGCAGCAGTACCAGTCGAGGACAAAGACATGACAGCCTGGAGGAGACGGCAACATCTGCAACCATTTCCCCCGACAAACCTTCTTCCTCTCATTATGATGGAGGCAGCCCTGCTCCTTCACATAATTACACACTTACCAGAGTCCGAGGAGAGCCAAAAGCATCCAGGGGTTCATGGTTTTGTCCTGCACAACTCTGACAAAAAGCTGCTTCATTTTCTCCTCCACAGCTGGGAAACGAATTACACGGTGTCCACGGAAACAGAGGAAAGCAGAGTTTTCTATCGTTAGGTTGTGTCTAAACGCACCCGATCAGGGTTAATTGTAGCTACGGTAGGATGTGAGAAATGCGTATATGGTGTGTGAGGAGGAGGGGGAGAAGTGGCAGAGTGAGTGAGGCTACTGCCGGGTGCTGACTTTGCTCGCGTCCATCTGCAGTGCTGCTAACAGGCTGCTCTGACAGACGCTAGCTCGTTACTGAAAAATATGGAACCTTTTGCATAATGACTGATGGTTGTAGATTTAATATCACATTTTCCATTATTCACACGGATGTTTATGTATCCAAGGTAAACAGAGCTGTCTGCAGATGAAGCCTGCTTCACATTTACATCAGCTGCTGTGTAATTCACTTACAGACAGTGCAGACCAGTGTACACCATGCATTCTGCTGGCAACCACTGCAAACTGTCAGCCTCTGAGCAGCTTTAACAGTTGGGCTTTGTATTCAGCACCTTGCTCAAAGTCAGGGGCACCTTGATAAAGGTGTGGGAGGGGAGAGTGTCACATTCATTGCAGTCTACAATTTACGGTTTCACAGTCATGGTATAGTGGTAAAAGGACTTGCATATATATATATATATATATATATATGCATTTATATATATCTTTGGTCTTTCTTTGTTGTTTTTTTGTATTTATCACTAATGGCAGAATGTTTCCTGCACGTTTTGATAGTTGGTTTTATCTTTATATTAAAATATACCAGAAATACCATGTTTTTTTTCATTTGGGTTTTAAATAAAAAAAACAGAAAAGCACAGCAGTTATCAGTCCGTGTACGTTCTGATAGTTTGCTTTATAGTTTAGTCGAAAAAACTAAAATACAGAAATACCATGTTTTTTCGTTTTCTGTTTGAAACCAAAAAAGAAATGGAAAAGCACTGCTGTTTTTCTGTTTATGAGAGAGAACCAAACTTAAATAACGAGCCGATTTTTGTTTTTGCAAATCCTTTTGTTTTTTCTTTTGAAGAGACCAAAGCAAGGCAGGTTACCCGGAAGTCTGTCAAAATAAAAGCCAAGGCAATAGAAGGATTGTAGGCAAGAAATTAACATAAGAAGAAAATGAATAAATAAATAAACCTGGGCCGATGGGAGTATGTTAGCAACAGTACTTGAATACATGCGGTTTAATATTCATGTATCTATGTACACAGCAAGAATCAAGTTTTTAATTAATCATTGCATTGTTTAATGCAACACAGTTCGTAATATAGTTTAATCAAAGTCATTTTTGTGTGTAGAGTTGTTGCTGTTAGCACTCATATTTATTTCCCCACCGTATGTGCTGTTTCTTGAGTGAACACAGAGCAGAGCCTGCATGAGGAGACCCAGAGTAAAAGTGTTTACCCTTTCTACCAGTAGATGGCAGTATAAGTGTATTTAAACATAGATTTAGTTATATTTACCTTTGGGGCTACACGGTGGTGTAGTGGCTAGCACTGTCACCTCACAGCAAGAGGGACCTGGGTTTGGTTCCTGGTCTGGGCAGTCCCTCTGTGTGGAGTTTGCATGTTCTCCCTGTGGCAGTGTGGGTTTCCTCCAGGTTCTCCAGCTTCCTCCCACAGTCCAAAGACATGCAGCTCAGGTTAATTGGACTCTAAAATTGTCTGTAGGTGTGAATGGTTGTCTGTCTCTAGATGGCAGTATAAGTGTATTTAAACATAGATTTAGTTATATTTACCTTTTTACCAGTAGATGGCAGTATAAGTGTATCTAAACCATAAATTTAGTTATATTTACCTGTGTCTTTGTTAATTATCTAGGTTATTGATACAACAGCGTGACTGTGGTGTGGCAGCCATTTTACCTGAATCCTCATTAAACCAGCTCATGTAACTCAACTGGACTTGCTCGAATCTGCCTCAAACTTGTCATGCTTGATAAAAGTAAGGGCCTGAGGATATCGACAAGCCTATTTTCACTCAAAGTCAAAGCGCCACCTACTGGTGAAAGAACAATAGCGTTATGTGATAAACGGCATCAGATTTAGATGATGTGATCCACACTTCACATAGAGAAAAATGATGCATGTTGTTGAGTGTGTCGTCTAGCACCACACAGCGGATACAGGAACTGGTGAAGTATTTGCAAAGCATAACGTCCTGCGTCACGCACTCCACGCGGGAAAAAAACGTCTGACTGGCGGGCGAACGTTCTCGGCCGAGCGAGCCGGCGTCCCGCCGGCGCCCCCGATGCACGTAAAGGTGCTCGGACCCGTTCATCGCTGCTTGCAGCTTTAACTATATTTGTCATTTTAGAACCAAACATTCCTACATGGAAGAGTGAGCATGTGTTGTTCATGAAGCAATAAATAATGACAATTAAAAAATAAAGAGACAGTTGGTCTATTCTTCTATACCACCCAGTCATACCACCACCCGTGCTTCCCATTTTACCTTCATTACTACATCATCACTGCACATCATTACTGTTACTGTCATCATCATTCAACATATAACCTGTTCTGTTCTAACTCTGCTGTCAGTCTTAGCACCTCTGTGACAAAATCACGACATCATAACGAAGGCACTTAGGTCTATAGAATGATTTAGCATTGTGTTATGTGTGAACACTGTTGTAGGAGTTGACTATATGAGTTATTGTATAAAACTGAAACATGGAGAGCACAGCTACATTCACATTTCTAAGATGTCTCGCGTGGTTTATAATAGTCAAACGATTGTTCGGAATTGTTGCCCGTTTTTAGCCGTATGTTCATATCTGTGCTTGTACATTTTGATAAGTCATATTCATTGTATGTGTAAACACTTGACACTGATTATATAAATAACAATATATTAATTGAGGTAGTTTGCTGTTCCTGTAAAACTGAGCAACAGGGCCATTGGGTTCCCAAGGTTACATGTCGGTCACTAACACATTTACATCAGCAGGTCATGACCTTCCTTAGCTAAGAGCTTCTTCTGATTCTTCCGTCAGCAGATAATCTGCTCGCATTATTTACATTGTCACAACGCTGGCTTACAAGACCTGTTCCAAAACACAGCACTCGTCTGTCCACAAATGATTGTCAGTGAAGTTTCCATGGTCGGAGAGAGGACTCCATCCTCAGTTTGAGTAGATTTCCTTTTCTTGAATAAACTGTCACACGTCACAAAAACTTTTGTTGAGGTATCCACCAAAAATGTCCAAGACAAACCACACCCAAAACTGATCTCTCTATTCTTCTAGTTAAATAACATATTCACCAATTAATTAATTGAAACATACTTGAAACAGATTGAAACTATGGTACTGCTGTGTACTGCAGATGAACTCTACTACTGATGGGCAGGTGGCACCTTAGCCACTGTCATCAGTGTATGAATGGGTGTGAATGGGTAATGATGTCATGTAGTGTTAAAGCGCTTTGAGTGGTCGGAAGACTAGAAAAGATCTATACAAGTACAGGTCCATTTACCATTTACTTCCAAAAAAAAAAAGTGCAACAGCAACATTCTGTGGTTTGGACATCTGGCTGACACCTACACATTGGATTCTTTTAGGCATATTATGGTTTTCACGCCTAACTGACAAATATGAAACATGACTCGTGTAACCTATAGCCATATAGGAAGTGCTATCTTAAAGTGTAATTTACTTTTTATTCATATGTTCTATACTCATTTAAGTTTCATTCTCTTTGAGTTACGATTTCTTTCCTTCATATTGAGTGTTTTGGTCTCAGGTATCAATATATTCTTTACAAATTTAATTTAGTCTCAACTTTACGATGATAGCCTTAATATGTTTTTCTATCATTTATCAATATGTAATCATATCTGCTTCTATGTTGACTGAATGGAAAAATCAAGTAAATAAGTGAATAAGTTTAAAGGTGCTAAATTCTGTTATCTGATATGATTTTAGTGCATGGGTGTGGCAAGGGAGCTCAATACAAACAAAGCAGCCCTAGCGGTACGTTTAACTTAGATGTATGGCATTTAGTGGGTACATATAATACATGTAGACTTAAAAAAAAGTCCCTTGGGCCATGCTCTAAACCCAACAGTATAACAGCCATTTTGAAATTTGTGTGTATTTCTTTCCATTTCCATGTGCTCTTACAATTAATCAAATCAACTTCAAATTTGGTCAGGACAATCTCAAGACTTTCAAAATGCTAAATTGCTAAGCTTTTTTGGTTTCATGAAACAGATCTGCTGGTGGCCATTTTACACAATTCGGCATTAACTCTCTGGGGTCGACGGACGCGCCGGAGAGTTTGGTAAACCAATTTCAAGCACCAAAACAGTTCGTCCACATGAGTAAAGTCATGTTTTCACAAGAGATTTGAAGAATTAAAGAAATTGGACTTCAATTTTTCAGCTTTATGGCCAAATTATCCCTGTACACAGTGCGTTAGGACAATTGGTGCCTCATTTTATAGATATCTGAGATTGTTCTGTAAATTATCATATACAACACATGGGTATGTCTCATATGCAAGCATCTTTAAAGGTGAATTTAAGAAAATATGAAAAAAATCTGGAAAATGCCGGGTTAGCAGGGTTAAACCTGCAACTGCATAATTCTAAAGGGATAATCATCCTGAAAGTGCGTTTGTGTTTTTTAGGCGAACTAGAAATCTTTTCATTTTTTCTGTGTTCCATCTTCATTTACTTTTAACCAGTAACATATATACTGATATTCACACACCTAGACGAATCACACAGTTATTACCTTTATAATAACACCAAAATTATTCAAATAGACCATGTGGTTGCAGAGATATACTCTTTTTAGTATGGGCATGCAATTTTCGAGCAGAGGCCTAAAAAAAAGGTCAGGATAGAATCAGTTGTGCTGATTTTAGCTCAATTATGCAGATTTTAGCTAAATCGTGTTGTTTTTAGGTTATTGTATATATTTCAACTCAACATATTCAAGACAGATTTTCTATAACTTTCATCTTTTTTTGTCCTACTTCTTGGGAAAGTACGTAGAAATCAGAACTGGGTTTTTGTAGCCCGTTTACATTCCTGGACACTATCCTTAGACAACTAGCCATAGAATAACAGATAGTTTTGTACTTTCCATATTGAAATGATAGCATCTGAGAGTAGAAGCAGAAAGGAAAAAACAAAACAAGAAAAGAGGTGCCACCGAGCTGGATATTGAAACCCACGTAAACATTAACACACAATACAAAACCCCTCTTGAACAAAGAACAACACATAACAAAACCTTATTCCCACCTCCTCTCCCACTCTCACTCTGGAGAGATCCACTGCCAGAAAGGACCATGAGGCACACTGAAGAGGTCAGCATCATGAATTCCCCCACCCCCAACCCCTCACACAATTTGCTATGTATGTGCTGTGCATTCCAACATAACCCACTGACAGTACTTCACCAGCAATATTTTAGTAAAATTTCACTGATACTAAAGGTGCGTTCACACCAAAAGCGTTGCGAATATTGGCAGCGCTTTTTCGCGTGAGTTTCATCGCCAGACTATTTGTGGTTATTTCGCTTTTTTGCGCTTTTTTGCGCTTGACGCGCCGCCGGAGAGGGGCGTGGCTTATCTCCGTGGAAGTAGTTCATTTTCGCCATCACCATGGAAGAAATAACCAAGATTTCTGCGTTATACATGTTGTGGATGTCCCACAAACGTCGGAACAGCAAACGCCCTCGTGTCTGGGTTCATAACATCATCCGTAGATGCACACAGCTCGGTGAATTTCACCGACTTCTCCAGGAACTGCGTCTGGATGACTGCCGCTTCCAGCGCTACATGAGGCTGACCAGTAGCCAGTTTGATGACCTGTTGGCTCAGATCGGCGCCAGGATTTCACGGTTGGACACCAACTACAGCCGTTCCATCTCAGCCACGGAGCGCCTGTCCATCTGTCTCCGGTGAGCGGGAGTTTCATAAAATATACTAAAGTTTTGTCCAGTCTGTCTATTCAAGACAGCAAGCAAGCCACTTTTAAATTGTGTGTTTTACTATGTACTATGCAACTTATTATGTAAACTCACCAGCATTTATAACATTTATTATTCATGATAGCAGCTGTGAAGCCATATCAATAAAAACTACTACTATTAGCACCTCCAGTATCTTCAATACAACTCAGTTAAATTGAATGTTTTCTGTGCTGCAGATATCTTGCTACTGTTGACTCATTTAGGACCATCGCAAACAGCTTGGGGTCTCCACTGTCTCCAATATTGCCCCAGATGTTGCCACAGCTATTTGGGACTGCCTTGTGGAGGAGTTCATGGCTGTGCCCACCACAGAGGACTTGAGGTCGATTGCTGTGAAGTTTGAGGAGCGTTGGAATTTTCCTCTCTGCTGTGGAGCACTGGATGGAAAGCATGTGGTCCTCAAAGCCCCTGCCAATTCAGGATCCCAGTTCTTCAATTATAAGGGAACCTTCTCATTGGTGCTCCTGGCAGTTGTTGATGCCCAATATTGTTTCCGACTGATTGATGTTGGGGGCTACGGAAGAACCAGCGATGGTGGGAGTCTGGCCAACTCAGCTTTTGGTCAAGCTTTAAAATCTGGCACCCTCCAACTGCCTGCTGACCTGCCACTAGCAGGAGCTGACCACCGAGGACTTCTGCCACATGTCTTTGTTGCTGACGAAGCCTTTCCACTGAGAAAAAACCTCATGAGGCCATTCCCCAGCTGCATCCTTCCAAAGGAGCGCTGGATCTTTAATTACCGTCTCGCCCGAGCTCAGCTGGTTGTGGAGAATGCCTTTGGGATCCTTTCCTCTCAGTGGAGGATGTAAAGGCGTGCCATTGAGCTCCACCCAGAAGTTGCGGAGAAGTGTGTGAAGGCCACATGTGTTCTGCATAACTTCCTGCGGATGGCAACCCAAACACCTGCGGCGAGCATACCGGTTGGAGAGGTGGAGCCACTGCCAGATCTGGGAAGAATTGCTGCCAATAACTCAGCAAGAGAGGCCAGGGTGAGGGAGGCCTTCACATCCTTCTTCTCTGCTGAAGGAACTGTCCCATGGCAAGACACCGTGTAATGCCCAAGCACATCCAAAACGGCTCTTTTAAGAGCCACCCACACATTACTATTGAGCAAACATCCTGCAATATTACTTATTATATGTAGTAGCAGTGTGCCCTTCACAATACAACCATCCTACACTATAATTAATTATATTCAGTGCAGTGATGGGTTGTTATATGACCACATGTAAACAAACATAAAACCATTTGTATATCGCAAAGAAGTTATCACATAAACCCTCACACTGACCTGAACTTTTGATATGAACAAAGAATCTATTTCATGAGGAAAGAAAAGCACATATGGTTGTTTTATTTGTTTGTTAAGAGTTTTCTTGTACAAATAAAATAAAGAACATGGAATAAGTAACATTAAATTAACTATTTATTGTAGACATAATTAGTTTTTTTTAAATATCAACAAAGAAATATGAACAATAAATAACATCAACGTCCTACTATATCTATTTACAAATAAAAAATAAACATCTATTCATTCATTGTTAAAATCATGGTTCGTTCCCTGGAAAGATTGTCCCCCAGACATTTCTCCCAATGTTTCAAAATTCAGCACAACAGTGCTGGTTTCATAAATAAGTTTATGAATTTGGAATTTGACATATTCTTTTTGCTGGGGTGGCAATCTTTCCAGGGAAGGAACCAGGCTTTTTAAAAAGAGTTCATCGTCTGATGGTGGTGGAGCATGGGAGACACTTCAAGGCCTCAAGAAGCCTCTCTTCAATCTCTCTTTCCCTCTCACTCCCCATGGACCTCTTTTTGAACCTTCTTTTTCCTATATAAAATGGAAACATAATATTTTGTGAAACTATTGCATTCCATCACCATAATAGCTTGTAAAGTTAATATTTGTCATAGTGAAATACATACCATGAATGCATAAATTATTATTCATAGAAAAAAAATGCAATCCAACTTTGGTCACATACCTGAGAGTGGTTTGAAGGGAGCAGCAGCAGGAGCAGCACTTTGAGGCTCTACCTCATTTTCCTCTGACGACTGATCTGGTTCAACTTTAAATATTAACAATAAAATCATTTTATAACCCAAATTATATATTTTATATATATAATTTATACAATTTTATAACCCAAATTAAATAGTAATTTTCCTGCAAATATGATCACATTTTTTGTCCTTTAAAGTTACATATAGTTGGTACTATAGTATATTGTTTTCTTTTGTTTACATCCATGTTAAAAATGAAATTGAAAAAATACCTATTCTATTCTAGAGCAAAATAAATTATAATAGTAAAAGTTATTTTTATACCCTGGTCTGTGAAAAATTTGCAACACTTTTGATGTGAACGCACCTTAACAAGGAAAATAAAATATACCATTTATTCCCTGACTTCAAGCCCAAGTACGAAGTCTCGTGTACGGTTGGAGGTTATAAAATCCTACACTAACTGTGATTTGAGCTTTCTTAAAAAACTGTAGAAAAAAAATACATTTACAAAGAATCATGTCCTGTTCATGTTGCTGCGGCAGAGCGTTACTGTCCTGTCAGATGTAAAGGTCTGTTGCCGGTGTTATTGTCGGCTGTTCAGGGGAAACCTTATGTAGCATCAGGTGATTAACTCCGCTTCTCCGTCTCCTCCTTGTCAAGAAAGCCCATTGCCTCTCGGTGATCTGCAAACTTCATTCTTTTTCCCCTCCATGCTCAGCTGGTTATGTGAGAATGAAACGCACATCCAGGTGATGGAGCCAGCTTCTCCCTTCGTTGAACATTATTCTCTTCCTCACACATTCTGATGGTTTTCCGTTCTCAAGCTTCTTCCTCAGGCCAATGAGCCGTAGATTCAGGCGCCTGTCTCTATAAGCGGCGTCTTCAAAGGCCTGATCAGTTCCTCGCACTTTTTTGCACTTCTCTCCACTGTTTTGTGAAGCTAGTGGTTATCATCCTACAACAAAAGAGATTCAATGTTCTGCTTCAACTAACTAATTACTAACTAATTAACCCAATGTTGGCCCCGTTGATTTCTGTCATATCTGCTTGCAGAGTCGTTAAAAGCTTCCCAACTTGCCCCATCTCCTCTGTGGCCTTTTCCAGGGACTGTTCCATAGCCAACAGCACGCTTCCCTTGTTGCTCATGCCCTAAGGGTTTGCTAGCTTGATATTAACCCCACCAGTATTAGCACTTTGTTTAGCCACTGTCGTTGACATATTGAGTGAATCACCGCTCAGTGACCGACAGTGTTTAACAACACTTCCTAAGAAGCAGCATAGTCACGCTGATTTCACGAGTTATTTCTGGGTCTGTGACGTACTACGGTAAGCGTATTGCCTCACTTCCGGTTGCCAGCGTGTCTGCTGTCCGATAGCGTACTTTCACAGCTCCAGCTAAACCAAGTTAATTGTGTGATATTGTGTGATATTCTCCAGTGCAAGCGGTTAATTACCTGCTGTACATCTTAAACATTTAAACACTATTATCCTCCTTCTTGTAGCGGCTTCTCGCTTAATCCTACAGTTTTATTTACACTTTGTTTGGTTTTTGCTAACGTTAGCCACTGTACTTTAGCTTAGCAGCTAGCGATGGCTTCCCTCTCTCTCTCTCCCTCTCCTACTCCCGCTTGCTCAGTGTGTCACATGCTTAGCCATTCCTCTGCCTCCCTTAATGATAATGATACATGTAATAAGTGTAGTTTGTTTGCTAGGGTGGAAGCGAGGCTCAGCGAGTTAGAGGCACGGCTCCGCACCATGGGAGTGCCACTGGCCTGAAGTCATTTAGGGTGGGTGTGTCTGGTCTTTTGGGGACTGGTATGATGATGGAGGATTTGAAAATACGGGGGACTACAGCTTGGGATAGTGACATAGAAGGAAGCCACATTTGAACATTAACACACCTGAAAGGCAATGTCTGTGGGGTCACAGGGGGCTTTTGAGGGTGTGTCTGTATTCAGCCTGTCGAACCTGGCATAGAAGGTGTTAAGGCTGTCTGGAAGGGTGGCATCTCGGGGGTCTGTGGTTGTTGTGGTTCTCCTATAGTTTGTGACAGACTGGATTCCCTGCCACATACTGCATGTGTTGTGGTTGAGGTAGTAGCTTTCAAGTTTTTGGGAATGAGCCCTTTTTGCTGCTCTGATGGACTTCTGCAGCTCGTACCAGGCTCTCTTATACTCCATTTGATCTCCTGACTTGAAGGCCTCCCGCCGTTTCCTGATTTTCTGTTTTATGTCCCCGTTAAACCAGGGTTTTTGGTTGGGGAACATACGCACAGTCCTGGGAGGTGCACATATGGACGTGCACCAGCTGATGTAGTCACTCACAGTCTCTGTGTATTCGTGGATGTCATTAGAGGCCTCTTTGAAAGTGCTCCAGTCTGTGGCCTCTAAGCAGCCCTGCAGGCTAGCCTGTGCACCTTCAGTCCAGGTGTTAATGGTTCTGACTGTGACTGGTTTTGTCTTGAGCCGGATTGCCAGGTGGTCAGACTTTCCAAAATGGGGTTTTGGTTCAGCAACTGAACGGTAACTGTCTGAAGGAATTGGAAGTCAACGCAGAAGCACACGGTGCACCACCAACCTCATCACGTTTCTAACCGGTTCTCCCCACTCGGCGAGACACCCGCTGAGGAACCGACTCTGGTTATAGGTAGCTCCATAGTCAGAAACGTGAAAATAGCGAAGCCAAGGACCACAGTCACATGCATTCCGGGGGCCAGAGCGGGCGACATTTAATCCTATTTAAAACTGCTGGCTAAAGCTAAACATAAATACAGTAAGATTGTAATACACGTCGGCGGTAGTGACATCCGAATCCGACACTCGGAGGTCACTAAAGTTAATGTGGCATCGGTGTGTTCATATGCCAAAACAATGTCGGACTCCAGTAGTTTTCTCTGGCCCTCTCCCAAATTTGGTCAATGATGAGATGTATAGCAGCATGTCATCATTCAACCGCTGGTTGTCGAGGTTTCCAGCAAACAATGTGGGCTTCGTTGATAATTGGGAGACTTTCTGGGGAAAACCTGATCTGATTAGGAGAGACGGCATTCATCTCACGTTGGATGGAGCGGCTCTCATTCCTGCAAATCTGACCAACTTTATTTGGGGACCTAATCCATGACAACCAAGAGTTCAGACCAGAAAGCAGAAGCAGAGTTGTAGTCTTACACCCTTCTCTGCACTTCCATTAGAGCAGTTACCCACCCAAAACTATATAGGGACTGTGTCTGCCCCACGGCCACTTAAATTAATTAAATCAAAAGTAACCAGAAGAGGAGTTATACATAATAACCTCATAAAAGTTAACACCACCAACGCAACAGTGCAACAAAATAGGAAAATTAAATATCAGATCTTTGTCATCTAAAGCTGTATTAGTAAATGATTTAATATCAGACAATCACATTGATCTATTCTGTCTTACTGAAACCTGGCTGTGTCATGAAGAATATGTCAGCCTAAATGAATCAACTCCTTCAAGTCACATTAATACTCACATTCCTCGAGGCACCAGCCGAGGAGGTGGAGTAGCAGCTTTGACTCAAGCCTATTCATAAAACTAACAAAATTTTCAGAGCTTTTATCAAGTTTAGTCCTTAACATTTCTTTTTCATGTGGATGTCGATAATGATAGCCTTAGTACTGCGTTTATCTCATTATTAGATTCAATTGGCTTCTGTCACAGTGTACAGAAACCCACTCACTGTTTTAGCCACACCGTCAAACTTGTTCTTGCATATGGTATTAAAATAGAACATCTAATAGTTTTTCCACAGAACCCTCTTTTATCAGAAGAGAAAAATAAGAACAACCCCAGGTTTCTCTTCAGCACTGTAGCCAGGCTGACAGAGAGTCACAGCTCTGTTGAGCCGTGTATTCCTATAGACCTCAGTAGTAATGACTTCATGAACTTTTTCAATGATAAGATTCTTACTATTAGAGACAAGATTAATAATCTCTTGCCATCAACCAGTACCAATCTATCCTTGGAAACAGCTATAAACCCTGATATATGTTTGGATGACTTCTCTCCCATCGACTTTAAAAAATTGTCTTCAACAATTTCTACTTCTAAACCTTCTACCTGTCTCTTGGACCCCATCCTGACGAGGCTACTTAAAGAAGTTTTACCTTTGTTACATGTTGTGTTTTTCCCCTCCTGCCCTCCTTTCTTTCTCTCTCCCTCAGTTCCCCAATTCGGTGTCAATCAGTTGATTGGGTTCCATCTGTGGGGGCCAGTCACGCTGCTCAACGGATTGCACCAACTGCAGGCTGGCCAATCGGCAGAGGAGGAGTCACAAATAAAAGCAGGAAGACTCAGGAGTTCAGGTGGCTCCACTTCATATTGTTTTTCTGTCGATGCTGAGAGTGGGACTTGTTAGTGTTTGTGGTGAGAGGTTGCGGACGGCAGGTGAGTCTGGGGTACCCTGTACATTGTGTTAGATCCGAGAGATAAGCCCCTCACACAGGACTATCTAATTAACCAGCTCTCCATTCAAAGGGTCCGGATCTCCCTGGATGTTTGGAGATCTGTTTAAGCTGGTGTCGAGGAATCTCACCTGGCTCGCTCACTACCTTCCCTCCTGACGTCTACCCTGCTTCCATTCACAACTACACTCAACCGGGAGGCCCTCTTAGCCGAATGCAGCTACCAGTCGCGTCAGTTATGGCAGCTTTCCTCTAATGGACCTGGGCTCTTGGTAAAGTGCCAGGATAGGTATTAATAGTAAGGATTTACTATGGACTAGAATAACCGTTCAGAACTATATTGATGTTATGCACACAGTAGGACTTAACTTTTTACAACCATGAGTACACTTCACTACTTTATGATAAACTTTCAGGACTACTTGCTTTAAATGCAGATTATATATTTATTGCAGGATTATTAGCAGGGGCATAGCAACAGCTCAATTATTCATTTCATTTGATTACATTACCGATTGATCACAACATAAATTTGTTACTGAGCCGACACTGGGTGAAAGTCCTTTTTGTAAAATTAATCCTTTGAGGGGTGAAAGTCCTTTTTGTAAGATTAATCCTTTGAGCGGTAGGAGGAGATGCCTTAGCCCGGCCCGGCGTAGACCCCTGCCTCCTCCTGCTGAGGGAAAAGAAGTCCGGCTGCGATCCTCTTGACTCCGTACAAAGTCCCAGAAAACAGGGTCCTCCTTGACCCCATGTAGGCGGGGGGGATGAGACTCTGTCAGCCAATTCCTGCCCACGATCAGGGTCCTCTGATCCGTGAGCAGAGATGAAGTTTTCCGATGCTCGTCCAGGACGATGTCTCGGTGTCCTCGGCTGACACCTGCCGAGGGAGAAGACGCTCCATCTGCGATCCACTTGGCTCCATACCAGGTCACCGGGAAAACAGTGTGCCTCTCAACTCCTTTTAGGCAGGGGGAATGAGAATCTCCGTCAGTTCCTGCCCAAGATCAGGGTCCTCTGATCCATGATCGGAGAGGAAGTTTTCCGATGTTAGTTCCGGACAATGTTCTAGTGTCCTCAGCTGAGTACCGGACGGTGTCCCACGTTAGATCTCTCTCGATGTCTCGAGTCATCTCTTTTTGTCCTTTTTTAGCTGAGTCATTCCCCCCTCCCTTACATCCTCACACTCCGTCTCATTGTTTTGATTACACACACACATATTGCCCTCCTCTCCCCGTCGGAATAGGAGGAACTCGAATACAGTAACGCACACACATTTGACACCATCTCCCTGTCACCTTGACACACACACATTTGAATTCAATGGAATACACTCTCTTCGTTATACTAAGAGGAATTTGATTACTTTAAAACAGACATATTTGATTTTCACAGGATACACTCTTCGTTATAACACGATGAACTTTTATTATTTCTGGTCCTTGAGCCGATCGTGTGAGGAAACATTTCAGTTTCCACCCGTTCAGTAATTTCAGTCCACAGAATTAAATAATAGTATTCAACACCAACGTTGCTAAGGTGGATCTTTCTTATAAAAGCGAAGAGTATTTAGCAAAGTTAAGGATTTCAGCTGAAATGCCGCTGCTCCTTCATGCACACAGTCCCTTGACCCTAAACACATTCTATGCACAATCATCTGCAAGAGGAGTTAACCCGCACACACAGAATTAGCATTACATATTACCTTATGGTCATTAAATCACACCACACAAATGCTAAATCAACTCTTAGGTTATACTAATTTTTGATTTACGCTCTGTGTTCCTTAGCCTGATCTTATAGTCCTGTATTTATACCTTTCACTCAGGGCAGCTCTTCTGGGATCTCAATTACACTTGACAATTGGCAAACATGTAGTCGATTCTCTGTCTAGATACACTAGGCTTATTGGTTGGTGCCCCATCTGTGTTTGGTTTTGGTCGAGTACAGTTAGATAAGCTAGAGAAGCCATTTTGTTTGTTTTATTTCAGAGGTTAGGTAGTTAGGCCAAGTTTTGTTATGTTGATTTCAATTGTTTGGCACGACCACACCTGTCCCTTCCTTTCCCACTCTGTTAAGACTCTTATCGAACTGTACGAGAGCAAAATAAATATTGTTTATGGTTCATGGTCATGGTTCATGGTCTATTTCTTTATCATTTTCATGTTAGTCCCTAATCCTCCCCTGGACCAGTAGAAAAGGGACATAACGCCTTTGATTGGCACCTGTCTGCTGGATATTGTCAATCTGTCTTTACCAACTACCACAGTCTTTTAAAGTAGCTGTGATCAAGCCTCTTAAGAAGCCCACTCTTGATCCAGAGGTGTTGGCTAACTATAGACCGATCTCTAACCTTCCCTTCCTCTCTAAAATCCTTGAGAAAGTAGTTGCAAATCAGTTGTGACTTTCTACATAACAATAGTTTATTTGAGGATTTTCAGTCAGGATTTAGAGAACAGCACAGAGACAGCACTGGTGAAAATAACTAATGACCTTCTAATTGCATCAGATAAAGGACTTGTATCTGTCCTTGTCTTGTTAGACCTTAGTGCTGTGTTCGACACCATTGACCATCACATCCTATTACAGAGATTAGAACATTTGATTGGCATTAAAGGCACCGCACTAAGCTGGTTTAAATCCTATTTATCAGATCGTTCTCAGTTTGTATATGTAAACGATGAAACCTCGATGACCACCAACGTCAGTCACGGAGTTCCACAAGGTTCTGTGCTTGGACCAATTTTATTCACCTTATCTATGCTTCCTTTGGGCAATATTATCAGAAAACACTCCATAGACTTTCATTGTTATGCTGATAATACTCAATTATATCTATCGATCAAGCCAGAAGAAACCAACCCGCTTGCTAAACTTCAAGCATGTCTTAAAGATATAAAAACAAGGATGACCTGCAACTTCCTGATGTTAAACTCAGACAAAACTGAAGTTATTTTACTAGGCCCAGAACACCTCTGAAATCAATTATCTAATGATATAGTTTCTCTTGATGGCATTGCCCTGGCATCCAGCACCATCGTAAAGAATCTCTTATCTTTAATCAGGATTTGTCCTTTAACTCTCACGTAAAACAAATCTCAAGGACTGCCTTTTTTCACCTACGTAACATTTAAAAAGTCAGACACATCCCATCTCAAAGCGATGCAGAAAAATTAGTTCATGCATTTGTTACTTCTAGACTAGATTACTGCAATTCCTTACTATCAGGCTGCTCTAATAAGTCTCTTAAATCTCTCCAGTTGATCCAGAATGCTGCAGCTCGTGTACTAACAAAAACTAAGATAAGAGATCTTATTACTCCTGTATTAGCTTCTCTGCACTGGCTCCCTGTAAAATCCAGAATCTAATTTAAAATCTTTCTCCTCACCTACAAAGCCTTAATTGGTGAGGCACCATCATATGTTAAGGATCTCATAGTACCATATTACCCCACTAGAGAGCTGCACTCACTGAATGCGGGGCTACTTGTGGTTCTTAGAGTCTTAAAAAGTAGGATGGGAGCCAGAGCCTTAAGTTATCAAGCTCCTCTTCTGTGGAACCAGCTTCCACTTTCAGTCCAAGGGGCAGACACAATGACCACATTTAGGTACACGAGTAGACTTAAGACTTTCCTCTTTGATGGCACTTATAGTTAGGGCCGGCTCAGGTTTGCCCTGGTCCAGCCCCTTGATATGCTGCTATAGGCCTAGACTGCTGGGGGACAACTGAGGATACACTGAGCTCCTCTCTCCTTTTCTTTCTCCTTCTGTATGAATGCATGTTCTATCAATGCACATTACTAACTCTACTTCTTCCCCCGGAGTCTTTGTGCTTTCTCGCCTCGCAGGTTTCCACGGATCATGGTTGCATCTGGACTGTGTTCCTGGTTCCTGCCGTGACCCTACTGACGCACACTTCTTCTCTATTTTCCTTCTGTATGAATTCATGAATTCACCATTGATGCACATTACTAACTCTGCTCCATCCCAGAAGTCTTTGTGCCTTCTCGCCTCGCAGGTTTCTATGGACCCTGGTTGTGCGTCCTGCTGTGGTCCTCCCCGACACCTACTGCTATTATTACATGAATCATTTCTGTCATGTGAATTGAACGTGTTGTAACTCTGTTATGCTGTTCATTCTGTACACATGACATCTATTTTGTACTCTGTCCATCCTGGGAGAGGGATCCTCCTCTGTTGCTCTCCTGAAGGTTTCTTCCCTTTTTCTCCCTGTTGAAAGGTTTTTTTGGGGGGGAGTTTTTCCTGAACCGATGAGAGGTCCTGGGACAGAGGATGTCGTATGTGTACAGATTGTAAAGCCCTCTGAGGCAAATTTGTAATTTGTGATTTTGGGCTATACAAAAATAAATTGAATTGAATTGAATGAGCTAATTTGTGGTATTTCGGTTGGTACATTGGGACATATCCAGTTAGGCAGCCGTCTTGCTTTGTGATCCCAAGTGACTTAATATTTAAACTCAATAACAATGATCAACTCCCACCTCAGCTCGGAGAGGCTGTTTACAATGTGAATACTGTATGACTGTAGGGAAAGTGCAACTGCTTTCTTGCAGGAATATTGTCTAGGAAATTTTGAACGTCAAACATTCATTTCCTGCATTCTGGTGAATTGTTATGCACTAATATATGGTGGAAATGTTTATTCATCCTAAAGGTGTACATACAAGAATGAGAGCATTTGATTGCCTATCAACAGCTCCCAGCTCTATTAGCTCTGAGCCGCTGGCTTGCTGCCACCATGCTAACAGTACAAAAGTGGTGACAGAGCTAACAGTGTTTGTCTGAGGGGTAACTGGAGGGCATGCAACGATGCACAGTGTCGACTCGTGGTTTTGATAGTCGACTATTCTGTGAAACCCCTAGAAAGCATGCAACTGTATCTTCACAAGGGGCTACACCCGTATCACCACTGAGTGACCAAACAAACCTGCTACGGCTACAACGAAGGTGGAGCCCTGATTAAATGTTTGTTGATTTATGTTTAAAGAGCAATAAAATGATTAAGCAATGCATATCTCATCTTTTTTGTGTCTGTGTGTACACAGTTGACTTACTGCCATCAAAATATCAAGGGAAGTGATGATGAGAGTTAATGCAGTCCAACTATTGCACAGCGTGCACACAGTCACAGAAATCCCCGTCGCAGTAGCTTTTGAAGTCTGCCCAATTTTTAAGAACTTACCAGTTTCTTTCACCACCGCCTTCTTTTTTCCTCTTTTCTTCCTTTTAGCCAGGCTTTTTCCTGGGGTCTGATCTACAACAGTAAAAGACAAACAGTAGTTCCTGTTATTTAATAAATATTAATAAGTAGGTATATTGAATATAAAGTTTTATGTGTAGCATTTGTATTGTTTGTTTCCGTGTAGTTAATGTGTCAAGTGCTGACATTCATATCTGATCAACAAGACCTGACAGCTGGCTGGTAACGTCAAAACTGTAAGCAGCAGCATGTAAACGTTACAAAATAGTTCATGCTGTCAACTGTTTCATCAGAATGATTTACTGCCACAAAAAAAGAACAATGAATATTACCCATCTCAAAAGAGCTACAAATGACCTAAACTACTCCAATCAGGACCTCCACAGCTCCTTTAAGACAAAATCCAATTGAGTGCTGTGGAAGGTGTTGTATATTACTACAAAGGTTTTCCACACTCATGTTTGCCTGGACTGAACTGTGTAGGCCTCTTAGACACATTTACAACATGCTGAAATTGGAACACAAACCTCTTCAAGAAACTTCAGTCTTGTCCATATCTTTAGCAACCAACATGAATCGACCAAGCTCCCTCACTCTTCGAGCAATGTACTGGTGCTTTGACTTCACATGGCCATATTTTGCATATAGTGAATCACCATATCTGCAAATCAACGAATCACTCCTGATGTGATAGGACACGCCATCTTGTCGCATGTTATTAATGACCTCCTGACATCCACTGGAGGAAGTTCGTATTGGAAGCAGGCGTGCAGCAAGACTTTGTACTCTTCTTCATGTCTTTCATGTTGTCCGTTACACATGATTTTTTACTTTTGCGTGAGGACTGATCTCTCCACAAATCCTTTTTAGCAAACATTACATGGCAATATGGGCAAGGCAAATAATCCTTAACAGAAGCTTTATCAGAGGGCTGTTTCCATGTCACTAGTTGACCTCTGCCTTTTCTAGGACTTTGGAATTGTGCTTGAAATCGCCTTTATTTTGCAGTTGTTCCAAAAGAATCTTTCTTTCTTTTGATCCCAATGGAAAGCTGAAGGCATATGCTACATCCTTGATGGGTTTTCTCTGTAAATGGCTCGCCATCTTCAAGTTTGACTGGCCACAGTCGACGGCCAAGATCCTTGGCGACTCACACGGGCATTCTGCTTCCCTTCACCACATCCTACCTCTGTGAGATCGGCTGCTCTGCTGTTGCCTCTCTCCAAACAAAGTACAGATCTGAGCTCTACATTGAACATGGATTGAGAGTGGCCGTATCAAGTCTGACACCCCGTTTTAAAAAGATTTGTAGTAGAAAGCAGGCTCATTGCAGCCACTAATACTGATACAACGTGATGGCTCACACATATCTACACTCATTTGGTTTGGTTTTGCACAGGTTGCACGTTATTGTTGTTTTGAAAAGATATGCAGTGTAAAACTCAGTAAAACTCTTTATTGTCAAATATTATAACTTGTTTTGTTTAGTTTTTCACAGGTTGCACTTTATTGTTATTATTTTGAAAATATAATCAGTGCAAAACAGGTTAATTGCAGCCACAATAAGCTATATTTTGCCAAATATTAGTTATTTTTTGCAGATATAACTTTATTGTTCTAACAAAGTGATTGCACATTTTGTTTGTCTGATGGAGCAATCTGGTTTACTTGAAAGTGATTGCAATTTTCTTTATCTATTAGTTGAAAAAGCACAGATGAGGAGTCGAAAATGTTTGCTATTTCGGTTATTGCGGTTAGCGCTACAACAAGATGGACGTGTGGTGTTGAGCTCCTCAGAATCGGTTATTCAATATACCTCCTATTAATATAAAGCCGCACAAATATTATATCAAGTTGAATATGAGAGGAGGGAGATCGCAAAGGAAGTGTAAGTCTGACAATAAATTGAATAAAAAACAAGAAAACCCGGTTGTTACCGAGGTCAGTAATCAGGAAGACTGCGGCAGAGACGACGCAGAATCAATTGCAGCTGAGTCAACACTCAAGCATCGCCGAGCACAAACCATAGCAGCCTGGAATCAGCTTGCTGGAGATGAAAGACCGCTACTAACGGTAGTGAAACAAAACTCAAACATGTAACATTACAACAAACTTGTTGATCTGGAGAGCCGTTCCAGGAGAAACAATCTTTGTAATACGAGTCCCAGAAAAAAGAAGGTTACTGAATTTGTAACTGAGCTGTTTAAACAATCTTACGCTTCCAGACGGCGTTGAATTCAAATTCAGCGGGTTCAGCCCCAAGCCCAAAGCCGGCCCGACCTCAACCCCGAAATCAATAATAGTTAGCTTTCTACAGTTTAATGTCAACGAACTGATATAAGTGTGGCAGCAGAAGATTGAATTTAATAAACGATTGTTCTTCGACAACGATTAAGCAGCCGACATAATGGAAAGACCAAAGCATACGGGCCGTCAAACGGTATGAAGAGAGGATCTGGTACCAGACGCCCTATACCAAGATGCAGTGTATGGGACGCCGGATGAGGATCTACGAAAGTGCCGACAAGCAGCACGGGACCTGAATAAACGTGGGATAAGGTGTCGGTGACGGAGAGGCGAACACCCGGCTGCGTGGAGGAAGCTGAATGAGCTGTTGCCATGAAACGTACCGACACCACAACAGGACCGAGAAACTCAACGAGTTCAGACTGAGCCCACCGCCTTAAAACGTTGGACTGAAATGAAGTAGACCAGATAAGTAATAAACACTCTAGATCTGAACCGGGTTTTCTCCTCTTTATACAACAAAACTGGGACAAAGGCTATGTCACATAGAAATAGGCAATAGGAGAGACAGAGCCATAGGTTTAGTTATTTATACTGCTAATTTCCAACCTGAAGTCTGGAGGTTGAGGTCTTTTTTTTGTTTTTCTTGCTTTCTGGTTAGTTTGGCTAGGTCTCTCCCATCTGAAAATATGCAAACCCCGGTTAATATATTCAGAAAGACTTACGACTCATTTAAGTATGTATAGGAAACCGATGGAGGAAGCACTTTATGTCTGCGCTGAATGTTGGACACTTCTAGTATAGGTGGAATACCGGTTAGTAGGTATTTTTTCACCACTAGGAAGGGCCCCTACAGTAGAGAGGGACTTTACCCTCCTCCCACCAACAGGGAACCCAAGGGATGGCAAGTTGCATCCTTTCCCTCTGAAGTCACTTTGTTTTATGTTCAATTAATGTTTTTTGGTTCATGTTTTGTTATTTTGTTTGGGTACGGATTGCAACTTGACTTTAAAAACACAAATGACAGATAATAATATTCAGATACTGTCGTTGAATGTAAACGGTTTGAATAACCCTGTTAAACGTCGTAAAATAATGACAAAATTAAGGAAGGATAAGGCACAGATTATATATCTACAGGAGACACACTTGTCTAGGCAGAAACATGAGAAGCTTAAGAGGTTTGTTACATTACTACATGTTATAGTTCATTTCACCAGGGTTGTAGAAGGGGTGTGACTATTCTCATATCTAATTCAGTGAAATTTGAATGTATTAAAGAAATCAGCGATAAAGAAGGCAGATATATCATTGTTAAAGGAAAGTTGGAAAACGAAAAACTGACATTGGTAAATGTTTACGCCTCACCTAACAGTGAAAAGTCCTTCTTTAAAACTTAATTTGATAGCATTATTCTTGAAACGGAGGGAATACTAATATGTGGAGGTGACTTTAACATTGTTATGAATAGTAGTCTGGACACAACAAACCATAAGAAAAATCCTAATCATGTCACAAAAACAATCAATACCTTATTCAAAGAATTTGGTATAGTTGATATTTGGAGAGAGCTACATCCCACCAAAAGGGACTATACACACTACTCGGTACCTAACAAAAGTTATGCTAGAATTGATTATTTTTTTATGAAGAAAAAGGACATATACAGAGTTATGGAGTGTGAAACTGTACAGTATATCTTAATGTCGAGCTTAAACCACAGGAGAAAAAAACGTTATGGACGTTAAATGTCGGAATATTAAATTACAAATCAGTTGTTGAGGAGATTAAAACAGAGATTAAAACATACCAAAAAGAAAATGATAATGGAGAGGTTAACCCTACAATCTTGTTGGACGCTCTTAAAGCAGTTATGAGAGGGAAACTTATTGCTAAGACAGCAGCTATTAAGAGAGCTAAAGAAGAAATATATAAGAAGGAAAAGGAAAACTTGCTTGAACTCGAACGACAACATAAAAATACCCGTGATTCGACATTGCTACCAAAAGTTAAAGAAGTAAGCGACAACATAGATAAACTACTAACTACAGAGATAGAAAAGAAAACAAGATTTCTTAAACCATCTTACTATGAGGTGGGACCAAAAGCAAGTAAACTACTGGCAAAAATACTGAAAACACAACAGGCAGACAGGACAATCCATAAGATAAGGGATACAGCTACAAATCAAATAGCCTATGAACCCAAGGAGATTGAAAACATTTTCAGGAACTATTATCTAAATTTGTATAGCCAACCTCCAGCCACTGACAAGGACCAAATTAGAATTTTTTTAGAGACACTGGACCTACCAGTAATTGGGAAAGATCAGAATGACCTTTTGACTTCACCCATTACAAAAATAGAAATAGAGAAAGCTATGGGTAGACTGAAAACAAATAAATCCCCAGGCACTGATGGTTTACCAGCGGAGTGATACAAAATGTTTAGTGAACTACTTCTACCAATACTTGACATTTAACTATACACTTGCCCATGGGGAACTCCCACCATCTTGGAAAGAGGCTGTAATAACAGTGATTCCTAAGGGAAAGAACAGTGATACCTGCTCTGGTTACAGACCTATATCAATACTTAATACGGACTATAAATTATATACCTCGATTATTGCAAAAAGATATGATCACTTCATGAATGATATTATAGATGAAGACCAGACAGGCTTCATCAAGGGGCGTCAAACCCAAAATAACATAAGGAGAACCCTACATATAATTGAACATATTAACCATAAAAATATTAATGCAGCCTTAATAAGTCTTGATGCAGAAAAAGCATTTGACAGTGTAAACTGGACTTTTCTGTATCAGGTACTTGAGAAATTTGGACTAAATGAAAAAGCTATTCAATGTGTTAAAACACTTTACCAAAATCCAACAGCAAGGATAAAACTAAATGGCAGTCTAACTGATAGTATATCACTAGAACGGTCCACCAGGCAGGGATGTTGTCTTTCACCGACTCTATTTGTAATTTTTATAGAGCCTCTGGCGCAAGCAATTAGGCAGAATAAAGACCTTAAAGGGATAAAGGTTGGAAAAGAAGAACACATCATTGGGCTTTTTGCAGATGACGTGATCTGTTACTTAGAGGACCCTGACAAATGCCTGCCTATATTAATCAACCAACTTGAGACATTCGGCTTTTACTCTGGATATAAATTTAATTTGTTAAAAACAGAGATTTTAACACTAAATTACAAAACCATCCGAAATTATACAACAAACTCTTAAATTAAATTAGAGTTCTAAAAGAATGACATATCTCGGGGTAACTATAACAAAAGGTCTACTTTAATGTAGTTGGCTTTATATATAGCCTATATATAAAGCCAACTACATTAAAGTAGATCAGGACATTAGGAGTGATATGCAGAGATGGGCTGTTCTCCCACTAGATTTCAGTTCACGGATAGATACTATAAAAATGAGCATACTTCCAAGACTCCTCCATTTCTTTCAATCACTACCAATTGAGATCCCTGAGAAACAATTCAGAACCTGGGATAAAATTATTTCAAGGTTTATATGCAACGGCCAAAGGCCAAGAGTCAAATATGAAACATTACAGATTGGGAAAAATAAAGGTGGCATGTCATTACCAAACCTTAGGGCATATTTCCATGCAGCTCAAATTAGACCAGTAATCTATTGGTGTACCAACGATTATGAAGCAAAATGGAAAAACCTAGAACGATATGTAGAAGGAAGGGAAATTCTAAGCCTTATTGCAGACAGAAATATAGCAACGATTTACTTGAACAGATGGATGCTGTCACCCGATTTACATTAGAGATGTGGTTCAAATTGGTACGAAAATATAGATTAGAAGAAGAGGTCAGGCTTCTACGATGGATAGCCTATGATAGACATTTTATTCCAGGTACTCTCGATCAGAGGTTGGATTCCCTATGGAATAACAGCAATATGCACAGTTATTAAAGATGGAAGTGTTGTGAGCTTCCAGGAGCTGAAAGACAAATATTCACTAAATAACCAGAACCACTTCAGATACCTACAATTAAGGGACTTTTTTGACAGAGAAATAGAGCACACAATTAACTTGGGGAAAAATGGGATAATTAGAACCATAATAGGAGCTTACAACTCAAAGAAATATATAAACATATCAACTTTATATCAAAATATTATGGAAAAATTAGGAAATACAACATTTTATGTAAAACTGAAAAGGGAACAGGAACTTGGTGTGAATATTACAGCGGATGAATGGTTGAATATTTGGAGGATACAACAGTCCTCAACATCTGCGCGAACTTGGAGAGAACATTGTTGGAAAAGGGTTCGCAGCCTACCAGAGCAGCAGGGTGGAAGGAGCCAAGCAGTCGGGAGACACACACGGCAGGTGTGCTCGGAGGCATTGCAGGAGAGCGCACGCCAGACAGCCTGTACAGTCTCCACACTAACAATGGTAATAAAACGCTTTGTGAACCACGACTTGAGTGTTTCCATCCTTGTGCTGCTTGAGACTCACGAGAGTAATGGAGAAGCGCTACAGTCTTAAATTCACTTTTGTGGATCTTCATGTTTTCACTTCAATTAAAGGATAAGAGGGTCTTCAGTTGGTGAAAAGATCTTAAACCCTTTCCAACAGTACAGGCAATGCTCCGTAGTCCTGCTGAAAACAAGACCGTTTTTCTTAGGTCCTGGTGAGATACATTTCTGCAGATACCAGGGTTGCACTCGAAAGCAACTTCAGCCAGATGTGATACAGCACTCTGACCATTTCTAGAGAGATTTATTTTTAAGCACACAAAGAATCCAATTTCATTAAGGATTCATGTCCTTTTCATTGTTGTGAAGAATGTAACAGTGGACCAACCATCTGGGTCACAGACTGACATTAAACTATTAAAACAGATGTTTAATAGCATCTGTTACTTCTTTTGTCCTCTTGCTGTCGGCCAACACACATCTAATTGTTCTGCCTTCAATTATTCTAATTACCGAATTTACGAACTGTTCCAAAGTCTCTCTTAGGATGAAACAACATTGCCATCTGGTGGCATGTACCAAATATCAGGATGTGCTTTCATATGACTGACTGCCTTGTTCTCAGCTGGCTGGTCCCCTGGTTTGTCTTTGGTTTGGTTTCCAACCTGTATCCAGAATTTGACCCAAAGACAATATCCTCTTTGCATTGGGTTTTTATTTTTGTTTGTTTGTTTTTTTTGCATTTATTGCTATTCTTTTATTATCTTTTGGCCTTTATTGGATAGGGTAGGGCATGAAAGGGACCACATGCAGCAAAGCGATGGGGTTAGATTCGTAAACGGGTTGCTGTGGTAAGGACTCGGCCTTAGTTCATAGGGCACCCTCCCACAGGTGATCTACTGGGGCACCCCTTGCTGCATATTCTTAATTATTAGTGCTATCTTTAATTCCATTTGACCATTATTTTTATTGTCCACACCACTCAGTACTTTATATGTCTTTAATGTGATAAGTTTGGATAACATTATAAAGCCAGAGATTTAAGCTTCCCATCCTAGTTAATATTTGTATGTATGTTTACATATTGCTGGTGATATAGTTATTAATTATGTTGGTTTTGTTGGAAGCATGACTTCGCCCAGTCACCCGGGCTCTACACAAATCAAGGACTATAATTGCAAGTCTTCAACTTTCTTGTGTTGTCCATGACATTTTATAGGTGTTGTGATGTCGTTCTCTCTGTCTTGTAATGCCAAGTCCCACTGTGACACAGAGCCTGAGGGGACTGAGGAGATTTGGGGCTGATATCATCAGAGAACCAGGGTGAGAAGTAGAGGCAAGTGCCGCACATTGGCAGGCTGTTGGTTGGTCAAGCCTGGCTCCAGCTCCTGAGATCTGCTGCTCAGCATGTCAATGACCTTCACAACACAGAGGACACATTCTTTAAACAAGCACTGACTGCTTAGAATACAAGAGCTGTCATTTAGACTTTGTTTGTCTTGGTATTTACACCACATCCTGCAATCATGGAAGATTTAAGGCTGGTCTTATTTTCAGCTTATGTTTTTGATTGTATATGTAGACTTGAATTATCTTGCAATATTAACAATTTAAAGAAGAAAACGCTGAACATTTTCAACATCCATTCTGAATGGTTTTGCTGTGTCTGTTCAGTCATCCATTTCCTAAAACTATGCAAAAGGCCACAAGGTGCTAGTAGGGAGCTGCTTTTGATTAGTTTAAACTAACTGTGGGTAGGTAGATGGAGACAGGAGGAAGAAGAAAAGTGGAAAAAAAGAAGAGAAAATAATTTAGTAATGAATTGTGTTCATCCCCCTGAAATTCTTTCCGCATTTCAGGGGGAGATATGTCGACTAGAGTGCTGGATCCCGTCTCAGGGCGCGTTGAGGTTTATAATATACAGTATGAAAATGTTTGTGTTGCCCGTGTAAACTTGAATTTACTCAATATATCGTCTTGTACACAAGACCTGTGCGATGCAATTAATAGATCAGTATTAAAAACGATTCTAGTCTCTGACTATATACTTAATATTTATATAAGATTAAATATTTTAATCAGGGATTTTTTTCTTTGTGTATTTTTCCTTCATGTCTTGCCTTCATCAGGGTGGTGTTTGAGGCTGTTTCAAGATTATTTAGTCATATGACTGGTAGGTCACCATGGATACAAAATATGCCATATTAAGTCAAATTAAAACACAATAAAGCGCAAGGTTCACCAACACATCCTTACATCAATAGCTGTTTAGAAACTGTTACCTTGTCTTCTTTTCAATACATGGGACAAAGTTTTCATGAAACAGTGCTTTCAGATGTTGAGTTATGTCAGACAGAGAAGTGTGGGCGGAAGCCAGTACAGACAAGAAAGGTTTTTATTAAAATTATTTACTGACATCATAATATACCCATACATTCATTCAGTGGACATTGAACATTTACGAGGAAATATAACATTCAGACACTAGATGTCCAATGGATTACTGAAACAAATCACTGAGAAACAAAGACTTTCATATTCAAACCTTCAAATTAAACATTCAAGTGTGTGATGGAAAATTCAAAATAAACTCATATAAACATTGACCTTAATAATTAGTCCTGATTTCATAGTAGTCAACCATTTAGATTTCAACAACGTAGTCCAAGTTGCCACAGATTACCCCAGCATCTTCATAATGTGCACAGTTATGTGTCCCCACGCCGGCATGGTTGCAGTCCAGCAGGCTGGACTCGGTTCCTTCACACTGAACATCATCCAGAAGAATCTGCAGATCTGTCCCCTCCCCGAACTCTGAGTTCTTTGCTGCTTTCAGAGCGTACCTGAAGCCCAGCTGCCGGCAAACCACTGCAGCATTCTTGGTGGTCCATAGGTCATCACACACGGTGCCCCAGTCCCTGTTAACGTAGATCTCCACCCGTCCACGGTCACTGCGGCCTTGTTCATCCCCAACCAGCCTCACCACTCCGTTCTGGATCTCGGGTGTACTATCCGTTCTGGATTTGCCCTTCCTGCGTCTGCCTTTCCGCCTCGAATGTCTTGGTGATTTGGTGGTAGTTGTGGTTGGTAATGGGGTGGTCAGTTCTGGTCCTCCTAGACCATTAATGAGCTCTTGGAGCCAGTCGAAGGACTCTGTAGGTTGTGGCTCAGGATTGATTTTGTTTGGTGGCTCAATGCCAATTAATGCTAAAGGAGAATGGAAAAAACAATACCAAATGTGAATCTAAACTAATGAATGTCACAGATTGAATTTGTTTTGTAACTAGTCAGTAGTGAACTCACTTTCCTGGGGAACAAACTTGATGAGGTTGCTTTTCACTCTGACAGGAAGAGGGTCATAGTGACATTGTCTCGGTGGAGCACGTCTGAAAACGAGTATCAAAACTGAATGACATATTGTTGCACATAAGAGAAGACACAATACAAGCAGGCGGACACATAAAAAACATGTTCCAGTATTTTAATATGTAGCAGCTCAAGTCACAACAATGGCGAGGAACAGTTAAATGAGCTGAATGTCTGTGATACAATTTAGGTGATAAAACTATCTACTGCTGAGAGAAATGCAGAGAGCCCTGAGTTGTCCGAAGCAGTGTCAGAGAAGGGAGATTTAGGATGGCAGGCTCTCACTCTACTGCCAACACTGCTTCATTTCCATTTTTCTTTTACCAAAATAGAGACAGGCAATGTAACCTCCATATTCAGCAAAGGAAAACACTGATCTAAACTTACATTCAGGCCAAGTATGATCCATATAACTACACATCCCTGGGGCTCACAGAGAAGAATGACATGCCTGTGTTTGTAATAAGCAACAGATGTGTGTCTTACACATCTGTTTCAAAGAACTGTACATACCATCTACGCAGTGAGCAGTTATTGTACATGACAAATTACACAAGTTTCCTTTTGTGTTATGATGGTGGAGTAAGAAAAACAAAGTAATGATTATGTTACTCTAACTTGGACTTTTCCATGTCACCCCTAGCAGTGACAGTAATGGACTGAACCATCTTGTCTTTGGTCTGTATGAGCAAGATCGATCAGACACACCCACAGTGTTGAACTGACTGAGTGGTGTATGCTTGCAAAAAACTATACCAATACACATGTTCTGCTGAAACTGAAATATACCTGAAATAGTTCTGGGCAGTGTTGTTGAAGAAGACTGTGGACAGTCATGTCTTCATCATAGTCGGTCACCTGCACCTTCTAACAGCAGGCAGGAATACATAGCTACAGAGATCCTATTACTCACCTGGAGGGGTCCACCACTTTATAAATGACTCCTGAAGGTGATGTGGCACTCGGTATTCCAGTTGACATGAAGTACAGCTCGCCTGATGGAAAGAACAACAAAACATTACGTTAAGATGACATTACACATCGACAAATTACAGCTAGTGCAAAATCAAGATGCATTCTGAGTTTGAGGGTGTGCATGTGTTCATGCATTACCAGCTTCATCCTCTGCAAAGGAGATGATGTACTGGTGGTAGTTGTTGATGAGTCCAGGGAAGGCACAGGTCAGGCCCATCCCCATACATATCTCATTGTATTTCCAGCTCCCTGTGTTTCTGTCCTCCCGCAAACTCATCAAACGCCTGAAAAAGGAATCAAATCTACAATCTCTAATGTGCAGTGCACTTAATGATGGATTGTCGTGTGAACGTTTTTGCCATACCAACAAGTATTGTTTACTTTGGTTTATGTTTTCCTACATGTCCCAAAGTAGTTTTAAACAGCCTCAGAGATTATTTGCCTCAAGAGGCTTTACAGTCTGAACAGCATATGACACTCTGTCCTTTGACCTTTTTTTCAGATAAGGAAAAAACTCTTAAACAGAGAAAACAGAGAAGTAACCCCAGGATGAGCAACAGACAGACAGGACGGACAGACATACAATTGATATTTTCCGTACAGAATGATTGATTAAATTACAGTAGAGGCAATCCAAATGACAAAAATTATACATTGAACCTGAGCCTCACTCTCCACTAGGACCAGTGGTTAGAGAAGTATTCAGATCCTATGTTTACTTACAGTAAGTAAAAGTATCAATACCACGTTGTGAAAACACTTTATACACATCATAAAAGTACTGCATTCAAACTAAAGTAAAAGTACAGAGGCAAAATGTACTTAAAGTATAAAAGTAAAATTATTCAGTATACAGATTAGCCCCTTTCAGAGTGTTTTCATATAAAACATACTGGTTTATCATCACCTATGCATAACCCAAACCCTAATATTTAAGCAGCATTTTAATTTTAGCTGATCATGGTGGAGCTAATTTTAGCCACTTTATATATTATTATATTGTATTTTATACTTCAGAAAAGGCAATTCTTAAAAAAAAAGTTTTCTGGTTGATAAAGAACTCCACCAAAAGGCAATAAAGTGCTAATTTACTCGCAACTAGTTCACAGACTTCATGCCAATTCAGAATTCCTCAAATTCCTCACGTTGTTACCATTCCTCAAAAGTGTTTAATAGCAACAACAGAAGCTTCCTCGTTTGGTGTTATCCTTAAGAAATATTTACCAGATTCAACCTTACCCGCTCATGAAGTCTCCAAATATGTACATGCCGTTCATGTTGGGGTGTTCACAGCCTCGGTACACATAGCCACCAGTCACTGACTTGCCCATCTTGTGAGGGTACGCATAAATAGGGAGGACATCATCTGTGAAAAATCCCAAGGGTCATTATTGGTATTGTTGAGTTTCTACGTCATCTCCTTTAGCCATTTCTTTACAATGAAGCCACTTGTTTACTTAATTAAACATGCTTTTATGTGTGAAAGTAGATTTAAAGTGTGAATACAAATATATTTTTATATTATTTTAATAATATGATTATGCCTAATGATTATATGTCCAACTGACATCTGAATGCTGTCAGTGTGGGGTCCCTTTTAGGGGTATTTTTAGCAAATATTATTGGAAACAAGCGTAGCAATCCCACTATAATGTCGTGGTGACAGTTATACATAGTAGAGAGAAAAATGCCGTTTCTACTAATGAGACTTATTTGAAGTGTCTTGTGATGCCTAATGCCCGGGCTACACTGCCTCGTACACGGCTCCCTCGTTGAACTACCGCATCTCTCACCCGTGTGTCCACACAGACAGTGTAGCTGCTATCAGTCCTTCTTTCCACATACAGTTTGCCATTTTATAATTGCCAGAATGTTTCATTTCATATATATATATATACTGTATATGTGTGTGTATGTATATATTCAGTCGGGGCCAGTATTTGGACTGTGACAACATTGTTATTATTTTCCTCTTTACACGGATTTCAAATGACACAGTCAATATGTGGTTGAAGTGTAGACTTGATATAATATAATTTGTATTTGGTAGCTGGTCCAGGGAACTCTCAGCATGAGGACCAAAGAGGTGTCAATGCAAGTGAAGGAGGCCATTAAAAGGCTGACAAACTACACAAAGCTATCAGGCAGACAGCAGAAACATTAGGATTGACCAAATCAACACTTTGGTACATTCCTAAAAAAAAGGACTGTACTGGCCAGCTCACCAACACCAAAAGTAAAGTATGTACTTTAAAGCATGTGAAGAAGTAGACGTAGCAGAATTCTTTCCTTGGTGAAGAAAAACCCCTTCATGACATGAATACTGAGGTCAAGAATACTCTGGAGGAGGTAGGCGTGTCTTTGTCAAAGTCTTCAATCAAGAGATGCCTTCATGAATCTGAATACAGAAGGTTTACAACAAGGTGCAAACCACTGGTAACACTGAAGAACAGGAAGGCCAGATCAGACTTTACAGAAAACATCTGAATGAGCTGATCAGTTTTAGATGAAGGTTCTTTGGAAGATGAAACCAAGATGAACTTGTACCAGAATGATGGGAAGAGAAAAGTGTAGAGAAAGAAAGGAACGGCTCCTGATCCGAAGCAAACCACATCATCTGGTGAACATGGTGGAGGCAGTGCTATGGCAGGTGAGGGTCTGTTAGGGTCTGTTATGATCGGTTAGGGTCCTGTTAGGGTCTGGGCTGCCAATGGAACTGGGTCACTGGTGTTCATTGATTATGTCACAGCTGATAGAAGTAGCAGGATGAGGTTTGAGGTGTTTAGGGCTTTACTATCTACTCACATTCAGGCAAATGCTGCAAAACTGATTGGACTGCTTCTCACTACAGATGGATAATGACCCAAAACATACTGTGAAAACAGCCCAAGAGTTTCTCAAGGCAAAGACATGGAATATTCTTCAATGGCCAAGTCACCTAACCCTCACCTGACCTCAACCCAAGTGAGCTCTTCATTTACTTCAGATACAAGTGAAGGCAGAAAGACCCACAACAGTAAAGGCCTGGCAAAGCATCTCAAGGGAGGAAACTCAGCGTTTGGTGATGACTATGGGTGGAATATATATAATATAATAATATATAATGATTATATCATCATCATAATCATTGACTGCAAAGGATTTCCCTCCAAGTATTAAAAAGTATCATTATATTCACTAATATGTTCGTTTGTCCAATTACTTCTGAACCTCTGAAAATGTGGGGGACTGTGTAAAAATGACTATGATTCATAAACAGTTAATGCCATATTTTTGTTATATCCATTGAAATAAAGCTGAAAGTCTACACTTCAACCACATATTGACTGCGTCATTTAAAATCCATTGCAGTTATATATATATATATATATATAAAATATATTATATATATATATATTATTATATATAATACATATATATATACATATATATATATATATATATATATATACATATGTATATATATATGTATATATATATATATATACATATGTATATATATATGTATATATATATATATATATAAAAATGTCAACATAGACGCTGGAGAGCATTAACTGTGGAAAAAAAAAGAAGTTTTTACTCCTAGTCTCGAGGCATAAGAAACAAATGCGTTACTTACTCTCAACACACACAAGGTTATTTCCATGAAGTCCCAAGATATATATATCATATATATATATAATATATATATATATATATATATATATATATTATATATATAGGGCAACTTCTATATATATATATATATATATATATATATATTATATATTATATATTATATATATATATATATATTTATATATATATATATGTATATATATATATATAATATATATGTATATATTATATATATATATATATATATATATCTTGGGACTTCATTACAACACAATTGGAGACGCTGCTGTATGCAGTCGAAAGAGGAAACCATTTGACTGACCAGAGCATGCCTACCTAGCGAGCTGTTGGCACACAGCTTCTTGTCGTAGCAAGAGAAGCCCTCCTTGGCTCTCCATCCGAAGTTTCGACCTTTCTCAATGATGTCAATCTCTTCAAACTTGTTCTGGCCCACATCCCCGCAGAAGATACGTCCTTTGCCCTCTTTGGTCCATGGGTCGCCCCGATCCACAGAACACCTCCACATATTGCGGACACCGTAAGCATAAATCTCAGGTCGTGCCCCCCGCTCGTGTATGAAGGGGTTATCTGGAGGAATTCTGTATAACGGGCCTCTCTCATTGTCATTCACATCAATGCGGAGAACTTTACCCAACAGAGCTGACCTAAAGTAGATGTGGAAATATGGAAAGTCAGATTTTATCTTAAATGCAAAGAAACATGCTATTACTTTTAAAAAAAACTAAACTAACTTTCTATATTATTACTAAAATATGGATCCGATCATGGATTGTAGCCCTATAAGATTCTTTGCCACATATTCTAAAATTGGAAATATTATTGGTTGCGTCAGATCATTTGAGCTTTTCAATTCAATTCAATTTATCTTGTATAGCCCAAAATCACAAATTACAAATTTGCCTCAGAGGGCTTTACAATCTGTACACATCCTCTGTCCCAGGACCTATCATCGGTTCAGGAAAAACTCCCCTAAAAAAAAGCTTTTAACGGCGAGAAAAAGGGAAGAAACCTGAGGGAGAGGAGGATCCCTCTCCCATGATGGACAGAATTACAATATATGTCATGTGTACAGAATGAACAACACAACAGCACATTCAATCCTTTGTGGACATCTTACTTGTTCTGGGAGTTCCCATATTTCCCAAAAGGATCTCCTGCCATTCCACCATCCCCTGTGAAAACATACAAGTAGCCATCATCTGCAAATAGAAGTTGCCCTCCATTGTGGTTGGATGCTGGTTCATCAATCTCCAGAATAACCCTGGAAAAAAAGTGGACATGAAAAATAAGAAAAGACAAAGAGCTGGCATTGGACCGTTTCTGTTTGCTAACCTGGATCAGTCCATACCTACCGCTCAGAGGCATGATCCACCACATTCATGTCATTGGCTGACACATGAAACTCACTAATCCTGATCCTCTCATCAAAACCCACCTCCACTGAGTAATACACATAGAGCTTCCCATTGTATTTGTACTTGGGGTGAAAGGTGAGTCCCAGAAAGCCTCTCTCGTCACCTTCCCATGATGACGTTAACACCGCCTTAGTAATGTTCAAAAATGGTCTCTCCAGTTTGGACCGCTCAGGAAGATAAGTCCACACCAAACCTACTTGTTCTGCTACAAAGAAACGATGTGTGCCATCGTTGGCATGCACCATGGCAAGTGGGTTCCGCAGCCCGTTCGCAACTTCTTCCAGGCATAGCTGCAGACAGCCGTCAGAGTCTGACTGAACCCGGCCCAGATTCTGGGTGAGCTTCTGGCTGCTTAGGAGGTTAGGGTAGCAGTAGTCCACATCGTCGAGCTCCAGATACTGGCAGAGACGTGTCTGGTCTTCTTTGACTTTGGCTGTGTGTGGGTCGTCAGACAGGAAAGGGATGGTGGAGCTGCACTTCTTCCAAAACTGGGAGCAGTAGTCAGGACAGAGGCCAGGGATGGTCCTGACTGGGGTGCTCGGGTCCTCAGCATCAAAGAGATGAGCTGCATATGGAGAGCATTCCTGAGCAGATAAAGAAGAGAGGTGAGAGTATGATCTGTGGTAAGTAGAGATTTTATTAAACGTGCATTAACTGTTTTTTTGTCCATTTTATCACCTACCAAGTTGATATTTTAAACTGTGTAGCACATGATTGTCTGATTACACATCCAGCGAGATCTACATTTGTATTCATTTGAAGTCATGTTTCTGTCCACCAGCTCTTTTTTGGTCTTCATCAGCTCCTGATACACACTATGTTCACCAGCTAGTCACTAACTGTCTGCTGTTCAGTGATGGGTAGGTCGTGTGCAATGGGGTTGTCAAAGCTTTTCTCTGAAAACAGCTCCCTACTGCTGTTGAAACCGGGTTGATGAAAGCAGTGAAACTGAATTCAAATATTAACATCACAAGTCATAAAACCAAAAGAATGAGGTCAAGGGTCCTGAAACACTCCATGGAATTGTGGGGAACTGCAGTGTCAGGTGAAAATTATTTGTGGGTTCATCACCACAACCGACCCCTTTCACCTTACACAAAGTCATCTAAAAATATTGATTGTAGCAGCTTTAATGAGATATAATTATTCTGAGTATTCTTATTGCCTTAGGAATGCAATAAAGGATTTGTTTGTTTAGCTAATTGATTAGCTGATTTGATTGTAAAAATGTTTCAAATAGATTGACTATCCAGAGTTTTTAAAATATTGCAAAGGAAAGGACAATAATAATTGTAACTATATAGCAGTTAAAAAGATACAAGCCATTATAGCCTGCTATAGGAAACGTTGGTACTGTCATCAATAAGTAACTGTGAACTAACACAAGAGGCTCCTATGTCACATTTAAGTGCTTGCAAGCTTATGTTTTTTTTTAAAGTTTTAATTAAACAGAATACTGAGGTAAGGTTATTGTAATATGTTGGTGTCAATTTGCCTGCAGATAAATGTAGTATTTAAGGCACATTTCTGTCAAGACTTTATGTGAAACTCCTTTACATACGAAGGTGAAGTGCCCTTTTTCCAAAGGGTACAAAGTGTATGCTAAACAACAGCATCATCAACAAGACAAAAATACATTAGTGATGTGACAAGCAATTTCCAGTTGATTGGTCTTTTCCCCGATAAAGAAACGACCATAAATAAAAACAAAAACGTCCTAAATCTTCCTCAGTAATGTACAGAGAGAGAGACACGGAGAGAGCCTGTTGTGAGATCAGACGTCAGAAATAAAGTGAATGTGTAATACTGGCTACATCTGCCTGATAATAAATAGCAGCCCCAGTTGCATAATCAACATATCAGAGGTCTCAAAGCTTTCAACCCTTAAAGCTGTAGGAGTTTTACCTTCATTCAGCTCATCCGTTAACTTCATGGAAAGAGGGCACCTTAACATTGTGTACATTTACTGTACGATCATATCATTCTGTTGAACTGTTTAGTAGTTATACGCGGATGACAGGTCGCCTTCTTCTGCTTAAGACTAGTCCGTGTTCTAGCTGTGTGGTCACAATAATGGCGCATGATGGAGACGTTTGTTTGGACGAAGCCAAACGACCTTTGTCCCTGCATGCTTACCTGGCAGAGCAGCTCCAGGACGAACCCAGCACAGTTGGCATATCCAGAATAATCAAAATGATCCATAATCTGGTAGTACTTTGTCATCAGCTCCTGGTCCCTCTGATAATCACAGCAACCAAACTCCTTGTACATTACGCAGAACTCCAGCTCTCTGAGCGGTCGGAAGGGCGGCTTGAAGTCCAAACACTGCGGGTGTAACATTACAGGTGCGACACGCATCGCCAGAACACACCACATGCCAAGCGGCGAGAGCCACAGTCGGCCCGGGACTTTGCCGTAACACCGCTGCATTATGGCGTGCGTTGGTTGGAGATCATGGAAGGTAAAGTTGTGCAGACGCGACTTCCTGTGTGCACTTTGCTCTGCTCAGTCATCCGCGTGCTGTGGCCTCTGACGCGGTGGAGCGCTGCGCCTGGCCGCTGGCCGCTGGCCGCTGCCGGGAGCCGGACTGCATCCTCTTGCTGTCCCGGAACATCTGCTCACTAAAGGGGAGGAAGCCGACGGCAGAGGCTGCTAACCAGCTACAGAACCCCGTGTAATATTACTACTACTACTACTAACATCATCACCAGTATAGTTAGAGTAACAGTGACGTCACAATCTACACGCGTCTCACCGCAGCTCAACTCTTCTACTCCCAGTATATTGCCTTTGACATGTATTGTTTTCGTTGAGAGTCCAGTCTTCTTAAGCCCAATTCGAGCACACATACATTGTGGGACTGTGGGTTCTTCTGATATTGCAGATTAAGCATTATCTTTTGCAACATATTATTGTTGAATAATCATGTATGTCAGCTCCTGCTGCCCAGCAGAGGGCGACCTTACCCAGTGTGAATACTTTCACTCCTGGATAGTTGCCATAACTGTTATAAAATGAATGGTAATACTCAATGTATATGAATATGAATACCTAGCCTACTGAAATGCTGCACACTACAGGTAGTCTATTGTTCAAATCCAGGTCATGGAATGGGGAAAGATGAATGGATTTAAAATATTAATGGATTTAATGAAACAAAGGCCTACATTCAACCTCTAACTGATGAACTGCACTTATTTTCGCAAATGTATTCATGTAGGCATTTAAGATAAATTGATAAATAAATCATTTGAAAGAAATAAATGTCTGAGAACGAACTGAGTGTTCACTTTATACATTCATACTTCTGAATCTGTTTTGTGTTTCGATGGAAGTCTTTGTGAGCTTGAAAACAGATTCAATAGTATATGGAACATCACTACATTAATATTATGAGTGAGAGTGTAAATTAATAACAGTTCACAAGCCTATATTGAGACTAGTGACCTTCTGGAATCCCGTTTATAAATGTGTCCTATATTCCAGATGTTGCTTGCTTGGTATTTCCTGATAAAGAAATATCAAAAGTTACCAAGTATTAGTTGTCGTTGATTTTAAAAGTAGGGTGGATAAATGTGGACACTTTTTGCAATTCTAAATTCTGTACCATATTTCCATTTGAAGCCAATATATCAAATCAACACATATCATTACGGAATCCCCAAAATGTTTCCTTATTAAATCACAAGATATTTTTCAGTATTGTATTCAAAGGGAAAATGTCACATATATCAGTGTTTCTTGTGCCAAATCTTTTCAGAATTTGATCTGGGACAGTAAATGCTGAAATCTGGCACACTAAGTTAAAAGGCTGAGAAAAGCCGACCTTCATTTATATAAAGGCACTTTGTCATGGTTAAACGTGCATGCCCATGTTTCATTTGGTAACAATCTTTTATTGTCCTAAGATAGGCTTAGAAACTAGTAGTCTGTATGTTATAGAATGTCTATGTCCAACTATATAATCTACACAGAAAACACATACTATTGAAATTGATCTATTACAAATACATCAGATTTCAGGCAGCAACAATAATAACAAACACGTCATGAAGTCATGAACGTAACATTGTAGTCTCTCTCTGCTTTGTCATTGTAGTTTGGACGCTAATACATTGCTTTGAGGAATCTATTTAGTAAACAGACGGATAAGGAAATTAATTGGTATCATTTGCATAATTAAATGGTATGTAGATTAAAAAACATGTTATATTAGAGGTCAGTGTGACTATAAAAGCCTGATCTTAAAACAAATACAGTAGCTGCATAACATTAAACAGAAACACATAAAAGGCATTTCATCTTACTTAATTATTACTTCCTCAATTAAACAAGACACACACACACACACACATACATATATATATATATATATATATATATATATATATATATATATATATATATATATATATATTTTTAACTGTCTCATATTAGTCAAAACATGCTGTCCCAATTTAGAAAGAACCTTTCCTAGACTGGGATGACTAAAGATTGCTTGAAATAAAAGTACTTTAACACCATTTTACAACATTATTGCATAATTATTAAATCATACACTCATTTACATGACACCTCTGCTTTGATTCAACGCCAATCATGCTCTTGTTTAATGTTGTAGTAGAAAAGATAAATGCACTGGAGCGTAGTCCTGTCACGGTTTGGGGTTTTAGGTGTGACTTCCTGTCTTATTTTGAAAAGTTCCCTGTCTTGTGTTTCCCCGGGTCCCTTCACTTCCTGTCCTTGTGATTGTCTAATTAAATCCTCCTGTGTCTGATCACCTGCACCTGTGTATTTAAGCCCTGTTTGTCTTGTGCCTCCTTGTCCGTTCGTATGTTTTCATCGTAGTGTTCCCCGTGCCTGTGTTGCTTGATCCTGTTCCCGTGATCCTGTTCCCGTGCCTGTGTTGCTTAATCCTGTTCCCGTGCTGCTTGATCCTGTTCCCGTGCCTGTTTTGCTTGATCCTGTTCCCATGCCTGTTGTTCTGGATCCTGTTCCCCGTGTCGATCTTGCCTGTTTTTGAGTAATTAAAGCCACGTTTTGCTGTAAACCACTGTGTCCTGATGAGTCTGCGTTTGGGTCCTGCCTTCGTCTTTACTCCGAAGTCCCACATTAGTCAGTGTTCCACATTTCACTAATCCACGATATGATTGATGGATGAGAAAATCACAAGAATGCACAATGGTTATTATCTGTATTTTTAGAGGCCTCGCCTACTTATGTCCAGTTTGGATTTAGCCAACAGATATGCATATGAAAAATTAAGACATTGGATGTAGGCCAAGGCAAAAGAAAAAGCATTTTGACAGTTTTCCAAATATAAATTTTGTTTGTGTAACATATTAAAGCAAAATGTCCTATTGTTATATTTATTCATAGCTAGACACAACACAGTCAGTGGATTAGTTTGCACCAAAGGAGGAAACAACCAAGCCATCACCTGCCGAGAGTGAGGTCTTCCCGGTGTCCATCTTTCAGCCCCTGAGGTCAGTTTAGCTACATCTCCACAGATATTAACACACACCTACATTACCTACACATATTTGCTTAAGTAAGGAGAGAATAATCCAGATTGCATAATGAAATACAATACAATGGCGATGGCGGGATTTACAGGTGAATTATTACTATATATACCTGCTGTATCATATTTGATACCTATATTTTCAACATGATTTTACTATGAAATAAGGAACAAAACATTAAGTAATTATAGGTGGCTTCAATACAGTCAATATTTATATTGAAATATTAGTAACACTATAAATGTTATTCTTACCGTAACCTTTTCAAAATTAGCAACGATTTCCCTGCCGAAAATGAACGAGGCATTTAAATGGCTGCTACTGCCTGCATTGCATGGAAAATCCACGAGATGGCAGAAGACATGTATAGGATTGTATCCAACAGGTTTTTCTGGAAAGTATTGCTCATGTTAATTACGTAGAGGTCTCTGAAACTTATGTAGCAAATATGATACAAATGGCGCTAACTGCGTATTCCACAACAGATAGGGTCTCATATCTGCGGCTATACATGTACCAATGGCTGTCATGATTACTTTAGCCCCGTTTGAATCAGTTGGGAATAGCTGCCTAAATGCTGCACGGATAGTTTGTAACGTGTGTGCTGCTCTTGGTTTTCCTGGTGAGGTAGTTTAGCATAGTGTGCCTCCCAGCACAGACGTGCTTCACCAGATTAGAAAGTTTTTCTTTGGTGGTGGGAGTGGCAGACAGCACGTTGCCTTTTACGTCATGTGGGTTGCCTTGTTGAGCGCAGTGGCTCCACTGAGAACATTATATTTCACACAAGTTAAGCTGTATTTTATTTTCCAAATGCAATAGTATTATCGCAACCAATTGTTCGGTTTGTAATGTGCACTGAACTGAAAGGGTTAGGGTTAGGGTCTGAGTTATTGCCGAGAATACGAACACAGCTCCTACTGCATTCGTACAGAGACCGGATGGCCCGTTGTAACGGGTCCGGCACCCCATACTCCTGCAGCACCCCCCACAAAAACCCCCGAGGCACCCGGTCGAAGGCCTTCTCCAAGTCCACAAAACACATGTAGACTGGTTGGGCAAACTCCCAGAACCCCTCCAGTAGTCTTGCGAGGGTAAAGAGCTGGTCCACTGTTCCACGACCGGGACGGAATCTGCACTGCTACTCTTGAATCCGAGGTTCGACAATCGGTCGGAGCCTCCTTTCCAGCACCCTGGCATACGTTTTCCCCGGGAGGCTGAGTAGTGTGATACCCCGATAATTCGAGCACACTCTCCGGTTCCTATTTTTGAAAATGGGAACCACTACCCCGGTCTGCCAGTCCATGGGCACTGTTCCCGACCCCCATGCGACATTGAAAAGGCATGTCAGCCAAGACAGCCCAACAACGTCCAGCGCCTTCAGCATCTAAGGTCGGATCTCATCCACCCCCGGCGCCTTGCTACCAAGGATATGGATGCGACCCCCCCCGAGTCTTCAGGTGCTGCCTCCTCTCCATGTTGGCCGGGTTCAGGAGTTCCTCAAAGTGATCTTTCCACCGCCCAACGATGTCCCCCGTCCGGGTCAGCAGTATATATATGTATATATACATACATATATATACATATATATATATATATATATATATATATACACATACATATATATACATATATATATATATACACATACATATATATATATATATATATATATATATATATATATATATACACACACACATATATATACATATATATATATATATATATATACACACACACATATATATACATATATATATATATATATATATATATATGTGTATACAGTACCAGTCAAAAGTTTGGACACACCTTCCCATTCACATTGAAACTTTTAAATATATATGTATATGTCCATCCATCCATTTTCCTCCGCTTATCCGGGGTCGGGTCGCGGTGGCAGCAGGCCTAGCAGGCCGACCCAGGCTTCCCTCTCACCCGCAACACGTTCCAGCCCGTTCTGGAGGATCCCGAGGCGTTCCCAGGCTAGCTGGGAGATATAATCCCTCCAGCGTGTCCTGGGTCTTCCCCGGGGCCTCCTACCAGTTGGACGTGCCTGGAAAACCTCTAACGGGAGGCGTCCAGGAGGCATCCTGATCAGATGCCCGAACCACCTCAGCTGACTCCTTTCGATACGAAGGAGTAGCGCCTCAACTCCACATATGTATATGTATTCAATTCAATTAATTTTGTATAGCCCAAAATCACAAATTCTCCTCAAAGGGCTTTACAATCTGTACACATACGACATCCTCTGTCTCAGGACCTCTCATCGGTTTAGGAAAACCCCCCCCCCCAAAAAACCTTTTAACAGGGAGAAAAAGGGAAGAAACCTTCAGGAGAGACACAGAGGAGGATCCCTCTCCCAGGATGGACAGAAGTACAATAGATGTCATGTGTAACGAATGAAAAGCAGAACAGAGTTACAACACATTCAATGCAGAAATGATTCATGTAATAATAGCAGTAGGTGTCGGGGAGGACCACAGCAGGACGCAGAACCAGGGTCCAGATTTAACCACGATCCATAGAAACCTGTGAGGCGAGAAGGCACAAAGACTTCTGGGATGGAGCAGAGTCAGTAATGTGCATTAATGAATTCATACAGAAGGAAAATAGAAAAGAATGTGCGTCAGTAGGGTCACGGCAGGAACCAGGAGGCAGGACCAGGGTCCAGATGCAAACACGATCTGTGGAAACCTGCGAGGCGAGAAAGCACAAAGACACCGGGGGAAGAAGTAGAGTTAGTAATGTGCATTGATAGAACATGAATTCATACAGAAGGAGAGAAAGAAAAGGAGAGAGGAGCTCAGAGTATCCTAAGATGTCTCCCAGCAGTCTAGGCCTATAGCAGCATATCAAGGGGCTGGACCAGGGCAATTTATTTTGTATAGCCCAAAATCACACATTCTCCTCAGAGGGCTTTACAATCTGTACATATACGACATCCTCTGTCCCAGGACCTCTCATTGGATTAGGAAAAACTCTCCCCAAAAAACCTTTTAACAGGGAGAAAAAGGGAAGAAACCTTCAGGAGAGCAACAGAGGAGAATCCTGTATCAGGATGGACAGAAGTACAATAGATGTCATGTGTACAGAATGAAAAGCATAACAGAGTTTATATTTGAATATATATATTTATATGTGTGTATCTGTGTGTGTGTGTGACATTCTGCCACTTCTGCTTAATGTTTGCACCTGGATATGTGGTTAGTGGAGATTAGCTTGTGATGATGAACTGAAGTAAGCTGATGATATGTGTTAAACTGGTAGTACTTTCTCAATAAGCACATTGTGCAACTATACAAAGAGATGTGTTTTGTATAAAACACTACGCAAAATGCGGAAAACATTTTTTTAGGATTTCTTTCTTCTCAGGTGCGTCCTTGCTTTTGGAATTACTGTCAGTGAGTGAGAAAAGCTGTATACTAGAGCTACCAGTGAACTGTGTCAGTGGTGGCTGCATTACTGCATCTTATTCACTAGGTGACATCATATCACCATAAAATGAAGTCTAGACAGAATATTCTGGAGAAAGGGACTTTCCATCACAATGGGAATCAAATAAAGATGAGTCCTGTCCATGATAACATGTTCATCACCAGTGGACTATTAACCACCTTGTGAGTCTGTGTTATCATGGCAAAATGTGGTCCTGTAAGCGGGAACTGTAGCAGGAACTTCCACAGCAGAGGTTTTGAGTACTGGGGTAGATGTTCATATGTCTTTCAGTCTGTGGACAAATGTCACCGTGAAAGTGTTGCAATCAGCAAGATGCAGTCACGAAACTTTACGGCTTTGAAGTTGAAATTAAAATGAAGGCGGTCTAACATGGGTGTGGTCTGACCAAGGGCACCAGAAGTAAGGGTTAGGAAGTTGGGAAGGAGCCATTGGCCCCCAAACCTTTTTTGTGTCATAGAACTTAAAAAGATTTTTTGGGGGGGAGTTTATCCTGTTCCAATGTGAGGGTCCTCGGACAGAGGATGTAATATGTTGTACAGATTGTGAAGCCCTCTGAGGCAAATTTGTGATTTTGGGCCATACTAAATAAATCGAATTGAAAGGAACGGGTGTGTAGTTGATCAATATCCGAGATGTTACATTACTACGTTGATAGATATATCATTTTTCCACGGATAAAAGTACTCAAAACCTCTTCTGTGATAGTTACCACTACAGTATCCTGTCTATGTATCAGGGCTGTCATTTTTCCCATCACTATATCCCAAAATGTGTCACTTTTTCTTAACAAAGCAATAGTTCAGTCAGCCAACTCCTGTGGAATGGATTATAACGTGATTGTAAAATAGGTGTTGATATTTGGCATTTCTGACGTTATCACTCTCCACAAGGAAACAGAAAGACCAGCACAGCAAGGAGTGGTGATTGACAATAATAACTCCCCCACTCAACTCAGAATTCACAGGTGGATTCTTTGGTGGAGGCAGGACTTATGAAACGCTCTATGAATAGCGGCATTAGTGGCAGCAGATGTCTGTGATATCAGACACAAAAGCAAGACTGAGCAGAACAGTGCCATTTTAAGTACAGCATCAAGATCAAAAGAAGCATACACCATGTGAGTGTAACAGCAGACTCTGACTCTTGCTCTGCTTGAGTTCATTCAATTTTGAAGTCTATAAAATAATTCATGCAAATTCACTAATCGTTTCTTTAATGTTATGTGAGCTAAAGTCTAATTTAGTTTGCCTGTCCACAGAAACGACGTGTACTGTCCATATGTAGTGAAAGATGATTAGCATTGAATTACCCAAGATGCCCCCTGCTGAAGTTATGGATTAAAGTGCAAAGCTTTTAAAGTAAGCTATGAGTCAGACTCATAAAATAGTAAATGCGTTGTTTACTTTGCAGAAAGCAGGTGTAAGAAGGTTGAATGTGATCCTTAAATCACAGCCGTGAGCTTGTAGTTTCAACTATAACAGTTATTATTAAACTTTTATATGACACCCCTTCCCTTGTCAGCATGCTCTTTTGACTCCACTGCCTATTATTCAACATCAATGCACGTTATCATTACACCCGTGAAACAATTCTGTAGTGAAATAAGTGTTGATGGCGTGACATTACATTAACATATCATGCAGTCGCTCTTATATGACCAGGCTGCCCAATAGCCAAAGCTCTCAATTAACATATCTCATCTGGGGTTATAAGCTTTTGGTAGGAAGATACAAACAACCAACATGAGTTTTTTGGGTCTGGACTCACCCATTGGGACAGGGTGAAGAGCTCAGACAAACGAGACGAACTTGGACTACAACTGCTGATCCTTTGCATTAAAGAAACTGTTGGAAGTTTTTTGGACATCTGGAGGTCGAGATGCAGGCACATCCAACTGGAAGAAGACCCAGGTGGAATTAATATGCCATCTCGCCTGGGTCTGCCCTTGGCATCCACAAGGAGGAGCTGGACAAAGTTACTCGACACAGGGATGTCTAAGGTAGTTTGTTAAGCCTGCTACCTGAATGACCAGATATGTAGCAGAACATGGATGGATGGAGTTTGGAATGTCATGAACTTCAGAATGGAATAAACACAGATGATCGCCAGGAGCCGGTATTTCAAAATGATCCCACAGGAACATATTGGTCGGATTGGATTAAACTGATCTGAAAATTCTGTATTTCAAAGCAAATCCAAAGAATCTTGAATCTGAAGATCTGGATTCAAATTTGGTGATCCCATCCTATCCTACCTTTAATCCGGACAAAATGCTGCATTTGGGTATTTTAAAACTTAAGGCAGAGATCTGTATCAATTTGATGCTAAAATCAGAATAATTTGGATCCCAGCTCATTTGATGTAGATTGACAATAGCTTAGGCTTCTCTTCTCTCAAGTATTGTTACCCAAGATGCTCATTACATCTTATATTACTTTTTAATCAGTTGAATGTGCCTTTTGAAATGTGAAAGGCATTGTTTTAATTCTAGTTTATTTATCTAGTTCTAGTGTAATTGGTCATTGTAAGTTTAAATTAAATATTGTAAATATATTATTTGTACCAAAATTTTGTTTGTGGTTTACGCAGCAATCCAGCAGAGACATGATTTAAGAGTCCAAATGAGGTTTTAATTGTGCTTTTCTTTGTTTGATTAGGCAACATCACCAAAAAAGAACATAGTTGGCCAATAACAAACGTTTAAAAATGGGGCCTCTAATAAAACTATTTTATTAAATTCAACAGACATTAGTCAATACAACATTAATTAAGAGCCCCCTTCAAAGGGGGCTGCGGGGTACACTGGTTAAGGGGAACCCCTGGGAGAAAAAAGAAATAATAAAAAGAAAATAATGATGTTTTATATCAGATTAACAAGCAAAACCTGGGCTACAAGCTCATGTAAGCCATTTGTACATGCTCCAAACACAACTAATCAAGACCAACGAAATGCATAACCAAATATTCATATTCATATCTCGCCAGCCACTGGACTTGCTCGGCATATGTTGACCTACCGTGAGTTAGCTTTATGCTACATAGGCTTGCAATCACGCTAAAGAACAGCAATAACCCAGGGATTCCACACATAAAATATGAAAAATGTGTACACTTACTGAGCGAAGCTTCGTTTCCTGTTATGATCCCGGTCGTGTTACACTGAAAAAGGCCCATACGAAACACTCTGCTTTAAAACAAATGGATCAGGGGTCTTTGTGACTGAAAATGTACATATGGGGGAGGGGAACCACCCATTCTATGGCCAATCACATTAGCATCTGCATGCCTGACTGACTATTATTGGCTAAACAGTGCTGTCTATCACACGTTGGCCGGATTTCCTGTATACTCCTATCTGTGCAGAATAAGAGGATGTCCCACTCTGTTCTGAAAACCATTCAGAGAAAAAGTAACAGCCTTTTTACTCTCCAGAACTCTGATTTTGAGAACAAAAATATGCATTTTATAGAGATTTCAGAGCAAAAAACATGTTTTTAGTTTGGCATTGTGTATGTTAATGCTGTATATGGATGTATTAAATATAATTAGTGAAAAAAGAAGGAAAAAATGTTTTGGTAAAATAAATTAAGAAATAAATTATTCAATAAATCCAAATTGTCAGAGGATTTTTCTGACCTGTCTTTTCTAAAAAACTCTTTTGTTGTTTTCTGCTTCACTTTATTCAAAGTCACACTGTGCAGAGAGTGTTCACATACTGTGCTATGATATGAAATAGTGTTAAACCTGCAACTGCATTATTCTAAAGTGATGATCATCCTGAAAGTGCTTTTTTTATAGGTGAACCTGAAATCTTTTCATTTTTCTGTGTTCCATCTTCATTTACTTTTAACCAGTGACATATATATTGATATTTACACATTATTTAAAAAATCTCACAGTTATTACCATTATAATAACACCAAAATTATTCAAATAGACCTTGTGGTTGCAGAATTGTACTCACTGTAGTATGAGCATGCTTTTTTCGTGCGGAGACCTCAAAAATAGGCTAGGGTAGAACAGGTAAATATGAAGCAAGCCTCTACTCCAGCAGCTGTATTGTCAGCCGTGTCTCTTGCAGCAGAAGCACGGTTCAGCTGCTCCTCAGTAAGAAGGATTTGTTTTGCTGTCCTCTCAGTCTCCATTTTCAGCAGCTTTTCATAGGAATCTTGCCTGTCAGCATGCAGTCCCCTTATGAGAATACAATGGCCATTGAGTTATAATGATAATAATCATTTTAAACATAAAAAAAGGTATGTTACCTTGATGTTGGGGTCTGGTTCATCAGTGATGGTTTATGTAACAGTGGCAGCAGTGAGGACTGTGAAAGAGAGTGAACTCTAGAAGTAGAAGGTGAGAGGGTATGCTGTTAGGTTATCTTCATGACCCTCTTAGTAGCCACAGGGATATAATTGTTTTTATGTATGCAAATACATACGAAAGACAAAACTAGCCTAAGAAAACTCAACCCCCAAACAGTGCACTTCTGAATTAACCATATTTAGCTAGATAGCAAGGGTTGGTGTTTGGTTCGCAAGTAAATGTATAACCTAATTATAATTAACTCCCTTTTAAATAACCACTATAACCACAGACCGTCATATACATTATTAAAGTCAGCAAGATCTTTAGCCCGCTAGCAACTTAGCATAGAAGTGAATGGACTAATGTTAGCTCCTGTTAGCATGACCAAAGCTTAAATAGAGATCGTTATGCAATTGTTTTAAGTAGGTGACAATTCAAGTAGCTGGTTAGCTCGACATGTTGGTAGCCCTCCGTATAGTATTACAAATGCTATAGATCAGACAAACATTTGAACACGTACACTGCGCCCAACTCTTGCTCCTTTCGGTAAATTACCTGCCATGTTTTTTGTTCATTTCAGATCCAGGCGCTGGGATTTGAGATATGGAAATCACTATTCAGTCATATCGGGATCACCGTGATCCAGCCTGCCACTGTTTTGAAATACCTGGATAAAGTCAGTCAGATCAAACTGATCCTTGACTGAGAAAAGGGAGATTTCATTATCCGGATATTTCTAAACCAGATTAGAAGTTTTTAAATACCAGCCCCAGAGGATGATTTTAGTGATCCCCTGATCATCAGGCTAAACGTTTTCCTGAACAACACTTAACAGTCCTCGATGAGGTATCTCACATACTATGTCTAAATTACACACAATTGCTGTACACTTTGTTATGGTACACACAGGATGAACAGTGACCCTGTAGCCTTTCCCCTGACACCACTATCACAGATACATTTACAATAGTACCAAAGAAATCTCAAAATCTTAAGGACAGTTTGCTATGAAATGTTTTGGGGACTATTCATGTTCCCCAGAGGACAAACTCTGCCAATATTATGACTCCATGAGCTTCACTCTCAGTTAAGGTAAACTTAAATGTTGAGCTCCAATGTCATTCAGATCACTTAGGAAGGCAAAATTGTCTTTTCAATTAGAGCTCTGTCCCATTTCGTATATAGGGTTATAGTTTAAACTTTTTTTTATTATATTTGTGAACATTGCTGCCTCTTTAAACACAGCTTTAGAGTGTTGATACAAATGCAGAAACCTGATCTTCAGAATGGTGCTGAAAACATACAAGTTTTACGGAAAACTCAACCATATTGGACTATTCAATTGGCAACAGAGAAACACAAAATACAACTATGACAGCTGAGAGGCATTTAGAATAGAAAGATGACTTGTGTTCACATGTAGTTTTCCCTTTTTCCATGCACCACTTTCTTGCTGTTGTCTGCTGTCTTCAACTGAAAAAGAAAAGTTGTGGCAAGTGGTCGAGAATGCACCTGGGACTCCCAGAAGGTGTTAAAACACCAGGAGCCCTCTCCCACAAAGCAGAGGGGGATCATGTTAGGCTAACAGGTGCAAACTTCACATAAAAGCAAGGAGTAAGCCGTCCCTAATAAATGCCTTTATGACTGCATCTGAATTCAAGTCCTGGGGTGGTAATGTCAGTGAGAGGGAGGAATGTTTTATGGGGTAGCAAGCACTCCAGTGGTATTAGCAAGTATGTTCAACAGAAAAAATATAAAGCCTATATAAAAAAATAAAAAACTCTTAAACCCAGTTCCAACCAAAGATTTGCGACGAGATGAGTTGAAAATCGCAACTACTTGCAATGATCTATGTATTGTCTTATAGCAACAGCATTTACTTATGTTCTAACTTCCGACTTTTCAGGCTTTTTTTAGGAGTTGAATATGATTTGCAGCATCTTAAAATGTGAACGAGGTTAGTGAAATACCCGCTACAGTTGCATTTCTAGTAGCGATGAAATGGTGAAAACATAAAAGAATGATAATGTCGTGACATTTTAGCCGTCAATGGGTGAGTAAATGGTAAAAAGTCTTCTGGGGGCCCCTGACCACTACCTCGGTCCAGGTAGTCGGGTGATTGGTAGTTGAACAGGAAGATTTTCATGTCTGGGTTACTGGGTCCACAGAATGGTGTCAGATATGGCGAAGTTCATTGGTGAAGTCATATATACTTCTAACTGCTAGCTCAAGTTATAGCTGCAGTTAAGATACAGTTCCCAGGAGTTGCTGAAATACTAATAAAAATGTGATAATGACGCTTTTAAGCTCACCGGCGAGCATCTGGTGGCCGGGCCTTCACCCATGGGTCATGAAACAACACGGAGCAGTCACCCAGTAGACCCACAACCTGCTCGCCAGCAGCATAGACTAGCTCTAGGGACGTGGAACGTCACCTCGCTAGCGGGGAAAGAGCTGGAGCTTTTGCAGGAGATGGAGCGGTACCAGCTAGATATAGTTGGGCTCACCTCCACACACAGTACTGGCTCTGGAACCAAGCTCCCGGAGAAGGGTTGGAGTTTGTCCTTTTCTGGAGTTGCCCAGGGTGAGGCGCCGGCCGGGAGTGGGGATACTCACAAGAGCCGGGCTGAGCACCGTGTTGGAGTTCTTCCCGGAGAACGAGAGGGCACCTGCAGGTTATGGGGAGCAAGGCTCTGACTGTTGTTTGTGCTTATGTACCAGGCAGCAGTTCGGAGTATCCGACCTTCTTGGAGTCGGTGGGAGGGGTCCTGGAAAGGGCGCCACCTGCCGACTCCATAGTTCTCCTGGGAGACTTGAAAGCTCACATGGGCAATGACTGAGAAACCTGGCGGGGTGTGATTGGGAGGAATGGCTTGCCCGATCTGAACCCAAGCGGTGTCTCGCTATTGGACTTCTGTGTTAGCCACAGTTTGGCCACAACGAACACCATGTTTAAACATAAGGTGGCTCATAAGTGTACCTGGTACCAGAACACCTTAGGCTGGAGATCAATGATCGACTTTGTAATCGTATCATCTGATCTGCGGCCGTATGTCTTGGACAATCGGGTGAAGAGAGGAGCAGAGCTGTCAACTGATCACCACCTGGTGGTGAGTTGGATCAGATGCCGGGGTAGCTGGCTGGAAAGACCCAAAAGTGTAGTGAGGGTGAACTGAGAACGTCTGACGGAGGATCCTGTCCGGGAGGTCTTCAAATCCCACCTCCGGAAGAACTTTTCACACATCCTGAGGGATGTTGGGGACATGGAATCCGAGTGGACCATGTTCAAAGCCTCTATTGTGGACGCTAGGAGTTGTGGTCGGAAGGTCATCGGTGCCTGTCGTAGCGGCAATCAGAAAACCCAGTGGTGGACACCGGGGGTGAGGGAAGCCGTCAAGCTGAAGAAGGAGGCCTTTCGGGACTCAGTTTGGCTCAGGGGTCTCCTGAAGCAGCTGGGAGGTACCGGCAGGCCAGAAGGGCTGCATCTGCGGTGGTCGCGGATGCTAAAACTCGTGCATGGGAGGAGTTCGGGGAGGCCATGGAGAAGGACTTTCGGTTGGCCTCAAGGAGGTTCTGGCAAACCATCCAATGGCTCAGGAAGGGAAAACACCCATATCCTTGGGCCGCTAAGGTAGTCAAAAAGCTCCTTGGTGGCAAGGCGCCGGGGGTGGATGAGATCCGCCCTGAGATGCTGTCTTGGCTGACACGCCTCTTCAATGTGCATTATTGGGACATGAATTCATACAGGTGGGATGTAGGGTTGAAGGGATGAGGGCTGTAGAGATGGGGCTCGAGATGCCGTAGAACATTTGAATCCCCATTCCAATGACCACTGTTGCACTCTTTTGATTGTTTCCTGCACCTGTTTCACAACATATTCCACATTCCTACCTTTTTTCCACAGTTTCCATTCATCTGCTAATAAATCTCTCTCTCTCTTTTGTCCAACATTATCATACACATCATCAATCATTATTGGAAACAAGAAAGGACTAATTACACTTCCTTGTTGCCTACCATTGTTCGACCAAAAGGCTAGCCGAAAAACACCTTCCCACTCTCACTTCTATATTCAATTTAATTCAATTTATTTTGTATAGAACCAAAATCACAAATTAAAAATTTGCCTCAGAGGGCTTTACAATCTGTACACATACAACATCCTCTGTCCCGGGACCTCTCATTTGTTCAGGAAAAGCTCCCCCCCAAAAAACCTTTATCGGGGAGAAAAAGGGAAGAAACCTTCGGGAGAGCAACAGAGGAGGATCCCTCTCCCAGGATGGACAGAAGTACAATAGATGTCATGTGTACAGAATGAACAGCATAACAGAGTTACAACACATTCAATGCATAGGACAGAAATTATTCATGTAATGAGAGTAGTAGGCATGATATAGAGCGACTAAAAGAAATTATTTTACCCATCTGAACACTGATAAATAACACATCTGTAATTTAATGCGATGAACTGAAAATATGATCATGTTTCTATAACTTACGCATTAAAATCATGCTTTTAGACATGTACAAAAAGAAAGGAGAGTTCACCAAATCAGTCCCCCAACAAGGCTGGCCTCAGCTGCTCCCTCAGGTGTGTCTGAGTAACCAGGAAGAAAGGCCCAGGTGAGCCCCTTTACCTGGGTCCTAATAGGCTGCCTGTTTAGCTGCTTTGCCACATCAAGAAGCCCACTCTTGATCCACAGGTGTTGGCTAACTATAGGCTGATCTCTAACCTTCCCTTCCTCTCTAAGATCCTTGAGACAGTAGTCGCAAATCAGTAATGTGACTTTCTACAGAACAATATATGAGGATTTTCAGTCAAGATTCAGAAAAAAACACAGCACAGAGACAGCATTGGTGAAAATTACTAATGACCTTGTAATTGCATCAGATAAAGGATTTGTCTCTGTTCTTGTCTTGTTAGACCTTAGTGCTGCGTTTGACACCATTGACGATCACATCCTATTACAGAGATTAGAACAGTCGATTGGCATTAAAGGTACCTGGGGTCGACGCACACGCCGGCGCGTTTTCGCGGTGTTTACTCAATGTTTATATTATTATCTCCGCGATAATACGGCACAGAAATATGGTTGCGAAGTTTTTGGAATCTGTAAACTCTCCACTTCCGTGTCCATGTTCCCACGAGATCGTATGTGACTCACGCAGCGCTCCAGGAGCATCGACGCGTCGTGTGATTCGTGGGTGTCGAGCTCCGCCTCTCACCATCATTTGTGGATTCATGTGTTCGTCAACATTTTTGTATGAAACTAACCAATGGACACTCAGGAAATCACGAAGGACCTACCCATCACCTTACGCTAGAGAAACACTGCAGTTTTCATTCAGTCGGCATGCGATAGCTCAGAGAGAAGAGAGGAAGTACGAAGAGAAAGTGTACAGTTAGCGACGTACTTTCAGCGATATAGTAAATATTTTGTTTGAAAACAAAAACGTTTGTAATGTTCATTTTTCATTTGCACACATCCCAAGAAGCTTGATCTGTAGTATGAAGTAATTACTCAGTCCCATTTGATCTCAGTTCCTCTAACAGCTAGTGGAAGTAGAGTGAGTGACAGACATCACTTCTACTCAAAAAACGATATTAAAAAATTTGTATTTAGACATTTATTTATCTACTATTTTATCCATATATTCCACCACTGTTGTGAACCTAAGACTTTTGTAAACCAATTTCAAGCACCAAAACAGTTCGTTCACAAGAGATTTGAAGAATAAAAAAAATCGGACTTCAATTTTTCAGCTTTATGTCCAAATTATCTCTTTACACAGTGCCTTAGTACCTTAGTGGTGCCTCATTATATAGATAGCTGAGATTGTTCTGCAAATTATCATATACAATACGATATGTCTCATATGCAAGTACCTTTAAAGGTGAATTTAAGAAAATATGTAAAAATCGGGAAAATGCCCTTAGACCCCAGAGGGTTAACTCTCACGTAAAAGAAATCTCAAGAACTGCCTTTTTTCACCTACGTAACATTTAAAAAATGAGACACATCCTGTCTCAAAGCGACACAGAAAAATTAGTTCACGCATTTGTTACTTCTAGACTAGATTACTGCAATTCTTTATTATTAGTCTGCTCGAGTAAGTCTCTTAAATCTGTCCAGTTAATCCAGAATGCTGCAGCGCGTGTACTAACAAAAATTAAGAGAAGAGATCATATTACTCCTGTATTAGCTTCTCTGCACTGGCAAATTTAAAATCCTTCTCCTCACCTACAAAGCCTTAATTGGTGAGGCACTATCCTATCTTAAGGATCTCATAGTACTACATTACCCCACTAGAGAGCTGCACTCATTGAATGCGGTGCTACTTGTGGTTCCTAGAGTCTTAAAAAGTAGGATGGGAGCCAGAGCCTTCAGTTATCAAGCTCCTCTTCTATGGAACCAGCTTCCACTTTCAGTCTGGGGGGCAGACACAGTGACCACATTTAAGAGTAGACTTAAGACTTTCCTCTTTGATAGCGCTTATAGTTAGGGCTGGCTCAGGTTTGCCCTGGTCCATTCTTTCCAGCCCCTTGATATGCTGCTATAGGCCTAGACTGCTGGGGGACAACTTAGGATACATTGAGCTCCTCTATCCTTTTCTCTCTCTCCTTCTGTATGAATTCATGTTCTATAAATGCACATTACTAACTCTACTTCTTCCCTCGGAGTCTTTGTGCTTTCTTGCCTCGCAGGTTTCCACGAATCGTGGTTGCATCTGGACCCTGGTCCTGCCTCCTGGTTCCTTCCGTGGAACTGCTGACGCACATTCTTTTCTATTTTACCTTCTGTATGAATTCATGCACCATAAATGCACATTACTAACTCTGCTCCATCCCCGGGGTCTTTGTGCCTTCTCGCCTCGCAGGTTTCTGTGGATCGCGGTTAAATCTGGAACCTGGTCCTACGTCCTGCTGTGGTCCTCCCCGTCACCTACTGCTACTATTACATGAATAATTTCTGTCATGTGAATTGAACGTGTTGTAACTCTGTTATGCTGTTCATTCTGTACACATGACATCTATTTTCGTACTCTGTCCATCCTGGGAGAGGGATCCTCCTCTGCTGCTCTCCTGAAGGTTTCTTCCATTTTTCTCCCTGTTGATAGGGTTTTTTGGGGGAGTTTTTCCTGAGTCGATGAGAGGTTCTGGGACAGAGGATGTTGTATGTGTAGATTGTAAAGCCCTCTGAGGCAAATTTGTAATTTGTGATTTTGGGCTATACAAAAATGAATTGAATTGAATTGAATTGAATTCTTATCCTTTCCCGACTGGTTTTATTCTCCCCTATCTGTGCTGTGTCGATGGTGTGTGCCAGCTGTGAGGAGAAGCAGCAGTATATTAGTCTTGTTGTTGTAATACCCAACTTTGAACTCAGTGGCGCTAATGTCCCTTCTGTTGTAATACCTAACTTTAAACTCAGTGGCGCTAGAGGGTTAGTCTCTGCAGTACCCTGTCTGCCCGCTGGGGTATTTCTGTAATGAGTCTTTCCGGCCTTTAGAGGCGCTATTTCCTATTTTGGGTGTTGCACTCCCTTCTATCTTTGTACTCTTTTTCATTTTTTTTTTAAAAAATCTTTCCCGCGTCTCAGCGCTTCTTCTTCTCTACAACTTCAAACTGCCCTTTGCGAACTTGCGTTCGCTCTTTGTGTTTTTCAAATCCAAAATCGTCTGCGTGGATTCCAAAGAGGATATAACTCAACCCGTCGGCCTTGTAACGTTACTCGTCACCAGTTAGACTCATTCAAGATTTTATTGTCACCTACTCAGCAGGCACAGTGACTCGCCGGCCCTGTCCTATTTTTACAGGGATCGTACTACGTCCCTTCTATAGATACTGTCTTACTAACGTTATCGTTCTTTAAACCTGTACCGAAGGTTTTTCCCATTGCCTTTCCGAGGACTGTTTTAATAACGTTATCGTTCTTTAAACCTGTACCGAAGGTTTTTCCCGTTGCCTTTCCGAGGACTTTATTCCATTATACTTTAACCTGTTATACTTTAACGTTACTCCGTTATACTGTAATCAGTTAAATCTTTTCCTTTTGTGACCAAATACCCGTAGATAAATGATGCCCGCACGGTAGCGGCCCCCCTTTTTCTTTTCTCAAAGATAAACAATGTCCACACACAGTTATCAATCGGCAGCCCCGACACCTAAAAACGAGGATTCCATTCAAACATTATACACTTATTTCCAACTGTTATTCTTACACAATGTCTTATCCTTATTTCATGTGTCGTGTTTTTATGCTAATAATTTCTCACCTCGTCAGATCACCTTTGCTCCACTCACATCTAAATTGTCCTAGTCTACCTATACAGAATTTGGTTTGTAACAGGTTTCTGTCTTACCTTTTTTAATGAGGCCTCATGTGAGTAGGGAGAAGGTGGTCCTGCGAGGGTTCACCGGATGAAAATCCCGGTCCTTTGTCCAATTCTCCGGTCCCAAGTCACCACAAAGACGCCCGTTCGGGGTCACCACTTGTTAATGTTCAAAATCTTTGGGCGGACTTGGAAGAGAATTTGTGGATTCAGTAGGTTATAATAAAAATCAATTTAATAAAAGTTGGCAATATAGTGCATAATCCTCAGCTGAGGGTTCATAAGCCAATGGCAGGCCACAGCCCCTCAATAGTTGCCTGTAAAAGCAGTCTGAAGAGAGTTAACTGTCTGTGCGCATTGACCTAAGAGAGCCTCGAACTGACCAGTACATTTGATTATATAGTCCAATGAAAATGTACATCGTCGCCTCTCATTGGCTCAGTTTTACAACATATATTCGGCTAAAGTTTCACATGGCTAGAATCAGTATTCGGATTGGTTGTCGGTGCATAGGTCTCTCCCAGACCTAGCGGCACTTGAAGTCATCTCTCCACCCTATTGTAAAGTTGAGCTGGACAACCCCCCTTAAGTGGAGATGTTTTAGTGCCCTTTGTGTTCATCTTGGAGACTTCAGTATTTCCATCCCCCTCTATCTATCTCATTCCATGCATACCTGAACTAAGTCTAAGTAAGAAACTCAATGTGGCTGTCTTCTATGTCACACATACTCCTTCCCATAAGGCTCACTATTCCTTAATAATTGTCCTTTTTAAGTATCGTACTTTATACATAGACATTCCTTATTTACAAGTGTAAGTCATATTATTTTATTACAACCTAACAGGTCCTGCCCGACACCTGCTATTATCATTATTATGGTCCGAGCACCGACGAAGTCGATCCGAGAGGACCCTATTGAAACTGGAATGTTTATTATTAGGGTCCTAGCACCGACAAAGTCGGTCCAAGAGGACCCTATTGTAATCGTATCGTTTATTATTTGGGCCCGAATGGCCGACGAAGTCGGTCCGAGAGGACCTATTGTAATCGCTATGTTTATTAGGGCCCGAGCAACCGATGAATTCGGTCCGAGAGGATCTATTGAAATTGCTATGTTTATTATTAGGGTCCGAGCGACTGACTTCGTCGGTCCGAGAGGACCTATTGAAATCGCTCCGTTTATTAGGGCCCGAGCGACCAACGAAGTCGGTCCGAGAGGACCTATTGAAATCATATCGTTTATTATTAGGGCCCGAGCGACCGATGAAGTCGGTCCAAGAGGACCTATTGAAATCGCTCCGTTTATTAGGGCCCGAGCGACCAACGAAGTCGGTCCGAGAGGACCTATTGCAATCGCTATGTTTATTAGGGTCCGAGCGGACGACGAAGTCGGTCTGTGAGGACCTATTGTAATCGCTATGTTTATTATTATTAGGGCCCGAGCGACCGACGAAGTCAGTCCGAGGGGACCTATTGAAATCGTAAGGTTTATTATTATTAGGGCCCGAGCGGCCGACGAAGTCGGTCCGTGAGGACCTATTGAAATCGTATTGTTTATTATTAGGGCCCGAGCGACCGAAGTCTGTCCGAGAGGACCTGTTGTTATTCTAATTAGGGCCCGAGCGACCGACGAAGTCGGTCCGAGAGGACCTATTGAAATCGTAAGGTTTATTATTATTAGGGCCCGAGCGGCCGACGAAGTAGTTCCGTGAGGACCTATTGAAATCGTATTGTTTATTATTAGGGCCCGAACGACCGAAGTCGGTCCGAGAGGACCTGTTGTTATTCTAATTAGGGCCCGAGCGACCGACGAAGTCGGTCCGAGAGGACCTATTGTAATCGCCATGTTTATTAGGGCCCGAGCGACCGACAAAGTCGGTCCGAGAGGACCTATTGTAATCTCATCGTTTATAATTTTTCTTATGGTAGGGCTTTGCATGGACAAAAGAGGTGCTTGGACTAAACCTAAATCATTTAAAATTTGCACACAAATTGGAATCGGTGAGAATTGCAAGCTTTTTGGGGTGTCGGGAAAAAGTCGGACAAAATAGCTCGACGGTGCCCCCTTGAGTTAGAAAGCTAATACTTTTTCCCCCCGAAGCCCGATTGACTTGAAATTCACCACACATGTCCGGTTATGTATACCGTACAAATAAGTCCATCAGAACCCTAAGGTCCGCCTACTTAAATTTTCCGCCATTTTGAATTGTGTGAAAAACACTTTTTTCTCAAAATCCTCCTCAACGCTGGGTCCAATTCTTACAAAATGTTCTGTGGATCATTATTGGTTCATTGTCATTAAACGTTATGAAAATCTTGTTGTTATCTCATTGTGTTGAGAACAAAAACGACCAATTCACTTAACTTCAAAATCACTTGGCCTATCATCACCAAATGTATAGTATATGTCCACATCGCTTCCATTAACTGACCCTATGAGTTTCATTATTTTCAAACACTAGGGGGTGATTTATCCGCCCAATATTGGCTTTTTTTTTTGCATTTTTCAGCGTTTTTCATCATTTTCAGGCATTGTACTAGAATGATCTCCTCCTAGAGATTTAGCCCGATTGACTTCAAATTCGGCCAGTGTGATCTTGAGACCTTTGCAGTGAAAAGTTGTTAAAAGATTTAAAAAATATCGAACTATGTGAGTAGGGAGCATTTAAAAAAAAAAACACCATTCGCCACGAGACAGGAAGTTGTTGTAATTCGGCCGTTCACTATCTTATCTGCTCCATATTACTCATTTGTCATGACATCCTGACCCTGAAGACATCCATATGATAATATAGAATCAAAGTCATAGCGCCACCTAGTGGCAACAAAAATGAAATGTTTTACACTGGTATGCCCTGTTCTTCACAGATTAATCAGATCCCTCTCAAAGTTTGTCAGAAAAGCCTTAAGACGTTGATAATGCAACACGGTGAAGATTGTAAGAATCCGATGAAGGGCGGCGACTCGGAGCATCGGCGAATATCGATTCTTCGCTGTGAGCGAATAAACCGATATAACTCAACTCCACATGATCAGATCATTTCCAAATTTCACGTGTATGATGAGACTCCAGGCTTGAAGACATGTACAGTCTAATTTTGAATCAGAGTCATAGCGCCACCTACTGGTAACTGGAAGTAAAAGTTTCTGTACTTTGGCTTGGTTTTCTTAGTAGTTAGATCAGATTGACATCTAATTACTGCCACACAAACGGAAGACTTATAATACCAGCCCACAAAGCGTTTGAGGTTTCGTGTAACGACGTTGCCGTGGCAACCCCTAAACAAAAGTCTCTTAGGACCATGCTCTAAACCGTACCGGAAGTCGGCCATTTTGATTTTTGGTTGCTTTATTTGCTAATTTTTGTCTATTTCTAGGCGCTTTTCTGGAACGAACTCGTCCGAGGGAATTTATCAGATCCACTTCGAATTTGGACAGTATAATCTAAAAACCTTAGTGATTAAAAGTCGTTAAAAGATTGTTGTTTCGTCAAAGCCTGTTGCCGTAAAGACGCACTCTTTGCCATAAAAACAAAGGTGTTTTTGAGGGGCCAAAAATGCTCAAAACACACCCAAACATAGCAGACACATTTAATGACCTAAATGTAGTTATATGATATGTTTGGAATGCTTAAAAATTAAGAATCGGCTCCATTGCGCCCCCTACAAAATGTCAACAAAATTCCGACAAAATTCGACAAAGCAGCCCTCGCAGTATGTTTTGACGAAAATATATATATAAAAAATTTGGTAGGCTCATGTAAACTTACAAATAAGTCTCTTGGGACCATGCTCCAAACCGTCAAAGGTGCGAGGACCCGTACATTAATTTCTAGTTGCATTGCAATTAGTATGGTCAATACCATGAATGCTTCTGTTATCATTACTATTCTACTATGCTCTCACTACATGAATCATTTCTGTCATGTGCATTGAATGTGTTGTAACTCTGTTATGCTGTTCATTCTGTACACATGACATCAATTGTACTTCTGTCCATCCTGATAGAGGATCCTCCTCTGTTGCTCTCCTGAATGTTTCTTCCCTTTTTCTCCCCATTAAAAGTTTTTTTGGGGGGAGTTTTTCCTGAACCGATGAGAGGTCCTGGGACATAGAATGTCGTATGTGTACAGATTGTAAAGTCCTCTGAGGAACATTTGTAATTTTGGGCTATACAAAATAAATTGAAATTTAATTATTAAGCTTCTTGAGTTCCATTGAAGTACAATCAGACTGTCCTATACCCTGGGCCTCCTGGATTTTATTTATATTCATTAATATAGAAGATACATTTTTTACCGCAAAGATTTCTAAGAGCCCTTCACTTCAAAAGTTATTTTCTCTTGTGTGTTTGACTTGGTTGATACAATTTATTACGTATGCAATAAACAGAATCAGCTTATTCACCATCATTGCTGTAATGGTTTTCTCTGACTGACCTACCTCTGCTATCAAAACTTGGTTATGGTTAGAAATGTTTTATCCTGTTCCAAAAATGTTTTTACATTTGTATGGATTTTTAAGATATGTATTAAAAATCAACATCCTGTTAACGGTGAAAAAAAGGACAGAAATTAAAAAGGGATTTTTTTTGTATTATTATGAGTAGATAAAATGAATAGATACATAGATAAATAAAATGTGACCAATGGCTACTTAAAAAAATGATGGCAACAAAATGACAAGTAATATAATTGATTTGATTTTAATTACTACAACTTTGAGTAAAAAGTATTGAATGAATGAATTAAATCTAAACAAAAAAAGTATGTAAATTATAATAAAAGCAACAGTTAAAATGTGTTGGATTTAGTAATAGCACGCCAAATGATGAGTTATATAGACCTAAAATATTTAGGTTTTTTAAGTAAAATTGATTTATGTTTATTTAGAATATCATTAAAGTAATTTACATTTACTGAATATTTGGGTGAAATTGAGTCATATAGTAATTATCTAGGTGAAATTGATTAATATACAGTATATTACTAATCTGGGTAAAATTGAGTTGGATTTACTGAATAAAATTAATTATATCAACTCACATTTCAGCACATTGTTGCTTAATTGAACACATTTCCATTGCTATTCTGGACTTGTTTGAATCCAATGTTTTGATTGGTATCACAGGACTTTAAATCTATTCGATAATATTACTTGTCACTTTGTTGCCATAATTTTTCTATGTCTAATTCACTCAATACTATGCCATCTTGGTGTCACAGTAAACGTATGCTTAAGCCAACAGATCATTATACATAAAAAGTACAGCAGGTAAACATTTATTTGTGCAAATTTGTTTAAACATGTGCAAACAACTCAATTAAAACATAAAATGTGCATCCCTGGTGTACACAGTTGAATCACAAGGTACACGAACAGCTGCCTGTGCATCAAATAACATGTCACTCCCCTTAAATGAGTCTGGTTTATATACATTTGAACCACCTGCAGCACTAAAACTCAGTTGAACTCCAGGAAAACTAGAGGCAAACCTATACTTCTCACTGGGATCCTTAAAAAAATTATTAACGCAAGCATTGAAAAAAGAGTTTTTTTGCAAGGGTCCATTTTCTTATGCTAGTAGCTTGTTCTTGAGGCTGTACTTTTGGGGACAGCTTTGAACAGTCCAGCTCCAGTTGGACTTTCTGGAAGACTTCACATGTGTATCTGAGCTCCTTGGGATAGGCAAGATTCACTGCATATGCCAACCCAACAAGCATGCAGCAAGCCCTCGGAAAGTTACCCAGTGCAGTCAGAACTTTCATGCCTTCTACCACAATATCGACGTCGTCTGGACCCTCTGACATGTTAGTCTTGATGTTGTAGATTTTCATCCTTTGTATGGCAAGGTCCTGCAACACACTGTATTCATCAGCATCCTGAAATAGCAAGAATATTGTGTAGTACAGCCAAAAAAATAAGGTCCTAATTGAACATCTACCAAATTTCTTCCAACCCTTTGGACAAGAAAACCTGTAGCTGTCAGTTGCCTCAGTCACTATATTAAAGTGACTCTCGACTGCTTTGTGAATAGCTCTGAATTCAGTCAGTTGGTGTAATCAGAGTGAGATGGCAAGCATTTAGTAACAGTCCCCATTTCTGCAGTAGTATTTAAAAATTCCTTCATAGAAAACAAAAATGTTTCACACATACACAGAGGACAATGATTATTTACATGAATCTGAATTATTATCAATGAAACTGCAACACCCAGTAGCTTTTGCCACAAATTACTGGGATAAATAAAGGTATGATTTTATTTTGGGATTTGACCATCCCAAGACATGACGGGTAGAAGAGATGACAGAGAGATCACTTTCTTTATATTTCAACATGTACTTCAACTTACATCATACTTTTTTAAGAGTTGATCTGTAGATTCCCCAAAGTACACCATCAAACACTGAATGACAGTATCTCTGGTCATGTTGATGCTCGGGTTGCTTGGAGCCTGAAATGACTAAAAGAAACATTATGTGGCAAATCATCCTACAAGAATGTCCAGCACCTAACAGTGATTTACTGTTCAGCAGATACACACTGTTGGCCAGTAGCGGGCCGTCAGGGCCAGCAAGGCCTTCTCTGCTGGCCTAAACATCATCAGAATATAAATTTAATTCTTATATATTTTTTCCACAAATATGTATTAAATTATTCCCCAGTCTATTCTCTTCATTTCATAGCTTTTCTCTTGGTTGCGCTGCTTCCAGCCTCAGGTCGAGAGCGGAGGGCTGGTCTTTACGTTAGAGCTTTTATCCAATCATATTTCAGCCGTCATGTGTTGCTAGGGAACAAGAAATCTGCCCTTGGGCCTTCAGAATCAACAGTGCTGGCGTCTGTAGCTTAAAGTTAACGGAATCTGTGGTGTTAACCAATCAGATTTCGAGTTGGCGACACCGGGGCCAGCATGCAGGCGTACAATGACGTCAGCACGGGCACGTCTTTTGATTGGATGCGCACTGGTGAGAGGCGGAGCTAGCAACCTGAACCTGATCCTGATGAACGAGCTAGCGTTAATTCGTGTAGATAGATATAGAAGCGTTGTTTTTGTGTTATTTCTTTAACCCACAATGGCTGATGGAGGAGAAGAGATAGATTTGGTCGCAGAAATACAAACAACGCCATTATCAAAACAGACTACGCTATGTTAAGGTGATGCAACGCCTAGTTATAATGCGTTTCTGTGTAAATGTATAGTTTCTAGAGCCATGGCGTCATAATGATGGTTTTAAGAGGTGGAGTCATTCAGGGAGGACTGTGTAGGACATCACTGAAGGCCTAGGTGTGAAATGCACGGCCCGCTACTGCCGTTGGCAGAATGGCCTCTACATTTAACTGTATTGTGAGAATAAGCAGATGAAATATAAAATCTATAGCATTCTAACATAATATGTACAAAGTTAAATGTGTATTACTGCAGTTGCAAACAGCCGGACTAAGGAAGCCTCTCTCTGGCAGCTCAAAGTCTGAATCTCCTGCTGCGGCCTCTCAGTACTGTGAACGGACACGTGGGACTGCGTGACTACTAACTACGTGAACTTGGGATAATGTCAGCACAACACCAGCCAGAGCATGAACAAAACACAATAACATACTTTAGCATAATATAACGTCAGGTTTCAAAACAAAAGAAAGAAAGAGGAAATAGTACTCTTTGTTCATTTGTTTCACTGACTCTTCTCCAGAAATGTACCTGACCATTAAAGCTGCATGGTCCCCACTGCTTTTAACGGCATGTTAGGTTAAAATTACTTGACAAAACAAAATGCAGGGATATTAATAGAACTTGTATGCCTCATTACTAACCTTTGGGAGCAAGCATGTTTGTTCCCCCATTTGCATTATTAACCTTAATGCGGTCTCTTAAGTTCTGCTGCTTCTTAGCTAGTTAGCTAGGTTAGATTGTTACGGTGGGGGATGGTGTAAATCACGAAACTCAGTCTGAGGCCAGGAAAGTTTGTGAAAGTAGATGAGCTGGTATCTCAAAAGGGCATAATATATGGTATATATTATAAATCAGGAAACTCATGAAATTGTGGCATTGAATTGACTACTTTTTCATTCTTTGCCATGTTTTTAGCTACTCAAAGATAACATAGACCGACTTAAAAAAACACTAACGTTAGCTTACTTATGACTTCAATAAAGTTACAGTGCAATACAGTTGACATGTTTGTTAACTTTTCAGCAGCGCAAAACAATGTTCAACTGCTGCAACAACTTGGTTATAATTTGTTCGTTAACTTACAATAATTAAACATGTCTTACGTTTGGGAGAACGGCAGCCCCTTCAACATGTGGCAGAGATGTCCATGTGGTTCAAAATGCATTAGACGGAAGTGTAAGTCGATTAAAAACCTCCAAGACCTCCAAATGAGTAAAATTCATAAATTTTCTGCATCTTTGACTTTCCAGATTAAATATAATTAAAGTTTACTCAGTGATTCACCGCTGATTTTATTCAAACAAAATTAAGTAAAATGTAATTAATAAATAAACAACATTTCTTGAATTCAGCTCAATATAATTAAAAACTGTACAGTCTTTTTTATTATGTAAATGTTAGTATTAATTATTTAGTAGAGATTAATTAACGTGAATCACAGTTTTTACAGGGTGGACTGTACTTGTACAGCACTTTTTTTAGTCTTCCGACTACTCAAAGCGCTTTAACACTACTCACCATTCACCCATTCACCCACTGATGGCAGGGGCTACCATGCAAGATGCTACCTGCCCATCAGGACTAGCTCCTTTAGCACCATGCATTCTAGCTACTGAGAGTTCCATGTTCACAACATCAAGATAGCTAGCTAACCACTGGCAGTGCCAGTTGCGACTGTTAGGCCGGGTTAGTAAGAAGTGCTTTGGATGCGGTGTTAATTTTAGCAAGGACAAGGCATTTAGGAGCAGTACAGTCGGGGTTCATGGAACTAATAATTCAGGACATTTGTCAAAAAGGAACATACCATTTTCCCCCAAAAAGCTACATCTATACAAAACCAAAACATGTGCATAAAAGAGCCAACAAGTCCTTCTGTACAAAGAGTACATACTGGTGATGGAATTACTTTTCATTAAAAAATGTTTCCTCGGAGTGAGATAGGTTTGATGTAAAAAATTTAGATGGATCTGCCAACGATTGGGTTTTTTAAAGGTTTCAGTTTGACTTTTCAGGAAGTAGACTCCTGAAACTCAATAAGAACGTACAAGCTATCAACCCTTTCTCCATTTTTAGCAATCTCTTCATTCTACTCACTTTGCCCCCATAAATACTCCGTTTGAATTTTTCCATGTCCTCGTTGCCAGGAATATCTGTTATCACTACTCGATTCACCCGATTCTCACCTAAAGTTCTCCCCTTACTTTTCATTCCATATACAGAGCTTTGTTTTCATGTTCTTCATTTTTAAAACTTTTCAACAAGCTTCCATCCCTCATAGCCATTTACACCTGTATTTTCTTCTTTTTCAATCCTCCTGACATTGCTATTGGGTTTAGATATGAGGATTTGTTGCAGAAAAAAGCTTAATCCTTTAGTTGGTCGTTGTTGTGAATCCAACAAATTAAGGCAGATGGCCCCCAACCCAAAGCATGGTTCTGCTCGATATTTCTTCCTGTTACAGGAAAGTTTTTCCTTGCTACGGTCACACCCAATGCTTGCTCATGGGGGAATGTTGGGTGTCTTTAAATTAAAGAGTACGTTCTAGGCTTGATACGATAACTGTCAAAAGATAACTTCTGTTCTGATTTGATGCAATACAAATAAAATGGACTTGATTTGACCATTGTGCCATGTTAGAAGTTCTGGTAGCATATTTTTAAATGCACCAATGCATGAATTCAAATTCCTCTATAGGGTATGTTTCTGGCCTTGAGGTTTTCCAGCTGCACAGTTTTCATGAAGGATTGTTACATTTGATGTATCAACCTTGCAGGGGCCATAATTAACTTACCAGAGCCAAGGCTGTTTCATAGGTAATGACAAAGATCAAGCGTTTATTCCTGTTGTAAAAACATTTCAGTGACATCATGGACACTTCATCATGTCTCTTGTTGTTGTTTGGATACCTAACTTCATTTTCGACACATGTGGTTTGTCCACTGAAACCCCATGTTTGTGTTTATAGCAGCAACATTGCAGTTAAGTGACTCAGTGTGTGAAACCTTTCTGTCTGAGGTCATGGTTTACCTTGACTGAAGATCTCGGCTTGTGGTCCTGCTGCTGTTTGTATTCAAGGGAGGGATTTTATGGTATCGCACCTGTTTGTTTGCTTAAGCCATGACTCATTTACATCCGTGTTGTATTGTTATAGATAATTGTTGGCCATCTTGTTCTAATTTGTTGTCGCTCGTAATGATACACCATGGAATAACAATGCAGTCATCTCTGAGCTTCTCAGCACATGAGCTTGGTGTTTTCTTTGCCTTGTTCTATTAAAATTTGAAAGGGGAAAATCTAGTGCTTCAATGAATGGTTAAGAAATTTGAACTGGAGCAACTTGCAGTATGTGTCAGCCAGAGATACTGCATGTGTTTCATTTTTGCTCATACGTTATATGTGATATAGAATACAGGTTATGAGCTGAGGTAAAAAAGGCACCACAATTGCAGTGCCATCTCTCCTGTAAACCCATGTCGGGAACACAATATTGTACATAAAGGACTTCTAACTCTAACTACATTATGCAACTTTTGCTAAGAAATATCTCAAGGATTATTTAGAACTTGCCACATCTTAAAGCAGTAATTGAAATGCTGTAAAACAATGATTACAAATACATAATCTAGACTTCAAAAGAAAGCAATGGTATATTAAAACTTTTTTAGTTTTTGTTTCATATGCAAATATAATGCCTAGATGTCTTTTCTATTCTTTTCTATTTATAACCCCAAAATCCAGATGCTCTTTAAAAACACATTATATAGTGTAATAACACCACATTATAATGAGGAAATGTAATACATTTTCCCTTCATTATTTACACCTTCATATTGTGATAATCTGCCACGTTGTAATAAACACCCTGAACATGAAACATGAACATTTTATAATACATGCATTTCTAATAACCAAATCAAAAATAATGTCCTCATTCATGAAAAATAACAACTTCATAATATGATAACAATGTTTTTTATGCATTCTAGCATGAATCATACCGACTAAAAATGTATTTTATAACATACATTTAGTTCAGTGGATTAACCTTTTACGTTTACTTGATAGCTCATAGGGCCATAGAAACTGTAAAGACATGTTGCTGATTCACTGTTGGGTGAGGTTCCTGTTTACTTGAGCATTCGGTTTACAATTGGTTACATTTGTATTGCAACCCAGCCACTGTCAAGGTTATCTGGAACAGTCTAAGCGGGGATTTGGATGAAAACAGCCCAGTATTACAGTCAAACATTTCAAGGGGCTACACTCACAGGATTTTACAACTCGGGAAAGTTATCACGACAGCAGCTATTTTGCAAAGATCACAAAGTCAGCAGCAGTTGAAATATTATTTTCATGTAACAAAATAATCTACCTGGAATGTGCAGTTTCCTTTATTTAATCTTCCATCGTAATCTTCCAAACGGCGTCACGTTTTGTTGCACCATAAATTGATTATGCTTCAACCTTTTTTCTGGACGATCCTGTGTGGTTTTGCCAGAGACCCCTGCGTTGGCACCCCACTGAGTTGCCTTATTGGCTCAATTCAAATGAATGAGAGAGCAGCTGCTGTCAGCCTAAAAGTGGCACCACTCTACTAAGGCTACATCCACACTAATATGTTTTAACGATCTCCATCCATATGGACGTTTCAGTATCGTTTTCGAAATGATCTCGGTCTACACGGCAACCTTTGAAAACGCATATCACATGACCATTGACGTGCACTGGGCATGCGCGTGACGGTGTAAACAGGAAGTAGAATTTCGACACACTGCAGTTGGTTTCGTCGTAGAAAATACTGCAAAGGAAGAACGACAATGGCGAAAAGAGGGACCAGAGATTTATTTGCTTGGACCGACGACAAGGTCCAACTGTTGCTAAGGGTCATGTGATCGGGACGTGACGAATCAGGGAAGGACAGATCGTGATTTCTAAGACCCAATCAAGTGGCGAATGCAGGCGTCTACATCATCGTTTCCAAACTTTTCTGTTTACGACTGTCCAAACTAGGACGTAACCCTGGAGTTTTCAAACTTCTCCGGCCTCGGGAGCATTAAGGAGAAAGAGCTTCTGCATGGTTCTCCCTGTTGTGGAGGAGAGAGGCCTTCTGCAGGCTGGCCCTCTCTGTGCTGTGAGGACAGATTTGAAGCCGAATCCATGGTTCCAGTTATTGTTATGTTCTGGTAGCCAAGACGTGGACCCAAAAGCAGTACACAAAGATCAGGGTTAAAGTAGTAACCAAAAATGATTTAATAATGGTATACAAAGTCAACAGTGGACAGGGCTGGGTTGCGCAGCTTCGAACCTGGCTGGGATTGTGACCGGAAGTCTGGAAGGGAGCGCGGAGTGTGGGCGAGGATGTCGGAGAGGAAGCAGGACAGGTAACAAGAGTCAGGCGAGGAACAGGAAGCGAAGGCAGCTGGCAGGTAGGTGATCCGAAACACTGTAGCTACGAAACGATCTGGCGGTGAATGCCAGGAAGACCAGGGTTGATATACAGCAGAGGATGTCTTGATGGATGATTGTTGACAGCTGCTCAGGAATCACCGCCCAGGAGAGGGAGGGGGAGATGGCCACGCCTCCTCATGGACAGACAGACCAGACTGACGGAGTAAAACACACAAGAGACAAAAGGACAGGGAAACAGAGGAAACACAGGGAAAACTACAAGACTGGCTAGGTGATAATATGACAGTTATAGCAAAAAGGTTTTATATAAAAAGGTAAAGCAAACGGAATCACAAGTTGAATCACACTATAAAATATGCAAATATATTCCATGGAATAGCGTCCTTAATACATCCAATCCCGGCAGGCCAGTGTTAGTCTGGCCTTTCGGACAGTCAGTCGAAAAAGCTTCCTTCCTCCTCTGTCTCCTCTATCTTGTGTCCAGTTTTATTGCTCTCTGTTCCTTCCAGTCTTCCAATTGGTCAAATCCTCGTTTCACAAATTCCTTACTGATGTGTGGGGTCTTCTTTCAATCTGCATCTTCCGTGTGTGAGGATTTCACATACCTGCTTCATGCCCTCTTATCTTGATCACGTTCGCTGTCTGACTTCTTAATACATTCAAATCATTCTATTTGAAAAAATTGCCTAATACATTCAATGTTATTTATCTTAACCTTACAAGATTTAACACATTGTAATACATAATAGCTATCACTATGAGCGCTATTTAAGCTTAGTTTTCTCAAAGGAGCGTTTCCAAACGTATCCATTTTTGGTGCTGTAAAACTTCGGCCTAGTGTGGACGCTCAGTGTTAACGTAGCAAAAGATATGCGTTTTAAAATGGAAACATATCAAAATGAAACCAGGCGTTTCAGCATCACTCACCTAGGTGACGTACTCTGACATACTACGGTAAGCGGATTGCCTCACTTCCGGTTGCCTGCGTGTCTGTTGTCCAATAGCTTACTTTCACAGCTCCAGCTAAACCGAGTTAATTGTGTGATATTGTGTGATATTCTTCAGTACAAACGGCTAAATCACCTGCTGTGCATCTTAAACACTAATATCACCTTCTTGTAGCGGCTTCTCGCTTAATCCTACAGTTCTATTTACACTTTGTTTGGTTTCTCTAACGGTAACCACCGTACTCTAGCTCAGCAGCTAGCGATGGCTTCCCTCTCTTCCTCTCCTTCTCCCCCTTGCTCAGTGTGTCACATGCTTAGCCAGTCCTCTGCCTCCCTTAATGATAACGGTACATGTAATAAGTGTAGTTTGTTTGCTAGGGTGGAGGCGAGGCTCAGTGAGTTAGAGGCACGGCTCCGCACCATGGAAGGTCAGTCGTTAGCCACAGTAGTTAGCCTGCCCCCCCCCCCATAGTCGGTGCGGGCCAACCAGCCGTAGCTCCAGCTTGGTGTTCCCCGGCAGCCCCCGAGCAGCCAGGAGGCTGAGTAACTGTCCGAAGGAAGCAGAAGCAGAACGCAGAAGCGCACGGTGCACCACCAACCTCTTCACGTTTCTAACCGGTTCGCCCCACTCGGCGAGACACCCGCTGAGGAACCGACTCTGGTTATAGGTAGCTCCATAGTCAGAAACGTGAAGAAGTCTCTTAAATCTCTCCAGTTGATCCAGAATGCTGCAGCTCGTGTACTAACAAAAACTAAGGGAAGAGATCATATTACTCCTGTATTAGCTTCTCTTCACTGGCTCCCTGTAAAATCCAGAGTTAAATTTAAAATCCTTCTCCTCACCTACAAAGCCTTAATTGGTGAGGCACCATCATATCTTAAGGATCTCATCGTACCATATTTCCCCACTAGAGAGCTGCGCTCACTAAATGCGGGGCTGCTTGTGGTTCCTAGAGTCTTAAAAAGTAGGATGGGAGCCAGAGCCTTCAGTTATCAAGCTCCTCTTCTATGGAACCAGCTTCCACTTTCAGTCCGGGGGGCAGACACAGTGACCACATTTAAGAGTAGACTTAAGACTTTCCTCTTTGATAGCGCTTATAGTTAGGGGTGGCTCAGGTTTGCCCTGGTCCATTCTTTCCAGCCCCTTGATATGCTGCTATACGCCTAGACTGCTGGGGGACAACTTAGGATACACTGAGCTCCTCTATCCTTTTCTCTCTCTCCTTCTGTATGAATTCATGTTCTATAAATGCACATTACTAACTCTACTTCTTCCCTCGGAGTCTTTGTGCTTTCTCGCCTCGCAGGTTTCCACGAATCGTGGTTGCATCTGGACCCTGGTCCTGCCTCCTGGTTCCTTCCGTGGAACTGCTGACGCACATTCTTTTCTATTTTATGTGAATTCAACGTGTTGTAACTCTGTTATGCTGTTCATTCTGTACACATGACATCTATTTTCGTACTCTGTCCATCCTGGGAGAGGGATCCTCCTCTGCTGCTCTCCTGAAGGTTTCTTCCATTTTTCTCCCTGTTGATAGGGTTTTTTGGGGGAGTTTTTCCTGAGTCGATGAGAGGTTCTGGGACAGAGGATGTCAGTGTGTACAGATTGTAAAGCCCTCTGAGGCTAATTTGTGATTTTGGGCTATACAAAAATAAATTGAATTGAATTGAATTGAAGCACCATTTTAGAAATGATTTCATCCATACGAACGCGTCTGAAAACAAATATCACATGACTATTCACGTACACTGTAAACAGTAGTTTTGGTTGCTTAGTTACAGAAATTAGTATAATTGGACTCTTTAATAATGAAAGGTTGTTCTTGATACTTAAGATCTTCTTGTATAATCTTCCTCTACATACTCCATCCATCCATCCATTTTCATCCGCTTATCCATGGGGATAAGGATAGATTGAGAGCTTCGCCTTCCGACTCAGCTCCCTCTTCACCAAGAGGGTCCGGTGCAGTGCCTGTTTTACTGCTGCAGCCGCACCGATCCGCCAGTCGATCTCCCGCTCCATTTTACCCTCACTCGTGAACAAGACCCCAAGATATTTGAACTCCTTCGCTTGCACTAGTCACTCCTTGCCACCAAGGAGCTTTTTGACAACCTTAGCGGCCTCTGCCAGGGATATGGGTGCGACCCCCCCCTAAGTCTTCAGGCACTGCCTCCTCTCCAGAGGACATGTTGGTCGGGTTTAGGAGTTCCTCAAAGTGCTCTTTCCACCGCCCGACGATGTCCCCCGTCCGGGTCAGCAGCTCACCCCCCCTGCTGAGAACAGCCTGGGGTAGGCCCTGCTTTCCCTTCCTGAGCCGTCGGATGGTTTGCCAGAACCTCCTTGAGGTCAACCGAAAGTCCTTCTCTATGGCCTCCCCGAACTCCTCCCATGACCGAGTTTTAGCATCCGTGACCACCGCAGCTGCAGCCCTTATGGCCTGCCGGTACCTCTCAGCTGCTTCAGGAGACCCCTGAGCCAAACAGGCCCGAAAAGGCCTCCTTCTTCAGCTTGACGGCTTCCCTCACTCCCGGTGTCCCCACCACCGGGTTCTCGGGTTGCCGCCACGACAGGCACCGATGACCTTTCCGACCACAACTCCTAGTGGTCCACAATAGAGGCTTTGAACATGGTCCACTCGGATTCCATGTCCCCAGCCTCCCTCGGGATGTGTGAGAAGTTCTTCCGGAGGTGGGAGTTGAAGACCTCCCAGCCGGCTCCCCCTCAATCTGATCCAACTCACCACCAGGTGGTGATCAGTTGACAGCTCTGCTCCTCTCTACACCCAAGTGTCCAAGACATACGGCCGCAGATCGTACACAAACATCCTCAAACAGACATATTATTTTTCCTGAGTGTCCATTGGTTGATTTCATACAAAAATGTTGACGGACACATGAATCCACAAATGACGGTGAGAGGCGGAGCTCGACACCCACGAATCAAACAACACGTCCAAGCTCCTGGCATGCTGTGTGAGTCACGTACGATCTCGTGAGAACTAGGACACGGAAGTGGAGAGTATACGGTTCCGTAGACATCTTAACCATATCTCTGTGCCGTATTACCGCGGAGCAATTCATTTAAACACAGCGAAAACGCGCCGGTGCGTCCGTCGACCCCAGAGCGTTAAAGTGGTTTTGTTGCCTAAACCTGATGTTTAGGTGTTTTTGTTTGAATTCACAATGTTAACGTGTTTACTGAAACTGTAGTGGCTACTTGTGGCGACTGTGGCTTAGTGGTGAGCAGGGTCGTCCTTCAATCAGAGGATCGGCGGTTCGCTCCAGGCTCCACTAGCCCATGTCGATGTGTCCTTGGGCAAGACACTTAACCCCAGATTGCTCCTGTAGCTGTGCCTACAGTGTGTGAATGTTAGCTACTCCTGATGTGCAGGTGGCACCTTAGCTCCTCCCATCAGTGTATGAATGGGTGAATGATGTCATGTAGTGTTAAAGCGCTTTGAGTGGTCAGAAGACTAGAAAAGCGCTATACAAGTACAAGTCCATTTACCATTTACCATTTACCCAGTGCATTAGAAAGCGAAGCCAAGAGTCTGACCAAGTATGTGATGAGTAGAGAACGCATAGGACGATTGGAGGGGGTTTGGGGTTCTCAAGATCAGCGTTCTTTAACTCTGGCTCATTCTCATCGTGGCAAAGCATTACATCTGATCTGATACCATCGTTGGTGTCTGTTGAAGCTCATCTTCCATTAAAAAAAGCAGGTTTTCTTTTTTTTTAATCAGACAAAAGTAAACTAAGTCATAGAATTAACCTGCAAATCTTTATTGAGATATATTAAACAAAAACACCACTTGTTGTAAATATACAGAAGTTCAGACCCCCTTTTGCCTTCAGAACTGCCTTAATTCTTCATAGCATAGATTCAAAAAGGTGTTGGAAACATTCCTCAGAGATTTTGGTCCATATTGACATGATAGCATCACGCAGTTGCTGCAGATTTGTCGGCTGCACATCCATGATGTGAATCTCCCATTCCACCACATCCCAAAGGTGCTCTATTGGATTGAGATCTGGTGACTGTGGAGGCCATTGGAGTACAGTGAACTCATTGTTATGTTCAAGAAACAAGTTTGAGATGATTTGAGCGTTGTGACATGGTGCATTATCCTGCTGGAAGTAGCCATCAGAAGATGGGTCCACTATGGTCATAAAGGGATGGATATGGTCAGCAACAATACTCAGGTAGGCCGTGGCGTTTAAACCATGCTCAATTGGTACTTATGGGCCCAAAGTGTGCCAAGAAAGTGTCCCACACCATTACACCACCAGCAGCCTGAACCGTTGATACAAGGCAGGATGGCTCCATGCTTTCATGTTGTTTACACCAAATTCTGACCCTACCATCTGAATGTCAAGGCATTTTCGTCCACACAACTGTTCGGACCATTCTCAGTAAACTGTTGAGTATTATCATAAATTTAAAGCTATGTGATGAATAAAGAAGTGCATGCAGTGTAATACTTAATTGTACCGCCAGGACTTTAAAAACGATGTAATTATTAAAAGAGTGTACTCAGTGTAATACTAACTTGTACCACCACGCTCAGTGGCGCAGAGACATTCGAAATAACCACGTTCATTGAACGCACCGAAAAGATCCCCTTCCATTGAGAGATTGAACGCACCAGGAGAGGAGGCGTCATGTGCCGAGGGGCATGGACATGCCTACCGCACCAACTGTAAACGAATCGTCAGGAAAAACTCCGCTTTCGAAGGACCAATGGATTTGCCTGCATTCTTAGCCAATAGGGCGAAATATGCTTTTCTATGAATGCCGGCGCTCAAGACTGAATTCAGGATTCGTGGGCGAGAACTCAGACAGTTAACTGCACCAGCAGTCTGTGGAAAGTTTGAACTGGCGAATCCTCAGCTGACATTCGTTCCAAGAAGTCCTTTGTTTCCCCGGAAGTTTTCTCAGAATACAATAAAACCCTTTTGATTGTTGTGCGTGAAAATCCCAGTATATCAGCAGTTTTCTAAATACTCAGACAGCCCGTCTGGCACCAACTACCATGCCACGTTCAAAGTCACTTAAATGCCTTTTCTTCCCCATTCTGATGCTCGGTTTGAACTTCAGCAAGTCGTCTTCACCACCTCTAGATGCCTAAATGCATTGAGTTTCTGCCATGTGATTGGCTGATAAGCTATTTGTGTTAACAAGCAATTAAATAGGTGTGCCTAATAAAGTGTTCGTTGAGTGTAGAAAACCCCATTTCCCCCTATTTTCTGGTTAAGTTGTTAAATAGTAAGTGAAGTAATTTGACATTATGGTAATTCACATGACAAAACAAAACATACATTCCTGTAGTGCAAAATTCTGGGCAGATAATATGGCTGGCATCTTAACATAAAAGGAGTGAAACATTGTACATCAACTTTGACTATGTTTGAGCACCAAGCAATATTGATTCAAACAGAGTCTGCCTCCTCACATCCCAACATAGTCCTACGTTCTGTTCTGCGGTCCACCTTTCAAGTACAGCTTGATCCACAATGCCACAATGAAGGCAGGTCTCTGTAAAGATGGGAGCCCAACAGTCACCGACCTCTGTTGCTGGGTTCACCTGAAGTCTTATTTTGTCCATCCTATTTTCCTATGACCGGATATTAGACAGGAGCAGACTGGCTGGGTTAGCCTAGCGTCCATCTCAGCTCTCCTCCTGGGGTTGTCAACAATGCTTACAGTGGCGTTTGGTCTGGCTGGGTGGTCAGGATCTCGTGGTGGTTGATCGTCCGAAGGTCCGCTGCATTTGATCATATCCCTATGCTTCCTTCTCCGATGTTTATGAGTGTGTCATCATAGTTATCTGTTCTATTTTAATGCCATATGCAAGAACAAGATCGAGGTGGTTAAAACAGTGAGTGGGTTTCTGTACACTCTGACAGAAGCCAATTGAATCTAATAGTGAGATAAACGCAGTACTAAGGCTATCATTATCGACATCCACATGAATATTAAAGTCACCTACAATAATAACTTTATCTGTTTTAAGGACTAAACTTGATAAAAACTCTGAAAATTCGGATAGAAATTCAGAATACGGACCTGGGCCCGGTACACTATAACAAATAGAATTGGCTGTATTGTTTTCCAGGTTGGATGTGAAAGACTAAGAACAAGGCTTTCAAATTGCAGTTTAATTTAGGTTTAGGGTTTATTAATAAGCTTGAGTCAAAGATAGCTGCTACTCCCCCTCCTCGGCCGGTGCCTCGAGGAATGTGAGTATTAATGTGACTTGGAGGAGTTGTTTCATTTAGGCTGACATATTCTTCATGACACAGCCAGGTTTCAGTAAGACAGAATAGATCAATGTGATTGTCTGATATTAAATAATTTACTAATACAGCTTTAGATGACAAAGATCTGATATTTAAGAGTCCACATTTAATTCTCCTATTTTGTTGGTGGTGTTAACTTTTATGAGATTATTTTGTATGGCTCCTCTTCTGGTTACTTTTGATTTAATTAATTTAAGTGGCCGTGGGGCAGACACAGTCTCTATATAGTTTTGGGTGGGTAACTGCTCTAATGGAAGTGCAGAGAAGGGTGTAAGACTACAACTCTGCTTCTGCTTCCTGGTCTGAACTCTGGGTTGTCATGGATTAGGTCCGCAAATAAAAGTTGGTCAGATTTGCAGAAATGAGATCCAACGTGGGATGAATGCCGTCTCTCCTAATCAGATCAGGTTTTCCCCAGAAAGTCTCCCAATTATCAACGAAGCCCACATTGTTTGCTGGACACCACCTCGACAATCAGCGGTTGAATGATGACATGCGGCTATACATCTCATCATTGACCAAATTTGGGAGGGCCAGAGAAAACTACGGAGTCCGACATTGTTTTGGCATATGAACACACCGACGCCACATTAACTTAAGTGACCTCCAAGTGTCGGATTCGGGAGTCATTACCGCCGACGTGTATTACAATCTTACTGTATTTATGTTTATTCTTAGCCAGCAGTTTTAAATAGGATTCAACGTCGCCCGCTCTGGTCCCCAGAATGCATGTGACTGTGGTCCCTGGCTTCGCTATCTTCACATTTCTGATTATGGAGCTACCTATAACCAGAGTCGGTTCCTCAGCGGGTGTCTCGCTGAGTGGGGAGAACCGGTTAGAAATGTGAAGAGGTTGGTGGTGCATCGTGTGCTTCTGCTTTGACTTCTGCTTCCTTCAGTCAGTTACCCAGTCTCCCGTCTGCTCAGGGGCTGCCGGGAGACAGCTAGCTGAAGCTATGGCTGGTTGCCCCGCAGCGACTATGGGGGGGCAGGCTAACTACTGTAGCTAACGACTGAGCTTGCATGGTGCGGAGCCGTGCCTCTAACTCGCTGAGCCTCGCTTCCACCCTAGCAAACAAACTACACTTATTACATGTATCATTATCATTAAGGGAGGCAGAGGAATGGCTAAGCATGTGACACACTGAGCAAGCGGGAGTAGGAGAGGGAGAGAGAGAGAGGGAAGCCATCGCTAGCTGCTAAGCTAAAGTACAGTGGCTAACGTTAGAAAAACCAAACAAAGTGTAAATAGAACTGTAGGATTAAGCGAGAAGCCGCTACAAGAAGGAGGGAGATATTAGTGTTTAAATGTTTAAGATGTACAGCAGGTAATTAACCGCTTCTACTGAAGAATATCACACAATTAACTCGGTTTAGCTGGAGCTGTGAAAGTAAGCTGTCGGACAACAGACACGCTGGCAACCGGAAGTGAGGCAATACGCTTACCGTAGTACGTCATCAGTATGGGGTCCCACATACTGGTGACGTTAACACAGACTTTTTATTGGGGATGTCCCAATTCATTTACATTAAATGTATTACAATTAATCTAATTTATGCTTTAAAAATGAATAGCTCTGCATTGCATTAAGAAAGAAATGCCCGCATTTAAGCTGAAAGCAACAAATCCTCTCTGTAATCTTTTTGGCCTCGTCACTGTCTCAGGGGAATTTCTCTCTCCCTTGTTGTGGCTGAATTTCTTCCGTTTATTGCGTATTCTGCTCGTTGAAGGCTAACTTCCTTACAACCTAATTCTGTATAAACTTTACAACTATTTCCTATCTGACTGCTAGTGAGGCGCCACAGGAACTCACTTACGGACCTCAGTAATTGACCACCCACAGAATACCAGAGAGATTGGATCAAAATTCAATTAACGTAGATTTATTTACAATGCACAGATTACAAATAACTCGAGTTGCCATCCGGAAGTACAACCCACGAACATTCAGATTGACATAGTTTTTATAATGACACATTCTGATTCAGGTTTAGTCCCCGGTCCCACCCCTTAACCCCGCCCTCTGCGGCCATTTTGACCTCGTATCAGGTGACCTAATGTCTCACGCATGCCATTTTACCCAGTTGACGCCATCTCAATACCGAAACTGATTATTTCACTGTCTGCCTCATGTTTATTTTCCCTCGTCATAACCTTCAACCGCTACTAGTCATAATATCTAGTCCTTCCCTAGCCCTTTGGGTCTGAATCGCTTAAACACCGGCTGGGGGCCAAGGCGCCATCTCTACCGGCCCACGCCAGAATGTGCAAGGCCAACGTGACTTTATCTACTGCTGAGCCTTGTATCAGAGAGCCGTTTGCAGGCTTCTCTTACACACAGTTCCCTGTGTCTCAACTGTGCCCTCCCCTACTAAGCTTATCTCCTCTAATTAAACACTGTTCTCTATGTGGGTCGCTTACAGATCTGGTTCATGTATGAAACTTATAATACTATATCAGTGATTAACAGATACATAAAACTATGAATATCGTGCTCTTAATAACCCTAATATATGTGTTAATGCGGCTTCATAGTTATCCTAAGCGTGAGACATTTATTAAGCATAAACATAAAATATTTTCCTTCAACACCCTTAAAGGTGTCCTCCAGTGTTTGTTGCTTCGGTGCAGCCTATTGCTTGAGGTACATGAATGAACTCTGTGGATTGTTTATTTCTGTTTCATAATTACACATAGTTTGCACAGATTGTATAAATAAATTACACTTATTGGCTTTTTGTTTGTGGTGCTTTTTGTTGGTGCTACTTGTTGACCTCAGCTCTCCGCCGCTGTCTGTCCTCCGTGCAGGGCTTAGGCCCCGCCTGGGGTGAAACATAATGCACTATAGACAGCAGAACGCAAGTGCACATCAATTAGGTAAATAACCCAATAAATAAACAGTATCATACTGTGTTTGTCTGTCATTTATGGTGTGCAGTGTTTAATATAATTTATTAGTTAAAAAATGCTTGATCTTTGAGATCGGATCAGGTCATAACTACTTTTTATTAACCATAACCACCATCTTTTCCTAACCTTTACAGTGTTTTGCTACCTAATTCTAACCATACCGTTACCATAGTTATTTGCATCACCATACTATTTCCAAATAACAATATTGTAGTTGCCATGCACTGAAATTTTAAAAATGTTGATGTTGGATGTTAAAAACCTTCACTAAACATAATCCTGGGTATTGTATAATCTGATGAGTATAGCCTACAATCATAAGGCTTTTCCCCGTTCAACAAGTCCACACAACCATTAGTAATTAAGCTGTGTGCCATTTACATCATTCAACATTTGGGAATACTCATTGTGTTGTTTAGTTTGCAGTCATTGGCAGCTCCTGCACACTCAGGGCTGTGTTCACTCCACATTTTGAAAAGGCAGGGTAAAAAAAAAGAAGTCTAGCTAGTTTACAAAGCATAGCAAAGCAAATTCACAGCAACAGAGAGTCCTGTGACTTATGAAAACATTGAAGGAATAATAATATTAGCCCAACAATTCTCTGTAGCCACTGGAACTAAAAAACTACTTTCAGTGTCGTCCCAAAAAGATATTGCAAATCACATTACAGTACTGGCCGTAGAAGTTAAACTTCTGTCTCACGCTGTTTTCTTCGCTAAGCAGAAAAATCACGTTATATTTAACATAGCAAGTTTCAAGATTTGTAAATTGCTAATTATTCTAATCCAATGGCCATTTTTTCAATACAAATAAATAAATTGAAAAAAAGCAGAGAAGAGGAGGGAACATGAGCAGGGGGACTTGGCACCCTGGGCCAGTGCTGTCATGTATTCTCACTGACATCATCATTGTAAAATTAGGAACCTGGTTTCATCTTTCTTGCAGATGTGGAAGCTAGAAATCACATTCCTTGGGCCTGTGCCACATTTCATCAGTGAATTTTCCCCTTGTGGTCCAAAAAGGGGGCTTGGCTGCAAACAGTCTGTGTAACCCCCACCCTAACCCTCACTACTTGGTGTGCACATTGGAGTTTTACCTCCACAAACATTTGTTGGATGCAGTGCTTCTTTAGTGGTAGAACCTCAGTAGGTAGGGCTGTTTTCTTAAGAGCAGGTTAGTTTACTGACTAATGTATATGCCAGAGACAACACCAGCTAAAAATATAAAGAAATAATATATAAGTGCCTTCTATTTTATTACCACATCAAATCTTGAAGATAGACAGTTCTGCAATTTGTGTTGCTTCTGTGGAATCAGGTCATGCAACAACCTTCCAAAATCATAAACTGACATTAAAATTGTTTTAGAAAGGAAGTGAGGAGCCTTCACAGAATTTGTTTCTGTGGGGTTATGTGCATGTGTGTGAGTTGGTGGTTTAGGTCATAAGCCAAGTACCCACAACAAAGCAGAAAGTCAATTAACAACAAAATAGGTTTGTGTCAGTGCCTTCCAACAAGATTCATATGCCTGTTCTAAAAGTTAATTCTTGAACTTTAGAACAGTAGTTTAATATAACCATCTTCACTTTTTTACCTTCATCTTAGAGTCTTCATCAGGGATAGACTGGTCACCACCGGATCTAAGTATGGAACTTAACCAGCCAAGATGGTCACTGGTGTCAGATGTGAGATGTGAATGTCCCCCTTGGTCTTCCTCCAGTGGTCCACTGACTACTGTACGATGACCCTTGACCTCTTCAAGTGGATGCAGGGCGTGGTTCTGGTCTGGTGTTCATACAATCTCTTGTCCAGAGTCCTTGCTGTTTCATTGATGTATTGTTTCCCACAGCTCATATTTCACCTGTTATTTGTGACTGGAGCTCCATAGTTAGTCGATGTGAAGATGATCTACATGGCTCTCACCATAATTTGCACAATATTTATCTAAATGACATGGTCATGTGATGCATTTGCTTTCCGTGAATAAAGTACCTCACCTGGTAGATTTTTTGATCACTTGAGGAGAAATGTATTTGCGTATTGAGAAAGTAAAAACTGTATTGGACAAATATCCCGACAGCTGAGATTGTGAATGACTTCAGATTCTGACTTTTATTTACTCAGATACAAAAGACATACACAATACAGCCATGACTACATGTTGGTACCTGGCAGGAATAAAGTGCAACAGAAATGTATTCTTGAACAATGGTAAAACAATGTTCAAGAAGACATTTACATTACATATACTGGGGTATATATTGAAACCAAGGCTCGCATGCTATGCTTGCATTCATTCAAATAGAACACGAAACTCATGTGTAAAAACTGTCTGACAATGACAGCAGATCAGTCTTTGCACCAGTCATGTACTGACAACCAACTACTTTATTGTTGAGGTAAGATAACGTGTCTTTCAGACAGAAAATCAGTGGTTATTTGGTTCCAGGCTGAGGTTTGCTTCAGTGAACAGGTTTTTTTCTGCCTCTGAGAACTGTTTGTGTAACTAAAACACCACTCTGTCTGACACCCTTGGCACTTTCCCCATCTTGGGTTTTGCACTCCTGCCTCAGTTGTTTCAGTATCCTCCTCTCTTCTCCTCCTGTGTTTGGCTGAGGCAAACCGGGGCTCTTCACTTTTCAGTGTTTCTAACACTGGGCTGTCTAATCCCCACGCAGAGCCCGCACCTGTGGCTGATAGGATCCTTCTGGAGTACAAAGGCTCTGATTTACAGCCTGAGGAGCTGCGGGCCCGGCTGCAGCTGCAGAACGGCAGGAAAGGGAAGTAGTTCATCACACACTGTGCATTTCACCAGCAATAGTCGCTGTGCTCCTAGTGCAAGGCCAGACCCTTTAACTTCAAAATGACAGGTGGCAAAATAGTGTAACAAATTACATCTAATAAACACCGCCTGTGGAATCATTTCATGAAACTTCCAAACAGCGTTTTATTTTAATTTATTTTAAATGAGTCAGATTGGTTATATTTTTAGCTTTGCTTAGAATGTTAAATTTCTACATTCCATTTGCAAGTCCAACAGAATTTGCTGTGCACTTTTTCGAATGCTTGGAGAATGCGTGGAGATGAATGGTTTGGAAAGAAGGTCCAGCCAGCGGTGAAATGGATCGGTTCAGGGTTAGAAAGCAGCGCAGTGATGACTGCTGATGAGCCTGCACTGAATGTCCCCACGACCAAACATGAGGAATAACAGGCAGAAGCACATGTTAGTTTATTAATGAAATTATTGATTATCATAACATGTTGGGAGGTTTTGATCTGAATGCTGCTTAATACCTAAACAGAACCCTGTCCTGCATCTAGTTTGTGTATTTATGGATGGAAGAAGTGAATCCACTCCTGAAAATTATGAATTAGTTTTGCTGTTTAGTGTTTGAATAGACATGGAATCTATATAGACTCGAAAGATTATTTCTCTCCCCTTTCACCGAGAAGAATCTGTTGACATGTTGAGCTCATATGCACATGTGAGTTTGGAGCGTTAGTATGGGACACGCACAGTGGAACTAATGCATTTGGTTAAGCCCTTTCAAATCATTTCCATACAGTGTATTGTCAAGACAAACACATATCTCATGCAGACAGGGAAGTGCGCTACATTTAAAGATCCCCATAAATGTCACCAGTGAACCTAAATCATTATTAGAACTCAAAATGCTCAAGTCCACTCAGTTTATTATCATCAAATGAACACAGCATACATAATACGTTTCACTTTCCTATGACTGTGTGAGAGTATCCGTTAATAAATCCTTGCACTGACTCATCAAACCAATTCAGTCTGAACTAAAGGTAAAACAGCATTGTGTCAGCATATAGTAGGTATGGTGCAGTAGTATATGACAAGAAGTAAAAATAACACTGTCTGGTAATACATTAAATGACATTACATTTCATTTAGCAGACTCTTTTATCCAAAGCGACTTACAATAAGTGCATTCAACCACGAGAGTATAAACTCAGAACAACAAGAATCAAGAAAGTACAATTTCCTCAAGAAAGCCAAACTACCAAGTGCTATAAGTAAGTAAGTCATTTAAGTGCTACTAAAGTACTACGATATATATATGTACACATATATTATTTATTTTTTATTCCAGGTATAATCGGAAGAAATGTGTTTTTAGTTTGCGGTGGAAGATGTAGAGACTTTTTGGGGAGCTCATTCCATCAATTGGGAGCCAGGACAGCGAACAATCGCGATTTGGTTGAGTGTTTAGCTCAGTGACGGAGCTACAAGCCGATTGGCTGATTCAGAGCGGAGTGAACGGGGTGCGGTGTAAGGTTTAAGGTGTCCTGGATGTGGACTGGACCTGATCTGTTCGCAGCACGGTACGCGCAAGTACCAATGTTTTGAAACAGATGCGAGCAGCCACCGGTAACCAGTGAAGGGAGCAGAGGAGCGGAGTAGTGTGGGTGAATTTAGGCAGGTTGAAGACCAGTCGAGCTGCTGCATTCTGGATGAAGTTGAAGTTACAGTAGTCTAGGTGTGAGATGACCACAGCCTGTACCAGAACCTGTGCCGCCTTCTGGGTGAGAAGGGGACGGATTCTCCTGATGTTGTGCAGCATGTACCGACAGGAACGTGTCGTTGCAGTAATGTTGGCAGTAAGGGGGAGTTGACTGTCGAGTGTCACACCGAGGTTCCTAGCAGTCGGGGTTGGGCTAACACGGAGTTGTTGAAGGTGATAATCAGGTTGTGGGTGGGAGAGCCTTTCCCTGGAAGGAAAAGTAGTTCAGTCTTGTCAGGGTTAATTTTCAGGTGGTGTGCGGACATCCACTGAGAGATGTCAGTCAGACAGGCAGAGATACGTGCTGCTACCTGTGTTTCCGATTGGGGAAACGAGAGGATTAGTTGGGTGTCATCAGCATAGCTATGGTAGGAAAAGCCATGTGAGCGAATGACAGAGTAGAGATAGTTGGTGTACAGAGAGAAGAGGAGGGGGACCCAGGACGGAACCCTGAGGGACCCCAGAGGTGAGGGGACAAGGTTCAGACACAGACCCTCTCCAGGTTACCCGGTAAGTGCGGTCGTTGAGGTAGGATGAGAAAAGGGAGAGAGCAGTGCCTGAGACACCCAGGTCCTGAAGGGAGGAAATAACGATGTGGTGGTTCCCTGTGTCAAATGCAGCAGGAAGGTCTAGAAGGATAAGGAGAGAAGAGAGAGAGGCTGCTCTGGCAGTGTGAAATTGCTCAGAGACACAAGGAGGGCAGTCTCTAATGAGTGGCCTGCCATGAAACCAGACTGGTGAGGGTCAAGAAGGTTGTTATGGTGGAGGTAGGAGGAGAGCCGGTTAAAGATGGCTTGCTCGAGAGTTTTGGAAAGAAAGGGAAGAAGAGAGACAGGTCTGTAGTTGTTTTCTTCAGACGGGTTGAGGGTGGGTTTCTTCAGGAGAGGGTTAACTCTTGCCTCCTTCAGAGAGTTGAGAGGGAGGTGTTAATAAAATGGGTGAGAAAGGGGAGAAGGTCAAGAGCAATAGCCTGGAGAATGTGAGATGGGATGGAGTTAAGGGGGCAGGTGGTTGGGCGGGCGGAGGTAACCAAGGTAAGAACTTGATTGGGAGACAGGGGTGAAAGAGGAAAGGGAAGGGGAAGAAGATGAAGTTGATGAAGATGTAGTTATATAAAATGGATTAGTAAACGAGGAGATTATGTCATCTATCTTCTTTGTAAATTAGTTGGCAAAGTGGCTTGGTAGAAGGGTTGAAGGAGAAGGGTGACGGGGGACGGGGGGGGGTCAAGGAGGTTGGAGAAGATAGAGAAGAGGTTTTAGGGGTTGGAAATTGAGGATTGAATTCTGGTTTGGTAGAAAGATATTTTGGCTGCAGAAATAGAGGCAGAGAAAGAGGAGATAAGAGATTGATAGGCGAGCAGGTCGTCAGGGTGTTTAGATTTTCGCCATTTCCTTTCCGACGCTCGCATAGTGGCTCTCTCGGCGCGCACCGAGTCAGACAACCACGGAGCCGGAGGGGACTTGCGTGCCTGTTGTGTCGTAAGAGGACAAAGAGAGAATCAAGAGAGTAAGACAGAGTAGAAAGGAATGTCTGTGGCAGAGTTAGGATGCATGAGTGAGAAAGAGTAAGTTGAAGGGAGGGCTGATAAAACAGAAGAGGCCATAGAGGAGGGAAAGAGGGAGCGAATGTTGCGATGGACAGGTACAGAGTCTGTTGGTGTGGTAGGGTTGTCAGTTCCAGAGAGTGGGCGAGAGTAAGAGATAAAGAAGTGGTCAGAGACATGAAATGGAGTTACAGAGAGGTTAGATGTAGAGCAGTTTCTGGTGAAGATATAGTCACGGTGATTGCCTGCTTTGTGAGTAGAAGGGGAAGGACTGAGTGAGAGAGCAAAGGAAGACAGTAACAGTAATAGGTCAGATGACTTCTTTGTCTGGATGTTAAAGTCACCCAGAAGGATAATCGGAGGGCCGTTTTCTGGGAAGCTTGGTAGGGGGACGTCTAGTTCTTCCAAGAAATCTCAGAGAACCTGGTGGATGGTAGTGAACAACAATGTTTAATTGTACCGGATGAGTAACTGTCACAGCGTGAAATTCAAAAGACAGTGGGGTAAAAGGTGGAAGCGGGTAGAGAGAAAAACTCCATTTGGGGGAGAGGAGTAAACCTGTAGCACCACCCCTACCAGTGGGTCTGGGTGTGGCTGTGGCTGAAAGAGAAGCCAGAGGAGAGAGCAGCAGGGTTAGATGTATTGTCCGGTGTGATCCAGGTCTCGGTGAGACAGATATATGCACAGGTATGGAAAGTAAGCACATATTCACAGAGCAGTGATATACTCAGCCACCCCTGAAGACTCCAACGAAAGACTCCTTTGTCTTTATCCTCCGAGTATTCATACAGAAGCTGAAGCTGACGCTTTAAAAACAAATCCTAGTTTTACACCAGAGTTGATGAAGGTTGGCTACAGCTGTGTTGACCACTCCCCCACCTTGGTGTACTCAGGCAGCGGGTGATAATGGCCGGCAATCAAAACTCAAGACTACAGCAGGAATTACTTTTGAGTCACAAAAATCTCCTATTGTTGCACAAACTGATTATGGACAAAGTCTATTTACCTCAAACGTAGAAAGTAAAATAGAAATTAGTCCTTAGTAGAATTGTAATCAGAGACAAGCACTTTTAACCCTAACTGGTTCTCTTTAGCTCTTTAGCTAATAGAACATGAATTATAATGAATGTATGCATCCCTTGTCATTCTTGAGTGTACTAAACAAATAAAGGAATTATTTGACAGTAACTGCAATTGTGTCATCATAATCAACGTACATGTAAATGTATCAACTTGTAATGTCCTCAAATCATCTTTACCTTCTTTAAGTCTCTCCCGGAAGAAATGTTTCCCTGAAGAAAGCATATCAACCCATTTTTTCTTTTTTGTCTTTCAATCGTGTGCATCCTCTCCTGCAGAGCTGTCTGTAGTGTGAGGTCTCCTGAAACTAATTAGGCTTCATAATGAAATCTGTCATGTGAATTTTGACATTTTAAACCTCTGGTCTCCCTCACCTTAACCAACTAAACCAAGTAAATAATCAAAGCAGCACAAAACCCCACCTTGACGCTAGTGGAAATATAAATTCTATATATTTCAAGCTTTTACATAATGTAGTTAAAACATGCCTACCTTCCTGGTGGTTCAACAGAGGTGGAAGCAATGCCCATGGGTCCCTTGGTAATGGGCCGCAGAGAAAGAATTAATGAAAATTATTTCATTATTTTTGAAAAAATTACCGGATACATCCACCTGTGCATCTCGGTCACGTGATACCTTACCCCAAAAATTAAGCTCACAAGCGAGTAATAGTGAGTAAAAACAAAGGTCTTTGGAGAGCTTCTTTGTAAAGGGAAAAGGCCCGATGAGGAGACAGAAGAAGAGCCTACGACTTCCAAAAAAAAGAAAGCTGCATTTAAAAGACAATATCAGGAGTCCTACTTAAAATATGGGTTTATCGCTACAGGTGATTCGCACGCGCCCGCTCTGCATAATGTGTGGCGATAATTGGGCGTAAAGATGAGTTGTATTTTTAATGTACTTTATATTTGTTTTTATGCCGGTCAGTTCATTTTATTACGTCATATTTATTACATCATATTTATCGGTCCGTGGCGCAAAAAAGGTTGGGGACCGCTGATATACAGCACTGACTATGTAATAAAGACACATACCCTTTTCAGCCATCTTGACCTTTGCAGATTTCCTTTGCTGATTTTGTGGAGGCTGATGCAAAGAATATTATTTGTATGTAGTAGGATTAGAGGCATAACCCAGGCTGAAAATACCAAGTGACAGCTTGTTTTAATATATACATTTCAATAGGACTTTTTTTCCAATATTACTGGCCCTCTTGACTATGAATACAAAATAGTGGTTTAGAACAAATATCTTATAATCCTGTCTCCAAAAAAAAGGCCATACAACTTAAACCTTAAACTACCACTAAAATTAACTTTTTTAATTTTGCAATTCTGATTGTGACGTCATTATAAAATAATCCAGAATATGATTATGGTTTCTCTTGAAAACTGGAATTCATTCATTAGGATCAATGTTTCAGGTTAAACTTAAATGATATAACTCCTCAAAGCCGACACTGATCAGCCTCTCGTGACTGAATGGAAATGATGATGAATAATGTAAAAAGTTTTTCGTCTCTCCAGCTCTCTCTGATTTTAATTATATCCATAATAAAAGTTATTGAGGGAAATAACAGATCAAGAAAAGACATTTCTAATAAATGAAGAAAGTTGTTTGTGGTCCTTTTGTTGTTCAGACCTACAATGAACATATATTTTAACCAGATTGTGAATCAGTGAACAGATCAAATATATAACTTGAGTTTAATCTGTGATCCGGCTTCCCTCTGGCATTAAACTCCAGCGATCAGTCCGACAAATCAAATAACTGATGAACAGTGAGGGGCCGTGTCCAGCATTAAAACAATTCCTGGAAGCCTGCTCTCGTGCTTCCTCGTGGCTCCTCTGAGATGCCTCCCCGATCTTCGCTCCTCGCTCCTCAGAGCAGAAATAAGAGCTTTGGGATGGCTGTCAATATAGTGGCGCAGTTTATTGCTGATAAACCACCCTATTAATACAGGTCCGTGCAGGAGAGTAAAACTTTTTTGACGACTAAAGATTTGAAAAGCTAACTCCAACAAAAATCAATTGAAGCAGCATTTTTTGTTGGATTTCAACATGCTCCTAATTTTGGAAATGATTACATCTATCTTTTTTCTAACATTTAGATTTTTTGACATTTTGACTGAGATAGTATAATGAATAATATTCACTTTAAATATTTTTTTAGAATAGTATATTTTTAATAGAAATGGATGTTACGCAGAACGTTGACATCATATCCAGAGGTGTAATGTCAGTAAATTTGAGTAAAATTAGGCGACAACTTCCGGGTCTGAAAAGTAAAGCCAATGCGGAAATGCCTTAAACCTGCATTATCTCTACTGGCCATCAGGGGGTGACTCCTCTGGTTGTATAGAAGTCTATGAGAATATTACTCTACTTCTCACTTGCTTTATTACCTCAGGAAACATTGTAAACATGAGCTTATGTCCATTTAGAGTCAAATAGACCATAAAGCAGAGTATGCTTTAGGGCGGGGCTACTTGTGATTGAAAGGTGTCGTCCAGTGTTCTCCAGTCTAGGAGTTGTCTGTGTTTTTGTCTTACGACTTTAACCCTTTCACAATATGTTTCAGTTCATAAAACTTAATTGTAACCTTTTTGGTCTAGTTTGGTTATACATAGCTCCAAACTCTGGTGTCACTTTTGGTTGCAAAAAGCCAAGATGGCGATAGCCAAAATATCTCATTTGAGGCTTCAAAACAGCAATCCATAAATTATTGGGGCATGTCATTGTTTTAGTTCACATGCAGTTTGAGTGTGTAGTTCCAGTGTTTTAAGGGTGTATAAAAACAGCAAACTATCAATGGATCAAAAGGAAACTGAGCTTTACAAAGCCAATTGTATTCAATCAAAAATATATGGATCAGTCAGAATCACAATGTATCACCCAACATTTACAGAGTTATCTGTCAGTTAACATTCAGGAAATGTTTTTAGTTATTTTCTGAATTTCTACAAATGAAAGAAAAGTATTAATGTTATGTCACACTTGTAAACAATACTGACGGAACAATGTGGCATAATGTCTTCAGAACTTGGCTCAGTTTGTCACAGGTCTGGGGGAAAGAACTATATTGTTCTATAAACATGTCAACTTATCACGTGTTTATTGTTTTTCATAATTTCTATAAACAGAATCTGCATTTAATGTAGAATATTTAGGCAACAGACTCGGTTGACTTGAGTTGCAAAAGCTAATACTTTTTTCCACCGAAGCCCGATTGACTTGAAATTTGGCACACATGTCTGGGTGGGTATACCTTACAAATAAGTCCATGAGACCCCTAAAGTCCGCCTACTTAGATTTTCCGCCATTTAGAATTTTGTGAAAAACACTTTTTTCTCAAAATCCTCCTCAACGCTGGGTCCGATTCTTACAACTTTTTCTGTGGATCATTATTGGTTCAATGTCCTTAAACGTTATGAAAATCTTGTTGATATCTCATTGTGTTGAGAACAAAAAGGACCAATCAACTTCTAAGGGGCGTGGCTTGGTTTTCAATCCACCTAACTTCCAAATCACTTGGCCTATCATCACCAAATGTGTAGCATATGTCCACATCGCTTCCATTAACTTAACTTATGGTTTTCATTATTTTCAAACAAACTAGGGGGCGATGCATTCATCTGCCCAATATTGGCTTTTTTAGCATTTTTCATCAATTTTCATCATTTTCAGGCGTTGTACTGACCCTGAAAACATCCATATGATAATTTAGAATCAAAGTCATAGCGCCACCTAGTGGCAACAAAAATGAAATGTTTTATACTGTTAAGCCCTGTTCTTCACAGATTAATCAGATCCCTCTCAAATCTTGTCAGAAAAGCCTTAAGACTTTGATAATGCAACACGGTGAAGATTGTAAGAATTCGATGAAGGGCGGCGACTCGGAGCATCGGCGAATATCGATCCTTCGCCGTGAGCGAATAAACCCATGTAACTCGACTCCACATGATCAGATCCTTTCTAAATTTCACATGTATGATGAAAATCCAGGCTTGAAGAAATGTACAGTCTAATTTTGAATCATAGTCATAGCGCCACCTACTGGTAACTGGAAGTAAAAGTTTCTATACTTTGGCTTGGTTTTCTTTGTAGGTAGATCAGATCAACATCAAAATTACTTCCACACAAACGGAAGATTTTTCTAATGCCAGCCCAGAAAGCGTTTGAGGTTTCGTGTAACGCCGTTGCCGTGCCAACCCCTTCTTCGCCGTCAACAACGAAGGTCCTTTTGAGGGACTAAACATGCTTGAAAAGTCACTAAACTTGGCACACACATTTAAAGTCATAAATGTTGTTGAATTATATGATTTTAATACTTCAAAGTGGAATGTTGGCGCGATAGCGCCCCCTACCAAATTTCAACGATGCAGCCATCGCAGTACGTTTGACATAGATAGACAGAATTTAGTAGGCACATGTATCACATGTAGATATAAACAAAAGTCTCTTAGGACCATGCTCTAAACCGTACCGGAAGTCGGCCATTTTGATTTTTGGTTGCTTTATTTGCTAATTTTTGTCTATTTCTAGGCGCTTTTCTGGAACGAACTCGTCCTAGGGAATTTATCAGATCCACTTCGAATTTGGACAGTATAATCTCAAAACCTTAATTATTAAAAGTTGTTAAAAGATTGTTGTTTCATCAAAGCCTGTTGCCGTTAAGACGCACTCTTTGCCATGAAAACAAAGATGTTTTTGAGGGGCTAAAAATGCTCAAAACACATCCAAACATTGCAGACACATTTAATGACCTAAATGTAGTTATATGATGTGATTTCAATGCTTAAAAATGTCAAATCGCCTCGATAGCGCCCCCTACAAAAGTTCAACAAAATTCAACCAAATTTCGACAAAGCAGCCCTCGCAGTAGGTTAGACATAGATATACAAAGGTAGGCGTATGTATCACATCTAAGCTTAAAAATAAGTATCTTGGGACCATGTTCTAAACCGTACCAGAAGCTGGCCATTTTTAATTTTGTGTCATTTGTTTGGTATATTTTTGTCTATTTTGTAGGCGCTATTCTTTAACGAATTCCTCCTAGGGACTTTATCAGATCCACTTCAAATTTGGTAGGCATATGTAACACATGTCAACTTAAAAATAAGTATCCAGGGACAATGCTCCAAACCGTACCAGAAGCCGGCCATCTTGAGTTTTGTGGGATTTTTCCTTTTATCTTTGTCTATTTCTCTGCACTTTTCTGTAACGAACTCCTCCTAGGGCGGGGGTCAGCAACCTTTTCTATCCAAAGATCCATTTTGCCCTATTTTCCACCGAATAAAATTTGTCTTGAGCCGCAAAAGTTATTTGATATTACAGCTTATAAAGTTTTATATATAGTCATATTATGTATCCACAAAAACTATAGTTTGTTGTATTTATGAAATTATAGACCAGGAATATAGACAATTATTGACATTGTATTGCTATTTTACCTGTTTATAACAATATCAAACTCTCATGAAGAGGAGAAAAAAAATACAATCATGTATCGGCCTACATTGAGGTCAATTAAATAAAGAACTATGCAGATTTTGCGGTTCCTATATTTGTGGCTCATGGAGTAGAGTGGCTGTCCTGTAACCACAAGATAGCAGGTTCAATCCCTGGCCTCCCCACATGTCGACTTGTCATTTAGCAAGACACTGAACCCACAGGCGCTTCACAGCAGCCCAATGCTAAGGATGGGTTAAATGCAATAACTTATTATTTAAATGAAATAACTTTGGAATAAATAGGCCATGGTCCACACTACTACGTTTCCATTTGAAAACGCATATCTCTTGCTCCGTGTACACGGAGCGTCTGCACTACGCTGGAGTGTCAGAGCACCGAGGACGGATAGGTTTCTACTAACGGTCCTCACTGTCTCATGAGCTGCCTCAGAACCAGCAGGAGTTCATCAGGAGACTTGATCCACTTCGTGAAAGTAGATTTACTTTGCTCAGTTTGCCGCAGCAGTTGAGAAATCGCTCTTTTTCTCTGATCTGCAACTTGATACGTTTCAGCCCAAGCTGTGTGCTTGTTCTGGAAGTGTCTTCTAACATTACATTTGTTGTTGTTTGCTAACTTATCGCCACATATTAAGCATAAAGGTAAGCCAGCATCGTTGACAGTGAAAGCAAATTAATACGTCCAAGCAGAATGAAACTCTCTATTTTCCTCCATGTCTTTTTTTTTTTTTTGTCAAAGTCCCAGGGAGCCGCAACAACGGGGCTGAAGAGCCGCATGCGGCTACGGAGCCGCGGGTTGCCGACCCCTGTCCTAGGGAATTCATCAGATCCACTTCAAATTCTGTCAATACAGTCTAAATACCTCAGTGATTACAAGTTATCAAAAGCTTGAGTTTCACGGAACGGCGTGGACGTGGTGTGGTGGCTATTTTACATGGTTTGCGTTCATATATCAAGCTATTGTAACTCAACTGTACTTTGTCAAAACTGTCCCAAAGTAGACATGCTTGATGAGAATCATGGCTTGAAGACTTCCGCATGTCAATATTAACTCTTTAATACTCTTTAATTGATCTAACTTCAAGCCCCTGCAAAATTACTTGACAACGCCGCTGCTCCACGCGTGAAATATCCTCTAAGCCGCTTACGCAGTGTCTGATGGTCAAGCAAGTTCCGGGACAGGTCAACCGGCGTCCGGCAAGTAGCCTCGACGTCGCCAGGGGCACGAGGTCCCGATCATCGCTGCTCGCAGTTTTAATTTGTTTTGTTTCCTATGTAGCAAATTGGGACGACAATCTAAATTCCGTTGTGCAATCCTGTTGCTACAATGACAAATATAAAAACCTTGTAACTTTGTATTTTTAAATTTGATCGTGGGAGGGGTTGTTAATTTAATTGAAACTCTGAGAAAAGCAGGAAGAGAGGGGAGGAAAATCAAAAGCATGGAGTGCTTATTTTATCATTTATCAGAATGAGATCATTTATATCATGTATAATGTTTATAGTATAGTAGTGTATATAGTGTTTTCCAGCCAGATTCGCCTGCAGCAGGCATCTAAAATAGACCAAGCCCCAAAACTATCACAAGTTAATAGGGTCTGTCATCAACTTGCTTCAACGACAAGAAATATGGTGTCCTATAACAAAGGAACCTGACCAATAGCAGTGAGGACAGCCAGCTTCTTTTTTTCGATGTTCTTTTTCCTGATATGGGAACCTTGTAAAGTTAATTTACCCAGCTCAAGGAAATACACCAAATTCACTTTCTGATTGTTGCAACATTTATAACATTGGCTTAAGATTCCCTTGTTTGAGGAAAGATTGTGCAAAAAGATTATAGTCAGCTCAAATAATTCTGATCAGGTCATTATGTAATATTTGCGACAGGCTTAGTATGTTGTCAGTATGTTGTTTGAACCATGAAACATGTACAGTATGTAATGTGGCCTCTAGGGATCACTAAGAGGTTTACGGTTTTGTTTCATAAAACTACGTAGTTTCAAAAACATCCAATACACATGTATATTAAATCAATTTACTTGCTGCAACTATGTTGATTAAGAATTAAATTATTTTACTTTAAAGAGTCATTCTATCATCTCCTTAATCTGCTTGATTTTTGTTTGTCACAATAATGAAGAGGACCTAATGATAATGCAGTATGAATCTAGACTCTGAATCTGTGACATAAGGCAAAAGGAGGCCATGCTGTTACCTCAGGCTTTAAACTTTTGGCACAGCAATCTCAGGCACAGCTGTCTTGGACCCAGCTCTCTTGTTTGCGTACCCATTTGCACATGCATGCTTTGGAGTTTTATTTGCAGATCCCTGAGCATCACAGCTATGTTCCCTGAGCCAGACCACCTGCAACAATTAAAAATGTCTCTGCAGCTTGCTGGCTCAGCGGGGCTCAGCTCAACACTGCATTATATTATAAAGAGAAGTTGTTTTGCAAATGGCTGTAAAAGGGGGATCTGGTTTCGGCCCCCAGGCTCGCTTAGCCTGTCAGTCTCCCCACAGTTCTCCCGCTCTGATCAAGTGGTGTAAACCAGACACAAAATGCAGATACAGCAGCAGTAAACTGATGCTTTTCTCCGTGCACTTGAAAACAAGAAAAGTTTCCCATCAAACATTACTTTGATTTGAAGTTAATCCATGCAGTTGGTACGGCACAGAGTCAGAAATTGGAGGGGAAATATTGAGATTTGAATAAACATCCATGCAATTTAAAATTAAGTAGAAACGTTTATCATTGCACCAAGTTGAATATTTTAATATTTAGTTAAGTGTAAAATCTACCAGTAAATTGGCAAATTGCACAAAACGAGTTTACACGATGAGTTGTGATGATTCATCTATACACATGATGGAACAATATACCAGGTTAATGGTGAACATATTCAATTCAATTCAATTTATTTTTGTATAGCCCAAAATCACAAATTACAAATTTGCCTCAGAGGGCTTTACAATCTGTACACAATGACATCCTGTCCCAGGACCTCTCATTGGATCATCCCAAAAAAAAACTTTTAACAGGGAGAAAAAGGAAAGAAACTTTCATGAGAGCAACATAGGAGGATCCCTCTCCCAGGATGGACAGAGTACAAAATAGATGTCATGTGCACAGAATGAACAGCATAACAGAGTTCCAGATTTAACTACGAGCCATAGAAACCTGCGAGGCGAGAAGGCACAAAGACTTCTGAGATGGAGCAGAGTTAGTAATGTGCATTAATGGTGCAGGAATTCATACAGAAGGAGAATAGAGAATAATGTGCGTCCGTAGGGTCACGGCAGGAACCAGGAGGCAGGACCAGGGTCCAGATGCAACCACGATCTGTGGAAACCTGCGAGGCGAGAAAGCACAAAGACTCCGGGGGAAGAAGTAGAGTTAGTAATGTCCATTGATAGAACATGAATTCATACAGAAGGAGAGAAAGAAAAGGATAGAGGAGCTCAGTGTATCCTAAGATGTCTCCCGGCAGTCTATATCAAGGGGCTGGACCAGGGCAAACCTGAGCCAGCCCTAACTAGAAGTGCTATCAAAGAGGAAAGTCTTAAGTCTACTCTAAATGTGTTGACTGTGTCTGCCCCCCGGACTGAAAGTGGAAGCTGGTTCCACAGAAGAGGACCTTGATAACTGAAGGCTCTGGCTCCCATCCTACTTTTTAAGACTCTAGGAACCACAAGTAGCCCCGCATTCAGTGAGTACAGCTCTCTAGTGTGGTAATATGGTACTATGAGATCCTTAAGATTTGTAGGTGAGGAGAAGGATTTTAAATTAGATTCTGGATTTTACAGGGAGCTGGTGCAGAAAAGCTGAAAAAAGGCAGTCCTTGAGAATTGTTTCATGTGAGAGTTAAAGGACAAGTACTGATCAAAGATAACTCCAAGATTCTTTATTGTGGTGCTGGATGCCAGGGCAATGCTCTCAACAGAAACTATATCATTAGATAAGTGTTCTGGGGCTAGTAAAATAACTTCAGTTTTGTCTGAGTTTAACATCAGGAAGTTGCAGGTCATCCATGTTTTTATATATTTAAGACATGCTTCAAGTTTAGCAAGCTGGTTGGTTTCTTCTGGCTTGATCGATAGATATAATTGAGTATCATCAGCATAACAATGAAAGTCTATGGAGTGTTTTCTGATAATATTATCCAAAGGAAGCATATACAAGGTGAATAAAATTGGTCCAAGTACAGAACCTTGTGGAACTCCATGACTGACGTTGGTGGTCATTGAGGATTCATCGTTTACATATACAAACTGAGATCGATCTGATAAATAGGATTTAAACCAGCTTAGTGAGGTTCCTTTAATGCCAATCAAATGTTCTAATCTCTGTAATAGGATGTGATGGTCAATGGTGTCGAACGCAGCACTAAGGTCTAACAAGACAAGAACAGAGACAAGTCCTTTATCTGATGCAATTAGAAGGTCATTAGTCATTTTCACCAGTGCCGTGCTATGGTGTTTTCTAAATCCTGATTGAAAATCCTCAAATAAACTATTGTTATGTAGAAAGTCACATAACTGATTTGCGACTACTTTCTCAAGGATTTTAGAGAGGAAGGGAAGGTTAGAGATCGGTCTATAGTTAGCCAACACCTCTGAATCAAGAGTGGGCTTCTTGAGAAGATAATTAATTACAACTACTTTAAAAGACTGTGGTACATAGCCTGTTAGTAAAGACAGATTGACAATATCCAGCAGACAGGTGCCAATCAAAGGTAAAACTTCTTTAAGCAGCCTCGTCGGGACAGGGTCCAAGAGACAGGTAGAAGGTTTAGAAGTAGAAATTGTTGAAGAAAATGTTTTAAAGTCGATTGACATGGATTAGGTCCCCAAATAAAGTTGGTCAGATTTGCAGAAATGAGATCTGCTCCATCCTTCGTGGGATGAATGCCGTCTCTCCTAATCAGACCAGGTTTTCCCCAGAAAGTCTCCCAATTATCAACAAAGCCCACATTGTTTGCTGGACACCACCTCGACAACCAGCGGTTTGCCGCGTCTCGGGACGCCAACTTGTCCTTTATGCGGTCTGAGAGGCCTTGGTAGAAGGCATCGAGGAGTGAGGAGACGTTCCAGTTGCTATCAGCTGCGGAACTCGATGGAATAATCAGACACTGATCTCTCTCCCCGCCTCAGGTCAAACTAGCCTCGAGCCAGGTTTCTTCCAGGTGTGGCCTGATCAAAACCTTTATTTATTTATTGGGAAACAGCTGGCCTAAAGAGCAGATTGAAGACTGCTTCTCCCACTCGGTGGTTCCCCAGTCCTTAGCTCTGCCCGTGAGCAGAGAGACATTATAGACCACAAAAGGACCTCTCAGTGGGTAAGTCAGAAGGCTAAAACTCAAAGGTAAGGGAAGATTGCACTAGGAATGGCTGGCAGGAACTAGGGGCACCAGAATAACGTTCTGGAAGAGGTAAGCGTGCATCCGATGCTGGAAGAGTGTGAACCGGAGGGCTGGGAGCAGTGGTGGTATGTGGACCCCAAGCCGTAGTGGAGAAATTCAGCAGATGATCACGGAGAGACTCAATGCTGTGCTCGTGATGGTCGGCCATCGCCTGCATAGCCTCTCAATGAAGGTACGCTGCTGCTCATGGTATTGTAACATGCTGGCTTGAGTTGGAGGCTCAGTCTGGGGAAGTGCAGAGTTGGCCAGATTGTACTGTATAGGTCACTAGTACATGCAAACTGGGAACCAAAAGGATGACAAAGAGACTGAGGATTATTCAATGTACTCTTTTCTTTCTATCTGATATAATATCTGATATGTCATTGGCACATGAATACAGTCCAATGTATTGGCTTGCTTTCTTTTTGTTTTCTCTAGCCTCTAAAGGTAATGTAAAGCCCATGTGGGCTATAGGCACCTCAAGCTGTATGACACTTGATAAAACAAACATTCAACTCTGTAGTAGCATATGTTCTGTTCTGAGTGCACTATATTTTCCCCATATTGTATCAATATGATATAGGTACTGGACTATTCATAGCTGCTCTGCTATCATGGTTGGTTACATGAGGTTGCAGGAACTGCTAAAAACAGGAAGACCAATCCAGCCGTCTTCACAATGCCTCTCTTTAATTCATTTGTAATACATCTTTAAATACCATCATCGTTTATTCAATCAAATTTAATTAAGTTGTGTTACAAATAACATGCATTCATCTATTGCCTTCTATATCATTGTATAACATATTATTGAGAATGGACTGACAGCCGACAAAAAAGTCTTCCAACCTTTCAGTGAGGAAGCAGCCTCTGTCATCTGAGCCTATCCCCATCTGCCTCAACTTAGGACAATTTATCTAATTGTGCTAAATTGAGCTGCTGTCAGTGATTAAAGTTATTCAGAGGAGGAACGAATCTCTATGCCCATGTCAATTATTAGCTCATTGATTACACTAATGCAAGAAATTGCCCTTTGGAATCACATGTTAGCTAAGACACCTGGCTCACACAGTAGAGCACAGGAGCTAGAGCCCAGAGGAGGAGACTGCACTCATCTGTCAAATGAAACGTGACAGTACCAGCGTGCAGTGCTAAGTCAATCAGTTCGACACAGAGAAATCAGATACTGCTGTGAAACAACCAAACTCACCATGTTGAAGAAGTTGTCACTCAGTTCATTCAGTCTGCCGCTGTGGAACTGTTGAGAGGTCACTATCGTTACATCTGAAGGACAAATACAATACATCATGTGTTGATTATTAATGTAAGTTTGAATAGTTTCCCTTTAAGTTCATATGTGCGTTTGTAAATAAAGTGTTTGCGTATTGTTAGAGTAGAGAATCACCAGAAGCTGTCAGTGTCAGCATACTGTACGTGCAGGGATAGTCACAGATAAACTCTTATGTATTATTCAGACAATGAAAATCTTTGCATAAAAGATGGAACCAGAAAACTCCCAACCAAATGTGTAGCACAGCTTGATGCTCCAAGTAAAGTTCCACTATGCATTATTAAAATGCTAACTTCTCAAGACCAAAAATATTTGGGGCTGAAGTCTGAACGGTCCTAACAATGCCACTATTGAAGAGGAGGAGGGGAGGAAGTCCAAGTCGAAAACCAAAAAAGGACTACTGAAATACAACGTCCCACACTTAGACAGCAAACAGTAACATTAATCAAGTCATACTACTGATTGTCAGGAACTGTCAAAGATGTGAGTAGACAGATCTTGTCTGAAATTTATAAATTTCACTGCTTTTTCCTGTCATGAACCCTCTCTCTCCCGTTGAGAGAGAGGGTTCAATAGTGTGGGGTTTCTGTGACTGATAAATGTATCCTTAGTTGATTTTTTTGCTCAGCGTGTTAATATAGGCTTGTTTTATGCATAGTGTCTTTTCAAAATAAACCTCTTCACAGGAAGGTATTTTTACAAAAAACCTTAGCTAGGTTTATAATAAGAGCTTGGTTGACGTTAACTTGACTAACTAACTAGCGAGTGACAAACAAGTCTTTGCTCTATTAATAGTTCTTACTGTTTTGTTCAACTTATTTAAATCATTGCGTCAGGATATCAACTACCAGTGGCTCATGTTCTTTTAGACATACTTTACCTATTGAAATGATGCATGTTATTTCTGCCCTAAATGTTGGCTGTGGTCCTGGACCCGATGGCTTAGAGATTACGTTTATAAAATTTGCTTATTTCCCACTTGTTATTTAATTTGTCCTTATTTACCTGTAAAATTGTATTTGAGAAGCAAATTTTAAAAAAAAATTTCAATACATTAATGACTTAAATATTGTATCCCCATTTCAGTCTGGTTTTTATTCAAATTATTCTACTTCTACTGCCCTTGTAAAATCTACCAATGATGTACTCTCATCTTAACACAAAGGTCACATTTACAGGTGCAATTTCTATTGATTTAACCATGGCTTTTTAAGTGGTTGACGGTCATCCTCTTCTTACTAAACTATATGATATTTTTATTTTTCAACAGGCATTATTGGGCCTTATTTGAATTATTTATTATCCTTCATTGTCGACGTCAGTTTGTGTCTTTTCATCACATTCAATCTGATTGTCTAACTATTGAAAATAAATTTCTCTCAAATTAAACAAGCTTAGAAACACTCAAATCACCTAGAATCTTTAAATAATTTTGAGAAATGGCACCAACTGGAATAATTTGCCCAACTCCCTCGGCTTGATTATTTATTTTCTTGGGATTGATAGACTCAGTACTTTTACATAATATTTCTTCTTAATCTCTTTTTTGTTCATTTGACACTTTTAACAGCTCCATTGTGTGTGGTTCGGCATTGTGGGAGAGCCCTTGTGTGTGTTCTTGTTGATGTACAATGGTGATTGTTTTGTATCACTGGATTGCTTAATTTATTATCATTATTACATGTATTTATTTTGTTTATATTTCTGTTGAAATGTCTGTTGAGTTCCATGTTTTTGTGACTGAGGACGCCCTTGAAAATGAGATGGTTTATCCTCGAATAAAAATTTGAAATAAAATAACCAGCATCAACAGCAAAGTGCCTTTCCAGAAACAGTGTTCCAGAGTCAGACAAAATATTCACACAATCATTCATTGTCAACAGTAAAGGTGATAATAGATAATATAAAAAAGTGAATAGTGATATAGTTAAGCAATGGGTAATCCTAAGTGACATTGCTTCTGCAAGCATATGTAATAAGTCCATGCCATGTAGTGCTGATTAAAAATGGCCGAACAATTCTTTCCTACTGACACTTTTGCAAGTTCGATAAACATAAATGGGTCTGCACTGTTACGAACTGCCTCTAAAGTTCAAAGCCCAGAAAACCTTTATCAGTCACCACTAGAACAGCTTAAAGGAAGCTACACTTCATAATGCAGTACTCAAGTGAGTTTCTAACACTATCTAATGCTTCCATTTATATGGATAGCAGTTATTTTAGTAAAATAAAAGCTGAGTAGGTGGGAGAAGGCAAAAGCTTTTGTTAGTGTCGCTGTATGTGCTTGCTGCTGAGACTGTTCAGTACTTTAAACCTGTACACTTGACCTGGCTTCACTCGGCTGCTGCTGATACCAGCTCCTGTACATGATCACTACCTCGTCCATACAAGCTGAACTGTAGCCAAAACACAGAAGAATCTGAAGAGAACACTTGTGCTTTTTGACCTTAGAGCAGCAGCTGAATACGATCCATATGTTCTGACACATGCTGAACAATGAATAACCTGTTGCATAAGATCAGCCCTCTGTCCAGAAAACAGTAGTAGAGGGTGTAACAGACATTCCTCAAAAAATTACTGGACATGACTGGGCAGAGAAAAATATTTCAATGCTTCTCTTTTCCCAGCAGAATAAGAAGCATTAGAGATTTTCTACAAAAAAGAGAGAAAAATATGAATCATATGTTAGAGTTCTCTACAGATTTTCCCATGTCAAAATAATAAAACATTTGTAAGAATTTAAAAAACGTTATGGAAGAGCATGATTGAGGCCAGAGAGATCTTCAGCTGTACAGCATTACAATAAATTAGTGTATGTATGTGTGTGGTGATGGGGAAAGAGAGGCTTGGAAAATGTTTCCATGAAAAAGCAGCAAAATCATCATTACGTACAATTTATTCATAAAAAGGTTTATAATGTTGCCATTGGCAATATATTCCCTTGAAATAGCAAACCTATCTCTGTAATGGATTGCTTTTTCTGTTAAAATAGTAGGTTGCAATCTATAACAAATGTACATGCGTATTCTACACAAACTATTAAAAACTATTCAATTGAATGAGTAATTCCTTATTTTCATTGGGATTTTGTCATATGCAGATATGCAATGATGATTGCAGGGTAATATATTTGTTAACATTCTCCAATGTGACGTTTCTAATTGATCATGTGACGAGACAGTATGGGACAGGTATGTGCCATTGTTTTGGTACCCCTGTGACCCAAACAGCTGTTTATATCTACCATTCGCACATCTGGAAAGTTTTGACAGCGTATCAGTTGCTGTAAACTTTAGTGGCACTCTACCGTGCTAGTTGGTGTAGCCTGTTTGGCCGGGTTAATCAAGCTCAATGGACCACTATTTGTGTCAAACTATATTTCGGACAGTCAAGTATATTTGCATACTTTAAACATAAAATTTATGAGGGCATTACCAGAATGTATCATTTAGTGGAACAAAACAAAAATAGACTGGACGGCGAGTCCTTCTCTCCACAGCGTTCAGGCAGGTTGGAGTTGTTGAAATCCTCGGCCAGAATAAAAGCAGCTTCTGGTCGTGAGTTCTCTGTCCTGTCTAACTCCATTGTCTAGTGCTTGATTGGTGTGGGCGTGTGATGGAATGTACACCATAGTGAGAACAACTGATTCAACTGATTCAACAGCATACTGCGGCAAGATGCATGGACAACACTGTTTTTTTTCTCAAAACCATTCTTCTGAATGTTAATATGTCAACTACACAGGTGTCCTATTCATTAATGAGACAAGGAGAAATAGAAGTTAAGTGAATGCAACTAGTTCTATAAGTATGCCTATACTGCTGCTTTGTATCACAAAGTGAATGAAATAATGAAAACACAGTCACTGTGGGAAAAGTAATGGAAGCACAACACACCCTGATCACATATGATACATCCATCCAATGTGGTGGTGCGATCTACAGGTGAACTATGAATGAAGTATAATCCAGCTTCAGAGAGATCAGAGAGCAGTGCTTCATTTATGATGACAAAATCGCCATTTCAGTGATAATTTCCCATAAGTAACCATTTTAAAATACCAGCAAAACTTTCAACCCTATTTATATTACTGAAAATGTGTCCTATGGCTGGAGGAAAAGTTCAAATAAAAAGGAAACGAAAAATCAAGATGTATTTCTTGAACAAAAAGTTTAAGATCACCAGATCCCCGTCTTGGCCCGTAGGCTAAGTGGACAAGTTTGGGCTAAATTAAAGATCCAATGTGTAGGATTTAGGAGGACTTATTTGCAGAAATAGAACATCGTATTCATAACTATGTTTTAATTAGTGTATAAAGACCTGAGATTAAGAATCATTGTGTTTACTTTACCTTAGAATTATCCCTTCACATCTATGTAGGGAGCGGGTCCTCTTCACAGAGTCCATCATGTTGCACCACCAAGGTGACCTGTGACTACAGACTGGCTCTAGAGCAGGGGTGTCAAACTCATCTTCAGCGTGGGCCACATCAGCATTATGGCTGTCCTCAAAGGGCCGGTTGTAACTGTAAAAATGTAACTACTCCCTAACATATTGTTAAATGACTGTCTCTGCATTTGATTATTGTTTATTCAAGTGTAAAAATATAGTACATGCATCTATATAAATGTCGTAACGTAGACGTAAAAACGTCTGTAAGCAAATTTCTCTGTTATTATAACATAAATCATTTTGATTTAGGTTTAAGAAACCCACATTACTCTATCAAAGATCAAACTTTTAAAGAAAATAACAAAGACAAATATCATCAAACACACGTTATTACATTAACTTTGTGCAAAGCTTTTTTGTCACAGTTGAGAGGGACATAACTCTGGTACAACACATAATTGTGAGCTGCTAAAAACATGTGTGACAGATGTGGTCTGGGGCTCACCTGCTCACACACCTTTACATGGCTCACCTGCTCTCACACCTTTATGCTGCGTTCACAACAAACGTGTTGCGAATTTTCCGCGCGAGTAGATTACAAACAAAGTCAATGCACAGACGCGAATGGTTGTGAATAACGCGAATTTCCGCCGGGCGGCGAGAATGACGCAAAGCGAAAAATTTGCGAAGCGGCTTCATCCCGAACCTGGAGAAGTTGTGTGATGATGTTATGAACCCAGGCACGAGGGCGTCTGATGTTCCCACGTTTGTGGGACTTCCACAACACGTACAAAGCAGAAATAGTGGTTATTTATTCTGTGGTGGATGGCAGAAATTAACTGTTTCCACGGAGATAAGCCACGCCCCCCCGGCGCTTCGAGCGCGAGTGAAGCGAAATAACCACGGTCCAACGTAGCATAACGGCAGGTAGGATGACTTTCATTCGCGGGTCACAAAATCGACATGCATTGTGGGAGATGTAGTTTATGGTCACTGTACATTGTAAAGCAGCATAGAATTTAATTTTAAAATGAGTCATATTCCTTTCGAGCTCTCGCGGGCCACATAAAAGGACGTGGCGGGCCGGATTCGGCCCGCAGGCCTTGAGTTTGACACCTGTGCTCTAGAGAGAGCCTCAGTGTTTTTCCGCTATCTGAAGGTCGCGATAGTTCTCCGACACATATGGAAAGGAAGGGGTTAGCCGAGGGGTATTTATTTGCTTAAAATCTGCAACCTCATCACTAGAGGTTGCTGCTTCCAATCGCAGCTCCTCCAGCTCTGCCGTGTGTGTGTGTGTGTGTGTGTGTGTTGAGTAAGTCAACACTCGCGTCCTCTCTAATCTTCTCCAGGTCTTCAGGTGCCCCGCCCTGACACGTTTTCCCCTGTCGATGATTCTCGACAGCCTCATGGCTGTGGGCGTTGTCTGGCGAGGGCGGAGAACTTGAAGACGTTTTGCAGGACGAGTTCTGTAGTAGGTGAGCTTGGACTCCCTGAGGGCATGTGGTGTTTGTTGTGAGTCCAAGAGCATGGTCGCACAGAGACAACTTGCTGATGCACCTACCTGCTGGTCTGCAAATTGTTCCTGTCCCATTCCTCTTCACCAGTGGATCCTCAGTTAGCCAGTGAGCTCACGTATCTTCACTTTTTTCTAGAAATAACTGTTCCTGCCTGGATTGTTTGTATTGGGATCCTTTCCCTTGCTATTTACCAAAACATAAAACATGTAATAAACATGTGATGCAAATTCCAAAAATGAACTCCAGGAATGTACTACTGTTTTTGTTTTGTTTTGTCATGTCTTTGTTGTGTCGCAAATGGGCTACAACTGAATTTCGATGTGCATCTCTTTGTTGCATAATGACAATAAAGGGATCCTTGAATCCTTGCGACACCACTAAATCCTGCAGACTGTTCCTTTAAAGGTCACTAAAGCAAAGTTATTAGGAATCATCACCAAAACCATCCACAGCAAATTCACGGTGATCTTGCCAATAGCTGTATATGAAGTATGTTGCTCTGTTTGATACAGATTGAGTCAAAACTGCACACTGTACTAGAGAGAACGACGTAAAATAGTTTTAAAACAACATAAATCTCTTCTCCACCAGCAGCAGTTAGGAGGCCAAAACCTGGAGCCAATGTTAGATGTGCGTGTGTGTGTGTGTGTGTGTGTGTGTGTGTGTGCACTAGCACACCTGCACATAGCCCTAAATTTGTCCAAATCAAAAGCAGCTCTAACCACAAATAGTTCCACAGTGAGTCAACAGTGTGTTGGTTTCTACGAACAACCACCCTCTGTGGTTATCATAAAATTACACATTCCTTTATAGTCCACTGGCTCTGACCCAAAGGCAAGTGCTAAAATGCATCAAGTATATTGTCACAAGGTGATGAGCATTACATGCACTTAGGGAGGAAAACAAACAAAATGATCAGTAGTAAGAGAGAGACAGATGGAGACGGATAGAGAGAGCAGAAAGAGAGCTGGATCTCTGTGTTGTGTTCTCTGTTCAGCTCTAATCAGGTCCTGCTGTTTGAGCTCAGCTCAAACTAACTAGGACCCCAAACAACAAATAAGATTAGATGAGATAAAACTTAATGAATGCTCATGGCTACACTGAGTCACTGACACAGCAAAGAGTTTTATGACACAGAAAAGAAAATGTTTAATATAAATACAGCCCCATTTGGACAGGATTAACATTTCATGGGGAAGTGGGAATTGAAATATTTACTGTGCTCCTTGGTAATTTAACTCATTGTTCTGGAAAGCCTTTAACCATCAGGACATTTCATGATAAGGTCTGTAATAGAAATGGACATTCCAGAGGACAAAGCCAAAAGAGAAAGCCAAAAGCCTCTCCAGGGGACACACAACAGTTGAAGAGGAGGTGTGGTGGGGAAGACCTCATGCACTAGTGAAAATTCATATTCCTTCTCAAAGTCATAATTCAGTCAAATCTTAGTCATAAATCACATATTGATATCATTCAGTGTGACTTACGCTTCCTGAGGATCAGTTATCTCTGAGGTTCATTGTATTACTCCACTTAAAAATCATGGAAAAATATGCTGCAGGAGTTCCCTGAAAATCATCACATTTTACAGATTCTTTCAGAATCAAAGTTCTCCAGTGATGGTTCAGTGTATAATATAGGCAAAAAAACACATGTCCTGAAGGCTTTTTATTATTTTCTGTCATGAAGTTGGTTCCCAAATAGACCTATATGTTCTTAGCATGATTCCATCAGTTTAGCAAAAATATTTTTGACACTTGACTTTGATGCCACTATACATACAATGTTCTTTGTCTAATAGTCTTTGAGATTTTGATGACTATATGCACATAGAGGGACATTCAACTTTATCACGGTAAAATATTTCTACCTCAATAACTATATAAAGATATCAAAAAGACAAGTAATATCCCCCCGAGAGGCACATGCTTTTTATGTGATGATGATGAAGAATAAACATGACAATTCAATTAAATTCAATTTAATTTATTTTTGTATAGCCCAAAATCACAAATTACAAATTTGCCTCAGAGGGCTTTACAATCTGTACACATACGACATCTTCTGTCCCAGGACCTCTCATCAACTCAGGAAAAACTCCCCAAAAAAACCTTTAAGGGGAGAAAAAGGGAAGAAACCTTCAGGAGAAACCTAAAGGAGGATCCTCTATCAGGATGGACAGAAGTACAATAGATGTCATATGTATGAGAATGAGAAGAATGAACAGCATAACAGAGTTACAACACATTCAATGAATATGACAGAAATTATTCGACAATCACACATTAACAATGATAAGACCTGATCATGTATGATACATCTTCTAGTGTTGTCAGGGTGCTATCAATGGACGAAATTGCAGGTTTCAAGAAGAACTGCTGTTGAAGGGAAATTTCAAGGTGGAACTCAGGTTTTACTTTGGTTGATGATGACTCATGTAAAAATCATGTTGATTTAGAAAATTGGAAGAGGATTGTCGACACGTTATTTAGTCCTCGTTTCCCAGAATCTCTACAATGGAGGTGAAGAGTAAAGTAAAGTTAACAGGACCCACAAAGTCACAATGGCCACATTTATATGAAATCTGTCAGGTTGAAATATACTAGGATATCCATTTAACCCCTTGCATCAAGAATAAAACCAGTTTTAGCAACTTCCTGGATTAACCATATAGCGAAGTCCTAGCCATCAGTTTGAAAATGTAAGCAACCATCTGAGTCAAAGGCTAGTAACTTTTGATTAGCAAGCACACAAAACTTATTAAAAAAGAGGGAAATATATTTTTTGGGTGAACTGTCTCTTCAATACTGAATCACTGTTCAGTCTAATGATATCAATCTGGCCTGCAATAAAAACATTCTTTGTAAAGCTTCGGAGGTTATTGATTATTTTTTGTCGAGACTCACAGAGAGGTGTTGGTTCACGTCTTTGGTGATGTCTGATTTTGAGTTGTGTACTTTGGATTGGATTGCATTACATTGCATGTTGCTTATACTATTTTGCCCAGTGATTGAGTCCCTGATTGGTAAGAATCATATCACTTGGACACACAAAGAACGATAATATGTCATGCTACCCTCATCATTTCCTTACTAACAGCAATTTTCTGTAAATATGTGATGAAACGTAATTTAAATGTGCTGGGGAGTCTAAATGACACCTTGAAGACCTCTCAGTTTGAAGTGTTGGGTGTACTGCTCTCTTACCCAATCATGCCGTTCCCAGATATCCAAGAACCAAAAAGTGATGAAAATTGCAGGGGTTTTCTGTGCTGAGCCTCTTTCACATTACTCTCCAGTATGATTTAGGTACAGTGATACTCTGTCAGTTTAGCCATGCAACAAGAGTTGGAAACGGGGGGAAGAGGAGGAATACGAGGGACAAGGCATTGGACTGTTTTCCTTCCCTTTAGAAGCAGAGCTTCATGATGAAGATAACAGTCCAGAGGAGATTCTCCAGGATGAGCCTAGTGTCTTTGTTGGATTACTTTATAGAAACACTACATAACCCATTTCAAGCTTATTGACCGGTGATCCAGTTTTGCAGTCATAACCAGTAAAGGATGCTATTTCAGATGTTACTTCGAGGAAACTCATGTTGGGAAGAAAGATGTCCTTCCCCCAGTTTCTCTATCTTTGCATCTCTCCTAATGTTTTAAATCCTCGAATCTCTGAAGACCAAAAATATCTGTAGAAAATGTTATGGCAACAATAGTTGTTGAGCTATTTCAATCTGGACCAAAATGGCAAATGGACTGTACTAGTATAGGACTTTTCTGGTCTTCCGACGACTTAAAGCGCTTTAACACTACTTGTCATCATTCACCCATTCACACCCATTCACACACTAATGGGAGGGGCTACCATGCAAGGTGCCACCTGCCCATCAGGACTCGAACACTCATACCCATTCTTACACCGCAGGAACAGCCTACAGGAGCAATTTAGGGGTAAGTGTCTTGCCCAAGGACACATCGACATGGACTAGCCTAGTGGGATCGAACCACCGATCCTCTGATTGAAGGACGACCCTGCTCTACCACTGAACCAGAGTGGTGGACCAGAGTGGTGGACCAACCGATTACTACCACTTTGCCGATGCAGTCCCTAGAGCGTGGGTCTGGCAGAAATGTAATAAAAACCTCTGCACCAGAATAGAGAGGAGGGATGATTTCAGAGAGCAATCATGCTTTCAATGTAAATAATGGACATGTTAGTAATGTTTTAAGATATACTTATAAAAATGTGACCCTTCCTTGAAAAAAACTAAAAACAATCAGGTGTGCAAATAAGGTGCACTGAGCCATTCTTATCCAATACACTTGTTAAGTTCAGCTGTCCGTTCTGTTTGTGGACTGAAACAAAATGAATCTGGTGTTCATACACTGCCTTGGCTGAGTAAATGGAAACAAACAAAGGGGTGGACCAGAGTTGGATGCTGCACCGACTGGAAGAGGGTACTTGTTTGGATGTTGAGTACAATTACCAATCTTTCTACCAATCCAGAATCACAGACTCCACCTTTAGATGGTGCCTGCATCAGCTCGATGCTCCAAACTGAAAATGAGGTTTAGACATTCAACCATACAATTTGTGATACAGGGGCTAAGATGATCTGCTGTTGCAAACATCCTTTCTAAATGTGTGGGATCTATCGATCTAGAGTATTGTTTTAGGGAGGGCGTTATTACAGACTTCTTAGTTGCTTGACTTATTTATTTCGTTCTTGAAGCATAACATTCATTGCAGTTCATTAAACAGTCTCATGATTTTGTCAATTCTAGATTATATAATGAATGTGTGTTACCAAATGCAGTATATTGTTTTAGAAAGTAGTTTACAACTGAGTATCACCAATCAGAAATATCTACAGCAACACAGCATAATATTGCAACACATAAACCATTCACAATCAAAACTTATATTATGTATTTGATCTATTTCTTTGTTTAGGAATTCAAATGTCAATGCTTCTCTCTGGCCACTAGGGGGAGTAACTGAACCTTAAATCAAAATCACTGATTGCTGTAAACAAAACAAGCGAAACTGATTTATCCTGATTTTAAATTGTCATAGTTGTCATTGCTTTCTAGTACAAAGACGGAAGACAATTGATGCCAGAAAATAAAACTCAGTTTTCAAAATTGTCATGGAGATTTCTTCAGTTGTTATTTTGTGACCCAAAGCTTCTGCAAAAACTAGTAAGAGGACCTTGAGCTGAACTTTGACACTCACAAAAAGTATACATTGTTGTTGTTTTTAAAGACCGTGGCATTTATTCTATATCCATGAATGCAATTTGGGCTCAGGCCTATTATTTATAGGCCTGAGCCCAAATTGCATTCTTTGAAATATTTCTTTTTTCAAAAAACAAACCTGTACCATTATAAAACCTCGTAGCTGAGGGTTTGGTGTATTTTGGATGTGCTAGCAGCCGTTTCCTTCTGGCTGCTGAGTGGTTTTTACTACATCTGAAATGATGTCATCTGCTGGTATGTAAGAGATTTACCGAGCCTGCATATCCTGGTGTGTGTGTGTGTGTGTGTGTGTGTGTGTGTGTGTGTGTGTGTGTGTGTGTGTGTGTGTGTGTGTGTGTTTTAACAGAGAAGTACCCCATCTCACAGTGGGCACTTCCACCAGAGCCATTCTTTACATTGACTGCTTCACACAATGTAAATGATGTCTGGCCGATGTGTTTCTTCTGTGGCACCATCCCCGATAGATCGCCATGGTTACACATATAAACTGTCTTGTCAAATGTCTCACAATGTATGAGCAGGGCACACGAAGCCAACACAATCCACCTCATGCCATTTTCAGTCATGTGATCCAGAATTTGTTTTTTTACATCATCTCTTTTTCACTCACATTTTTGCTTTGGATTCCAATCAAGACCACAGTTAAAGAAAAAGCTTTGGCGGTCAGGGACTAACCTCAGAAGATTAGTCAAATGTCAGGAAGGATGAAGTTGATGTTTTTTTAAAGAAACTTCTCCAGCAGATGGCAGATTTTGTTCACTAAAACATGGCCTTCCTCCTCGGTTGCAGCAGAATACCATGAATTTCAATATTCTCCTGCATAGCCTGGACGAGCCTCGTGCAGACGCTGTCCATTACATTTGAAGGCAGTGGTTCCTAGCCTGGGGGTCCAGATATTTATTTTTATTAAAGAATGCAAAATTATGTTGTATATTTTGTATTTTATATTTTTTCAATAAATTCATCATTAAAAAAATGTAATGATGAACTTCTCATAATTCACATCCACAAAAGTAAATAAATTCGAACACCTAATGATAACTAATGAAGCAATTTGAGTTCTTTTTTTTTGCATCAAAACACTGACATCTGAATGTAACTTTATTATAATTGTTGTTATTATTCAAAATGCATGTGCCTATGTGCTATTTAATCACCTGGGAAATGTGTTCAACTCGAAATTGGTTTATTTTTACGAAGATTATATTTGATTGTTTGACCACTCAAACGACTGAAAGGCCGTGTGCCCTGGCCAGATATGATCTCTGCAACCATTATGGAATATCAAAGATGCAGCACGTTAAGCGCTATTGCTCACGCGCACACTGGCCTTCATGTGCTTTTCATGAAATGCTTTTCTTAGAAATTGTAAACTCGTATTTCTATTGTTGCATCAAACTCTATTTGGATGATTAAAAGGAGTGCGTGCTCACCGCTCCATCTCCTCGGCCCCGTTCAGGCTGACATGTCATACTAACACTCTGCCTGACACCCCGCGCTCCTGCTGTGTTCTATGTTCTGTGTTCTATGTGATGTGTGATGTGTTCCATGTTCTGTGTTCTGTGTTCCATGTTCTGTGTTCTGTGTTCCATGTTCTGTGTTCTGTGTTCCATGTTCTGTGTTCCATGTTCTGTGTTCTGTGTGCTCTGTGGGCTGGCTGAGTGACGCGCCAGTAGGAGTCGGGCTCTGCGCTGAGATAAAGAGGCAGCGGCCGCTGGGAGTCAGAAGAGCGGAGCGGAGAGGCGTCCCGACACACTCTGCCCACACCGCGCCGTGCTGCTCAGCTCAGCCTCCTCTCGGAGCTTCACCGGAGGGAAGCCGCACAGCGAGGACCATGCTGCCGCTCCGTCCGGCTAATTAACCGTAAAGCTCCTGGCTTCCACGACCTGAACCTCCGGCAGGACCTCCGAGCTGTAGGGAGAATTTAAAAAGAGCTTTTAGTGGTAAGTCTTCACTTTATTTTTATTTTCAAAATGAAAATGAAACGGAACTCATCACAGATCAGATTGCCTGTGTTTTATATATTTTTTTAAATTATGTACACCCTTTCATATTTATGTCATACTTTAGACGTATAAAACAGTCAACAGGAGTTTGAGATTTGCAGAGGGGTTGTGCAACAGGTAGAGGCCTCTCATTCACGTCTTTAAAGTAATTATCGAATTGATATTATCGTCAATATATATATATATATATATATATATCAAATGATAACAAAAGTGATTTTTAAATTAAATGGTTTATGATTAAAGGGACAGTAGTGATATGTGCGATTAAAAAAAACATTTTATACGTCGTCACAGCTGTATTTAAATAGATTTACGTATAAAAGTTGAATATGAATAAATGTATGAATGTAACACATTTATTACTTTCTTTTTTTTACACACAAGTAAAATTCCAAATAGTCTCCAGCTTTGATAATCAACAGCAGGTTATGAGCTAAATATTACTGAAATCCCTCGACAGAAATCACACTGACTCAACTGTAGTTTGAATTGTGATCCCTAGTTATGAGTGTCACATATTCAGACTGAATAAACATCAGCACAGTCCTCCTGCAGAAGAGACACTCTTTGTTTCATTCCGTCCTGAGGATCGGGATCAGACAGAGTCCTGCATCACATCAGAGGTCTGAGGCAGGTGTGACGGGCCTTCTCTCTGGAGGCCTGGTCCTTGTGCGAGGGCCACGCATGGATCAGACTATTCATGTCTCTGCCGCGACGCAATGCTAATTTTACATACATATAGTATAAGTAATAACTACTCATTAAGCATTGCGTTTTAAAAGCGTATTCATGTGTTTAACGTGTAAGCAGCATTTTGATGCATCTATAGTGAAATTGTGCTAATGTTAACCCTAACACTTTGATAAAAAATGTATCAGCGGTTCAAAACTCTTTTAAAAGATACAATATTTTCCTCTAAAATGTAGCGAAGTGTAAAGTAACATAACATGGAAATAGTGAAGAGAAGCGTGATTTTTTATGAAACGTACTAAAGCATTCCACCATTGCTGTGGCTCATTGAACAGTCCAGTTTATGCATTTATTTTTTGAACATGACAGCTAAACAACTTATCAAATGCATCCGCAGTGAGAAAATTTCAACCTGTTCCTGGAGACATCAACTTTTTTCAAAACTTTTCCAGAGATCTACTCCTGTTTCTAGAATAAAAGAAAATGACTAAGTTGATTTTAGAAAAAGAAAGCTATTGTTTGACTGTGGCAGGCAGCCTATAACTCCCTATGTCCTACTGCCAGAGAGCCCGTGGCCCTCTGTTCTTATCAATGTGGTGATACAAATATAGGGATCGTTTAGTGAACTTACTGCATAATGAAGCGATGAGGCCGTGATTCAAATTTAGTCAAATGTCCTAACAAATTAATGGAATCTGCTCTTAAAACACCCACTTTTCATTTAGCACATTAACTTCATTAGGGCAAACAAAATAATCAAAATCACAATCAAAGAAGGGAGGACTTGGCTGCTGCTAGGGTGCGTTTCTATGCTCGGGACTTAGTCGGTTGTGTAAGGGAAGGAGATGTGTGTACTCCACCCAGCCTGATCGCGTTTACATGGAGGTGTGAAGCAGCGTCTCAGTCTCCACAACGAGGCTCTGAGGTGCTGTATCTCACAGTCTGGACCAAAGCATAGGGCCACATGGCTGTTGGGATCTAGAGGCCCCTGGTATGTAGACATCAAAGGGTTAAAGGTGAGGAGCCGCTCAGCAGCACAGCACTTATCTCCTCTAATGACCTCCTAAGTATAAGTCAATTACTTCTGCGTCCTGATCAGAAAGGAACAGACCACAGGGGGCTGTTTGAGCTCCACTGCTCCTCATTACAAGCACTTCACTGCAGCTTCCCCGGCCTCAGACCTGAGGCCCCGGCCTCAGGTCTGAGGCCCCGGCCCCGGCTTCAGGTCAAGGCAGCTGTCATTTATTTACTGCATTTATTCAAATCTCTGTAGAGAGCTGCAACACGTAAACTCCACTCTCTCTGTCTGTATGGTAACGTTCAGAATCTGCAGGGCAACGTAATAACTTATAGCACCTTAAAGCAATAAGACACTCACCTGGCTGACTGCAATATACTTTATTGTATTATTCTAAATATGTGTCCTCCACGACACAGCTGGTGATGAAATCATAAAGTTATTCTGAAATCCTGATAATCTGGAGCGATAGCAGGTTCTCTTCCACTCACTCACACACTGCCATCCACTATTTCTTCCCCAATTATTTTATCTATTTCAGAAATGAACTAGAGATTGCTGATTAAAAAATATGTATCAGCAAAATTATTATTACAATATATATTATTGTTGTTATCATTATCAATATAATTTGAATTACTTATCTTTATCAATATGAAAACAGTTTTTCCCTTCAGGTTGCCCTGAATAGTGAAAATAATAATAAAAAATATTCCATATTATCACTTTCAGGACAATATATTATCAGCTTTGGAAACTCTGAAAGTTTAAAGTAAAGTACAGACATTTACACTTGAAAATATACTTCAGTAAAGTCACTTCAAAGTAAAATGACTGATTTTGAAAAATGGGCCATGTCACAGTGCCGTTATGATTAAGTAATATTTCAGAGTCACATATACCCTGGGTTTTACTGCAACTACCACAGTACCAGATCTTTTTTGACCCTATCTAATAGAGTGCTCTACAAAGAGATAAAAATCAAGATAAATAAAAATATAGTAATACATAGAAAGAGTATAAATAATGACAAGAAAGAGGTGAATTACTAAAACACCACTGCAACAAGAGGAGTTAAAGCAATTCAGAAAAATGTGAGAGAAAAATCAAAGCTCGTCTGCCTGATCTTCTCCTGCAGGTGTTTCTCGTGTTGTCTTAATCTTTCATAAGTCTTCATCTGAAAAACAACTCGAGTAGTGACCAGTGGTGGAATAAATAAAAGCACTAAAAGTATTCAATTACAAGTAAAACTATTACAAATACCGGAGTAAACTTAAGTAAACTTAAAGTGAAAGTACCCACTGTGCAGCAGAAGGGTATCTGAAGTGGTATGTTATCAAATATCATATTATTATTATTATTATTATTATTATTATTAGAACTGAAAGGTGGTGACGAATGTAATTACCTCATGCTCTGTTATGTAGTTTATTATAAAGTTTAATATGTGACAAATCATAGTGGTGTATTATATATTTTGGATGATAAAATAAAAGTAGCTGTCATATACCTTTAAAGGAGTAAAAAATGTAGTGGAGTAAATTTATAGAGTAGTTTGAAACGGGAATGAAAAGTAATCCAGAACTGTATTTAAGTACAGGACAAGCACCATTTATTGTATCCTGAAAATAAATTCAAGCATCTGAGTCAAAGTAGCTGGTGTGGATGAGTAAACGCTGTGCTGTATGAGGAGGTGGGAGGAGCCTGTGGGAGGTGTGTGCTGCTGGGACTCCTGTCCATCATGCACAGATACCTTATTGTCTATTCTTATTCCTGCTAATCAAACCGGATTTCACAGATCACAGGTTTTCCTCAGAGACGACACTCAGAACGAAGCATTCAGACAAGCCTCAGGCATGTTTCTGGGTACAGGAAACAAAAAGGCACACACACGCGCGCGCACGCATGCACGCACGCACGCACGCACACAATGTGTGTGTGTGTTTTAATGCAGCCATTGTTTGACACCTAAAGCTAAGCTCACATTACACGACTGTCAAAGTCCTCAGCTAAACAACCTGCTGTCTTGTGATCAGGAGTCTGTTAGTCGTTGTGGTTTCCACACTCCACGACCGACCGGTGACAGTCGTGTAATACACACTAGTAGATCCTTCGTCTGTGATCCCAGATGAGGAAAACACGCGAGACATGACACAGGCGTAGTCGTGCTTGCTGATGATGTCGTCAGCACACGTGTTCATCTGACAGCCTGTTTCCACACGTCCTCACTGTTTCCACTATGTAGATTAGTCACTGTGTTATGTGCTATGTTTATTCATGCAAACTTCCAACACCCTCAGCACAACAACAACAACAACAACAACTTAAGTCCGTATTGCAAATGCAACCCAGAGCTGGCCCTCTGCCAAGTTTTCCACAAATCCAGATATGTAGCACGTTAGTTATCTGCAATGTGTCTGCAACTTTGAACAGTTCACTCAAAGCACGGGAGCCAATGCAGATTCAATTAAAAACAACTTTAATACAGGAGATTTTTATTTCCAGTAAAATAGTATATAATATTTTTATCCAATGCAGTCTTTTTATAACAAATAAATAAATAAATAGAACTGTAGCGTTTAGTCTAGAATATAATTAATGAGGCATTATTTTACATTTTCATAATTTCAAAAGGTAGCTTTTACCTTTTTGGTATAAATAATGGAGGAGGTTGGGTTAGTGGATGAGTGTGTAATGCCTCTAAAATTTCATGCAGGTACTTGGAGTTTACATCCTGTTAAACACCGGCAAATAATGTTCGATTTGGTAATCATAACTTTTCCCAAATAACCATGTAGTCATATGCAAATATTGCATAAAGTGAGAATTTGGCATATAGGACTTGGACAAGGTTGATGTGCGCTTGCAACCACCAGCATGGGCCGCATGCACAGCCTCCATAAGCTGAGAGCGAGGCCTTGCCTGATGATTGGTGGCTCCCGACAGAAGGATGTGGTGTTGTTTGGGGAAGCACGAGGGTTCTTGGTAGGTAGGGGTGGGAAGTGGCTACAAACTTGTTTACACATTTAATTATGACATTAAAAGTATTTGACCTTTGTATGAATTCAATGACAGCATTAAGCAATACAAACATAATTGTTAAAAGGATCATTTGTAGTTTTAGGGATCTTCCAGAACTATTTGACTCTAGCGCCATACTTTACACACAGAGATTGATATCCATCTTCTCATCTCAAGGAAGTGAATGAGCATGTTTTTCAAAGAATTTGTATTTTAATTGAACAAACCTGTACTGATCTTCCTCTTATAGAGTTGAAGGACTTAATCAGCTTCCACAGCTGAGAAGATGCAGTTTTTAAAATAGATGCATTCTACACAATGAGGGGAGAATATTATTACTGCCTACCTGTTCAACAGAACTCCACCTGGTCTCCTAAAAGGGTGTTCCCATGCAAACTGCGTTGTGAATTTTCCCCCAGGACACCATTGTTTGTGTCCCATCTGAAACCCAAAGTCATTTCTTATTGTAAGCCAAACCATGATCTTTTACTAAAGTTGGCCAGGTAGTTTTGTCACATTTAATATAATTGAGAATGCAGTTTTGCAGTGGACAAAGCGCCACAAGCAGTTAAAACACAATAGTGTTGATATGTATATAGAAATGTTGATATTAAACATATTTTGGATTCAGAAAAGAAATATAAAACATTTTAGTTTGGCGACTGGGTTGCTAAATTCCTGTCTAATTCCGAACCGCCGATTCTCTGATTGAAGGACGACCCTGCTCACCACTAAGCCACAGTCGCCCACAAATGCAGTTAGAGAGTGTGTGTGAGAGAGAGAGAGAGAGAGAGAGAGAGAGAGAGAGAGAGAGAAAGAGAAAGAGAGAGAGAGTGCGCGCGCGTCAGTGTTTTGCAGTCATCTTAATTGCTCTCTTATTGAATTGAAGTATTAAGAAGTAATTCAATGTGACTTGGCTCACAGTTTGCATCATTTCATCTGCTCATGTTTTCTGTCTCGACCAGAACACCTGTTGGATTCCGTGTAGCAGCCATGGGCAGCAAGACTCTGCCAGCACCAGTCCCTCTCCACCCGTCCCTCCAACTGGCTAACTACGCCCTCCTCCAGAGCTCCACAGGCCTCCAGCTGCCAGCGGATCATTTTCACAGTATCTACAGCTTCAGTGCCCTACATGCCATCCACCTCCACCAGTGGACCCTTGGCTACCCACCTTTGGCCCTGCCCCGCTGCACCATCTCTAAGCTGCCTGCACAGTTCTCCTCCATGACCTCCCTCCCTATGTTCCCTCACCTCCTTCAATCCAAGCATGACTCAGCGGGACTGCTGCAGAGCTCCAAGAACAAGCCCCGCTTTGACTTTGCCAACCTGGCAGCTGCAGCCACTCAGGAGGATCATCTGAAGGCCGAAGACCTGAGCATGACGGGCGCCGCCGCCGCAGCAGCACAGGCTTCATCTCACCACCCGACTTCAGCCGCCCTTGGATGCCTCCTGGATGTTACCAAACTCTCCTCACCGGAGCGCAAGTCCAGCAGAGGCCGACTGCCCTCCAAGACCAAGAAAGAGTTTGTCTGCAAGTTCTGTGGCCGCCATTTTACCAAATCCTACAACCTTTTGATCCACGAGAGGACGCACACGGACGAGAGGCCATATACCTGTGATATCTGCCACAAGGCCTTCAGAAGACAGGACCATCTCCGGGACCACAGGTGAGAAGCGTGCCCACTTCATGCAGCAGTTGTCTAGTTGTGGTAATAGGCGAGGTTTGAACTTTTTCAGTTTTCATACAACTGCTTCTTGGCCGTTATCAGGTTTTTTTTGTAATTAACCCCGAGAGAAGTCACCCCTTCTAGAGTCAATTTTCTATCCAAATTTAGGGCACATTTTTACCAAATTTTCAGAAAATCTGCAAATTTGTGTTTATTCTCCAGTTGGTCAGCTACTCAGTCTGGGCATAAACACTTTTGCCTTTAGACGTGTTCGGATGATAACTAATCCTGTTGATGCATACCGAAGCCTTTAGCCTGCATATCTCTGACTGAACGTATTGTATCTCACATTTTTGCCTCCTTTTTTACCTAACACTTACAATAACTACACCATTTACTAGACAGTGTTGGTACTGAGTAATACTGACATGCCGGTTCCATATACCACTCAGTGCTGGCTCAAATCAATCAAGCACTGAGCTTTGTTCATGAGGTCGACTAATTGATCTTTTCAAACATGTAACACCGTGTCTACACAGGGGCGTAGTGTGAGCTGCAGCTTCAGTGCTCTCTGTGTCCACACAGGATGCGTTCAGGCACAGATTAGAGTGTAGGTCATCTGAGATTTGGCAGCACTCAGAACATAACATAGAGTCACTGTAGTTTCACATGTAAAACCGAAGGAAATAGACTTGAAGTGTAAAATAGTAGTACAAAATAGTAGATGGAGAAAGGTTTATATTGTTAAATGCTAATTGTGAAAAGAATACAATGATTCTACCAAATAGTATCTGATTACCAGCATACCCAGATTGTCAAAGACTTTAATTCATTATGTACGTCATCAATTAAAAAGGTGTTGTTAGCAGTAAGCTGACATAGAGCAGTAGGGTAATGAGTTTGGATCAGGGTGAATTCCATTAGGCAGAGCAGGTTTACAAATATTGTACATTTTATCATGTCATTTTGCTAAACTTTGCAAACTCTAAATGTCATTAATTTACATTAGATGATTTTGCAAGATTATTTCACAGAAATGCTGGGAAGTCCATGAAATGTTGTCACTATAAAAGAGGACAAATATGTAGAATGTATTTAAATAACTGCACAGTCAGATGTTCTGTGGTGGCCTACTGCTGCTCAACTGATTGTGTAAAGTCACATACACATAGAAAACCAACAGACCCAAAATTAAATCAGTGACTTAATGTCTGATTCATTGGAATTAATTTACTTGGTGCTGACATTAGTGTAACATTGACATTATGTTAGCATGTGTGTTATTGCAGCTTTTTTATACTGACTTCAGGTAGTGTTTTCTACAATTTAAGAATTACCAAATTTAGAATTTGAATACAATTTTGCTCTCACAAAATTGTCACGATTGTCACACTATAGTTCTTTCCCTTGAACTCGTCTGGCATTGCTGAAAGAGTCTGTGTCAAGCGATGATGCCACTTCGATATGAATAGTTCTTACAGCTAAACATTTGAAAATAGCGTCACGCTTCTTCCACACTTCACTCTGAAGGATCCAAAATAACGGACTTCGACATTGTGAAGGGAGGTTCATGAGGAGAGACTATCCATCCATCTGCTGTTGTCCAGGAGTATCATACACAGACAAACAACACATTTCAAAGCAGTTTCTCTGTTGACTTAATGTAGCGACTACTATCAATTAAAAAAGCTGTTGATAAGTAGGCTGTTAACTGTGATGTGTTCAAAACAAATCAAGACGGAAGTCCAAATGCGTTTCATGCTGTTAATTAAACGAAGACTTACAAGCAATAACTATAGTGGAATTAATAAAGTAGGACCTAAAGTAGGAACAGAAACAAATGTGAGCTGCACTGCCCCTCTTTGTCTGAATCCAGGCTTTTAAGTGAACAGGTAAATAAAGTGAAACCACACACCTGCATATTACCGGAAGTGACAGTAACCAAAAAGAACGTGAGCCGCATAAACAAATAATAAGATAAACAACACAGGCTAAATACACATTTTGGCTATGTTACTCTCTGCACATATCAACATATCCAACATATGTGTTCTCTGAGATTTCAGGAATAAAGTCATGTAATTATATAGGCTACTGTCAATGACATTACTGCTGACATGGTGGTGTCCCACTCAGACCGTCTGACACATAACCCTGTTTGAGACTCTCTCTGGATGAAGCAAAGTTTAGAGTAGTGGCTAAAACCAAAACTTTAGATCAGGCATGAATCTCACCATTGTGTGGCTTACTCTCCACACAAATGTAACTTCACCACCTCCAATAAAGTGCAGTTCACGTCGACTTTCCCAAGCTTTTCAGTGGGAAACATTCTAGAGTCTGGAAACATTCCCAAACAGAGAAAAACATGCACATATGACTCCAAGCAATCTATTCGATCACAAAACTCTGATCATTATTTTTTTCTAACAGAGGCCCTAATACTATATATTGAAGGGGACTTGTAGCCTGTCTCAGTAGTAATGATGATGTTCTGAAATCTGACATGATTCTTCTTAAATATTAACTGGCTGCTCTGTGTGTCCACCCTGCAGGTACATTCATTCCAAAGAAAAGCCCTTCAAATGTCAGGAGTGTGGGAAGGGCTTCTGTCAGTCCAGGACTCTGGCTGTCCACAAAACATTACACATGCAGGTCAAGGAACTGAAGCCAGCCAAGATGAAATGATTCACTCTGCCAGCAGGGAAGGGACGGGGACACTGGAAAAACACGACCAAAGATAACAACAGTCAAAGAACAACCAAAGACTTATTCATCTCAGCTGTTGGAGGCAGAGCGCTCTGCTTCCGTGGGAATACTCTGCAACGATGAACTATTTTACCAGCCAATTCTTAAAGGAATAATGCAGCAATACTGTAAGCCTTAGTGGAGAAGTGTATGCTTAGTTATCAAAGCTTGACTTTTCAATGGATGTGTAGAATGTGAAATGAAAAAAAAAACACTTGTGGTAGCTCAGAAGTTTATAATCCAAAAACGTTTTAAAAGGGACACAACTGTTATGCAATTCAATTGTTTTATAACTGAGAATGATCAAAGCCATGTTAATACATTTTCCTTCTTTTCAATATCACACCCCAATGTTATTTTTGTACAGATGCATTATATCAAAAATGTATTTTTGCACTTTAACCTGATAATTGATTATTTACATATATCACTGGATTTCTTAAAACATATTTTCAAAACAAATAATCATTTCTAAATAAAATATTTTACTGTAAATGGTTGGCTGTTTGTCTCAGTTTGTCTGAGTGAAATGTTGCTATATGAGGTAAGAATTTAGGTTGGGTGGTCATTAGACTACATGTGAATCAGTGCACCGCCCACGGTTTTCACAGCCCAGTCACATGACAGTTCATGAAATAGTCACAGGAAGTCATTCATTGGTTTCGCATTTCGTCCATTGTTTGTGTCGCTCAACAAAAAACAAATGGCATTGGAAAGTCGATTTAGATCCTTTTTCATGGTGGACACAGGAATTACACAGACAACCAAAATAAATCTAAATCTAAATCTTACGAAGTGGTTTTGTTGCATAAACCTAACTTTCATTTTGTTGCGTAACGTCGTCCAGAATGACAAAAAAAGAAATCGTGCCAAGCAATGAAAAAATTGACAATTCATGTCCCCGTAAACAAAACTAATAGATTGCATTTCGTGACAAATGTCTCGTTGTTTCGTGATGCCCACCCCAGGCCAACACCCTCCGCGGTAGCTCGCTGCCACTGGGGTGGGATTGTGTGCGTGAATGGGTAAATTAGCAGCAAAAAGCTTGGCCAGCATTTTGGATATAAAACAATGCAGACACATTTTTGATAGTGACAAGGTTGCAGACCAGCCACTAACTTGCTCCTTTATTTGAAAGTGGATATTGTTTTACTTTTTACTTTACTTTTTCACTTTTTAACTCTAGATTGAATTTAAATACTTTAAAGGAACACTTGTAACTAATACAAAAGCCATTTATAAACTAATATTACTAGATGAAGAGGTGCTTATTGTAGCTTGTTTTTTTATATTCAAGTACATTCATTTGTCATGCTTGAGGCCCTGTGAGGCTGAATTTGAGCTAAATGCTCACATTAGCATGCTAACATGCTTACAATGATAATGCTAGTATATTGATGTTTAGCAGGTTTAATGTTTACCATATTCACTGTGTTGGTTGCAAATTTAGCAAATTAGCACTAATTACAGGCATTTGGTCATAAATCAAAGTATTGAAATATCCAGATGACCAGATGAAAGGTCAAAGTTATCACAAGATCACAGCAATAAATGCCTCATTTGTATCCACTGTCAATTTGGGTAGTTATGTTAGCCCAATTTTACCTTGTTGGCCTGCTATTTTCATGTTTGGTATCAAATGTGTGCCATCCATCTGCTGTATGCTTATTGTTGTTTTAAGGAAGACCAGCTCTTTGGTCTTCCAATATATGTATATATATATATACATATATGTATGTATATATATATACATATATATATATATATACATATATACATATATATATATACACGTGTATATATATATATGTATATATATATATATATATTTATATATATATATATATGTGTATATATATACACATATATATATATATATTTATATATATGAACCCTAAAGACTGCTTCCAGCACCCCACTCTTCAGAATGAAGGGGGGATTTTGGAACATCAGGCCTACATGTAAAAATGAAAGCCTAAAAAATTAAACCACGCCAAAACCCCCAGGGTTTGCAAATCTGTGTGAGATTTGGTTTTAATCACAACTGCTGGGCTGAATTTGTGTTTGGATCAGCTACCACAAGTAAAGTCGGGAGCTGTACTCTTATCAATTTAAAGACCAGAGCTAAACCTAAGTTCGCCAGTTGGGCTCCTGTGTGAAAAAGTTACAGTTACCGTGGCAGTGGGGATCCTCTTTGCTTTCCTTTGGGTGTTTTCCTTTTTCTTACCTTACTAACCCCCCACACACATACACGCCGTTACGCGCATTCATACACCTTGTGTGTCTCATTCCCCTCTTAAATAATCGCAGCATCGGCCTTTGTGGAGTCTTGAATCAGCGTCAGACATGCTTCTCATTCATCATCAGATAGCAGCAACTCCCTTCTTCATCACCACCCCCACCAGGGTCTGGACTAGGGGGATTCTGCCTTATCCGACCTCAGCATCACTACCCCTTGATCATCCTAATTCAGGATGGAGACCAATCGCCAAAGACTTTGCACTATTCAAATGTTATGCAAATGTAATAAATTAATGTTAAATTATACTCCGTTTGTATACTTTTTTTTTTTTTTTATACATTTACCTACAGGTAAATGTACATCGGTAAATACCTACATGGAGAAAGAGAGATACTAACAGTGATAATACATATTGAGTAAAAATAATAATAATAATAATAATATAAAATGTATATATATATATATATATATATATAAAGATAAAGAGATGAAAAAATTTGATAAAATAAATGCAAAAAACCATACAAATTAAATAAAAGAGAGATAGCTATATATAATATATATATAATAACACAATGTAATAAAAAAAAGTATTACGTAAAAAACAAGTTGACAAACAAATGAATAAGTAATTAAATACAAATAAGAATGCAATTTACAGTGTAAAAACAGACAAAAACTAAACTTTTTCTAAAAGGAAAGGTATACATGTTACTGAGTAACCCTGAGTAACTTTATATTAACCAACAACAAAAGAACACACATCCATCTGGTCATCCACAATGTCAAAATTTGAGTACATATTTATGTACATATACCCTACTTATAGGAAAGAGACCAGGAGAAACACTTTAATAGACACAACCAACAGGCCAAAAGCATTTCCTAGCACCATTAAACGATTAAAGATAATTCCTAGAAGTATGACTTCCAAAATAGATGACTGTATGTGGCAGGGGCCAAATGACATGTCACAAGTAGGATCAACATTACCATAGATTCTAAGAAAGGCGTAAATATTTGCTCTACATCTCACCTGGATGATGTCATGATAACTGTTATTACACATGACAGATATCAGATATCAGATATCCTTTGTGGATATCATATTCTTTGTGGATGACAGTTGGGTCAAAAAGGATTCAATGGGTGCAGCCTCTGGAATGTTGGAAAATGTAAGAAAGTTATTACGGACAAAGATTTGTAGGTATCTGATGAAATGTTGATTGGGGAGAGTATTTCTCAAAGAGCTGTTGAAAAGATGCGAAGGTGTTGTTTATGTATAGGTCCTTTTACGGTACTAATACAGAGGGAAGACCACGAGAAGATCCATCTATCAAAGAGGAAGATCCCATCTATCAAAGAGGGAAGAAAGATTGAATTAGCTGCTATTGGGGTCAGGAAGGAGCGAGTTTGCTAACCAAAATGGCATCTGAACTGATTCCTTATTTTGAGTGTTGATTTCACCTACATTTTTGGAGTAGGGAGAAACAGAAAAATGTATAGGGGTATGAATAAGAGCTATTAGTGAGGCAGGTCGAGCTGAAGAAGCCAACATAAGACCAATTTCAACCAGTATACTAATATACAATTTAGAATTAGGCAAAGGCAGTCCAAGGGTCTTTGGCCTTTGCCAAATCTAGGGATTTTCTTGTTCCAAACAAATTCTGACACTAAACTATCAATTTTATGAAAAAAAGAGTAGGGGTTCTGGGTAGACCCTAGAATTGGTAATAGAGAACATTTTAGGAGAGGGTTAAAGATAGGGCTGTGGGGACGCAGGTTTTACACAGGCAACCAAATTCATGCTAAACCTGAACTCCACCCGATCAAAGGCCTTTTACCATTTATCATTCAAAATTCCGGCTTCTGCTGCATTTGAGGAGGATACATTATATTACACATTGAGGAAACATCTTACATTAAAAAAGATTTGTTTTGGATAACCCCTTCTGATCTGTTGAGATGATAGTGGGTTAGGACAGGATCCAAACACATAGCCAATCATTTGGATAGAAGCTTTAGGTCTACTGACAGCAATAGCTTATTTTTCTTTAGTAATAACAAAATGGAAGCTTGGTGAAGTGGACTTAAGGATTTACAGACTACAGAATAGGTTGTCTAAATTAACAGCTATGGTTGATCTTGTTTCACTTGAGATTGAAATACACTTGAAAATTCTGAAATGAGAGTAAAAATTTAAATAAAAGGTGTGTGTATGTGTGTATTTCTTTTGTCACTTACAATTTTATTCATTTAAATATATTAACATTATACATAGATACAAAAGTTAGGTTTGAAGACAGTAATAAAGTTAAAATAATTTAAATAAAAAAACATACAAAGGGAAAAATAATAATACTAATAAAAAGAAATACAAACAGGCACCCCTTTAATTATCTTTTACATGTAAATCCATGTGCACAGCCCTGCACATATACCTGCATTTTCCTATACACACAAATCCTGCCCACGAGTACTCCTCTAATTTGTAATATAAACCATCAGATATTTCCATGCCTGGTCAGTTTTGCTTGGAATGTTCTTTACCTGGCAATCATATTTTCTAATCCAGCGGTCTCTGTCATGAGTTTGAGCCATTCTAGGAGTGTGGCCGTATGTGGGTTCTTTCAGTTTCGCAGGATAAGCCTTGTTGCCACCATGAAACCTGTTAATGACAGTCTGATCTCTGCTTTGGTGAGGCCTGGTGGCACCAACGATGTGTCTCCTAGTAAACATAATTGTGGGGATTCTGGTAAAGGTCATTTGAGCCACCGTTCTAGGTTCTTCAGTACTACTTGTTGGCGACTGTGGCTCAGAGGTGAGCAGGGTCGTCCTTCAATCAGGAGGATCAGCGGTTCAATCCCCAGATCTGCTACCCCATGTCCATGTGTCCTTGGGCAAGACACTTAACCCAAAATTGCTTGTGTGAATGGTAGCTACTCCTGATGGGCAGGTGGCACCTTAGCCACTGTCATCAGTGTATGAATGGGTGAATGATGTCATGTGGTGTTAAAGCGTTGTGAATGATCGGAAGACTGGAAAAGCACTGTACAATTACAGGACCATTTACCTTCCAAAAAGGCAACACATTGGAGCACTCCCACAGAGCGTGGAGATAAGTGCCCATTTCTTTGTTGCAATGTCTGTATTCAATTCAATTAATTTTGTCTAGCCCAAAATCACAAATTTGCCTCAGAGGGCTTTATAATCTGTACACATGTATGTGCATGCAGGAAGAAGGCTGCTGGTCCAGGGGAAGGAGGAGAGCTGAGCGGATGGTTGGCCTGTTGCTCACCATTTCTCTCATAGCCAGGAACTCATCAGTCTGTCATCAACTTCCTGAGAAGCCAGGGACACACACACACACACACACACACACACACACACACACACACACACAGCTGGGCAGCTGAAGATGGCAGGGGATTGTGTACGTGACATAAGGCTTGTTGAGATTTAAGCAGAAGGGACTCTACTTCGGCTCCATGGCCTTCTGTTCTCAGGCTGCTGGCAACATTACAGACCTTAACTACAGTACTGAGGCAGTAGGGATCAAAGAGCACTGCTACCGGACACTGGTAGGACAAACATGTAGCTTTGTCTTGGCATGCAGGCTCCAAGGTTGCTGATGGGCACCAGTGGTCGCGACCCAATGTATGGTCATAGTAGGGGTTGTTAGTGTATTATTTGTGTGTGTTTTACCCTGAACCACAGGCTGTCCAGTCTCAGTTTCCACTCTTTATTTACAGGATTATGGAATTCTTGTCTGCTTTGTTGTATTAATTAGGCTACTCATATTGATCATTTGGTGTGTGAATGATTCACACCAGAAGTTTTTTTCTGTTTGTTTCTGCCCTATGTAAAGCGTCTTTGAGTACTTAGAAAAGCGTTATATAAAATTAAAGTATTATTATTACTATTAACTCTCTTAGGCATAGGTGTCAAACTCAAGGCCTGTGGGCTGAATCCGGCCCCCACGCGAGAGCTTGAAAGGCATGGGATTGTCTTAAAATTTAAGTCTTTAAATAAATAATAATCCCAAAATGTCCAAGAAGAGAAAGATTGATGCAGAGGGAAGGCAATTTAATGAAAGATGGGAAAGCGAATACATTTTGTGCTTCAAGGAGAAAAAACGGTCTGTCTTCTGTGTTATGAGGCAGTGTCGGTGATGAAGGAATACAATTTACGGCGGCATTTTTACACCAAACACGGAGCCAAGTATGCTAAATTTAGCCTCCAAGAAAAACATAAAATGGTCCAAGAATTAAAAGGCAGACTGCAATCGCAGCAGAATATATTTAGAAAAGCTAAATGATGCTGCTGTGAAAGCCAGTTTCATTGTGATGGAAGAAATCGCCCGCGCTTCCAAGTGTTTTTCAGAGGGAGCATTTTTCAAGCAGTGCATGTAAAGGTCTGTGAGCAGGTGAGCCCCAGACCACATCTGTCACACATGTTCTTAGCATCTCACAATTATTTGTTGTACCAGAGTTATTTCCCTCTCAAACTGTGACAAAAAAAGCTTTGAACAACATGATATTTAGGGTCCGAGCAACCGACTAAGTCGGTCCAAGAGGACCCTATTGAAACTGTCATGTTTATTATTAGGGTCCGAGGACAGACGAAGTCGGTCCGAGAGGACCCTATTGAAACTGGAATGTTTATTATTATTATTCCTATTATTATTATTCTGCAATCTAACTGCCTTTTTGGGGGCTTTATCATATCTGAAAAGTTGCCAAAGAGTAACATTAAGCTCCGCCTACTTAGATTTTCCACCATTTTGAATTTTGTGAAAAACACTTTATTTCCAAATCCTCCTAAACGCTGGTTCCGATTCTTACAAAATGTTATGTGGTTCATTATTGGTTCAATGTCATCACAAGTTATCAAAACCTTGTTGATATCTCATTGTTGAGAACAAAAAGGACCAATCAACTTCGAAGGGGCGTGGCTTAGTTTTCAATCCACGTAATATCCAAATCACTTGGCCTATCATCACCAAATTTGTAGCATATGTCCACATCGCTTCATTTAACTTACCCTGTCATCACAAATTTCACATGTTTGATGAGACTCCAGGCTTGAAGACAAGTGCAGTCCAATTTGTAATCAAAGTCATAGCGCCACCTACTGGTAACAGGAAGTTAAAGCCTCTATACTTTGGCCTGTTTCTCTTAGTAGGTAAATCAGAACAATATTAAATTACTACCACACATATGTAAGAAGTTCATAATGCCAGCTCACAAAGCTTTTGAGCTTTCGTATAACGCCGTTGCCGTGGCGACCCATGCTTCGCCGTCAACAACGAAGGTACTTTTGAGGTAATAAACATGCTTGAAACGTAACTAAACTTGGCACACACATTTAAAGTCATAAATATAGTTACCTGATATGATTTTAATGCTTTAGAGTGGAAAGGTTGCTCGATAGCGCCCCCTACAAAAATTTGACAAAGCAGCCCTCGCAGTACGCTTGACATAGATATAAGAAATTTCGTAGGCACATGTATCACACGTAGACTTAAAAAAAAGTATCATAGTACCATGCTCTAAACCGTACCGGAAGTCGGCCATTTTGATTTCTGTGGGATTTTTCCTTTCATTTTTGACTATTTCTAGGCTCTTTATTTGAACGAACTCCTCCTAGGTAAATCATCAGATAGACTTCAAATTTGGTCAGTACAATGTAAAAACCTTAGTGATTAAAAGTTATCAAAATGTTGATGTTTCGTCGAAGGCTAATGCTGTAGCAACTCACTCTTCGACATGAAAAACAAAAATGTTTTTGAGGGGCTAAACATGCTCAAAACAGACCAAAACATAGCACACACATTTAATGACCTAAATGTAGTTACATGATATGTTTGGAATGCTTCAAAATTAAGAATTGGCTCGATAGCGCCCCCTACAAAATGTCAACAAAATTCCGACAAAATTCGACAAAGCAGCCCTTGCAGTACGTTTGACGAAAATATAAAAAAATTGGTAGCCTTATGTAACATAGGTAAACTTACAATTAAGTATCTTCGGACCATCCTCCAAACCGTATCAGAAGCTGGCCATTTTGAGTTTTACATGAATTGCTCATGTTGTCGCGTTGTCCGCAGACATTCTCGGCCGCGCAAGCCGGCATCCCGCCAGCACCCCCGACGCGCGCAAAGGTGCGAGGACCCGTACATCGCATATATTTTTACATTCACATAAATGCATGTACAATATTTTTACACTTGAATAAACAATAATCAAATGCAGAGACAGTCATTTAACAATATATTAGGGAGTAGTTACATTTATACCGTCTTACAGTTACAACCGGCCCTTTGAGGGCAACCATAATGCTGATGTGGCCCAGGGTGAAAATGAGTTTGACATCCCTGGTCTATAGGATATGTTCCCTGGAACACTGGAACAGTTTGTACCAGTGTTCCATGAGGTACAAAAGCCATGTTGATGGGACATTTTGATTTCTGTCAAATTTAAAACAAACAAAAAGCTCATTTTCATTATTATGTCACTTCAAAATTTTGCCCATTTAGTTTCCATCATGCTTTGAGCAATGTAAACAATGTTACCATTGATTATAACAAAGAAAGGATAGGTTCACATTTTATAAAGTCTGTCTAAAGGTCTGTCTAATTTACATTAAAATTGCCTTAGAAAGGGATGGAATTTCTGGACCCTACATGCAAACTATTGTTGTGATTTAACTTATACTACTGCAGTGCCCGTTTGGGGCGGGCGGTCGTTTGGAATGGGGCGATTGCTTGGCCCCTGGAAATGCTGCTTGCAGAGGTCTCAAGAACCGCTCATCATTTGTTGACTCCAGGGAAGTGAAGACGATTTTGGTTGTAATATTAGTATATAGCATTCAATTTAACCGCATTCAAGTGCATTCAATTAACCGCAGCCAGTAAAGGCCCACTGCAAACGACATCTCTATAAAAAGATTCTGCATTCACATCTATAATCTAAAGATTTTGGCATCAGAAGCATTCTGCTTTCTGTCTGTAGTCCAAGTAGTATTGACCAATAGCTTTTTCGCTGACTTTGGTTGAATGAAGGTAAACAGTCCTAATGGGGATCAAAAGGAGTGGAACGCATTGGCTGAAATGAAATCTCGAAATTAGCTTTGGATTTGTTTAAAATTAGCTTGTAAAATGACTACTTGTAGAACAATCCGGTCATACACGTTGTCTCTCGACTCCAACTCCAGTATTGCATCTTACTTATCGGACTGTAAACAATGAACAGGGCACAGAAAAGGGAGTCTTGGCCTTGATATCTGCTGGCGACACCAGAATCCCAGAAATATAGCCTTTTTCTTCCCAAGAGGAAGATTCATCAATCCATCATCAGATTGGGTTCCGAGATTGCAAACAACATGCTCTTCTCCGCAGAGCCCTGAGGCACAGAGCACCATGGTTTGTTTATTCAAAGTGTATTAATATTGGACGCGTCGCATGTCCTTGGGAAGTAGATCGGATTATCAGTTCTCGAGATATGTACAGAACATAAGAGAAAAACAGGCAGTTTCCTTGCTTTATAGTTATCAGAAATTACAAATCCTGTGTAGCTCAAACAAAGGTAGGTAAAACTGCAGTATATGATAGTAAGTACTTACTGCTCATCACGGCCTTGACGTTACCTCCATGTCCTCTGGACCTAGGGGAAATGTCATTCACTGCTACTGTCCTAACTGAATGATTTAGGAAGGGCTGGCAGAGGGCATGAAGGGGGTACAGTGATACTTCACTCAGTAGACCTCACTCTGGCCCACTGACAAGTTTATGGTTTCCGACTAGCAGGGTGAGTCAGAGGGTGGCAGGATGGACGTAGAGTGAACTGAACCCCCCCAGACTTCCTCCATAGAGGAAGGAAAAGGGGAGGAAAAGCCCCCACACCCTCCTTTCCAACAATTATAGAGCAGGATCAGAGCTGGCCAGGAAGGTGAAAGCAAGTCTTGATGAAAATCACTTCCACGTGGTTGATGGCCTCTTCACCCTACAGCAGGGTTACACAGACATAATGCCACAGAGATGATAATAACAGTTGCCACTGCTGAGGTCTATCAACATTGATTGAATCGGTGATACTGATAATGATACAGGCTGCACCAACATTACGTGGGGCACATTGGTTGCTAAGGTCTTAGCATGTAACTGTTGCCCAGGGATCAATAGGGATGGTAATGTCATTTGTCCATTTGGCAGTCAGTCAACACACACAATGGAATTTTGTATGGATATTTTGGTCTTCAGACAACGCGTCCTAATATTTTGTAGCTCCTCTGACCTTTTAGCTCCTTCAGGTCAAACCTTCTTATATAAAACTTAATTTGAATTGTACGCATTATAATGTATATACATTACATACATGACATTTGACCTCTGCATTAAACCCATCGTAAGCATTAGGAGCAGTGTGACCACCAACCGTGTGATAACAGGACATCTCCAAAACTAACTAACATTTTCTACATACATTAATGGTCACAAGAGGATAATTCTAAAAACATTTGGTGATCCCCCGACCTTTTCTCTAGTGCTGCTGTCAGGCCAATGCAATACAATTTGCTGGCAACATTCTGTGGTGAAGCCTGACCGGAGTGGCTTGGAAATTGGTAGGAGGCAGACACAAGATACTTTGTCCAGAAACCAAAGGTGTTTATTTATACAAGTAGCTCTGCTACAAATGTAACCAAAAATATATACAAACAATATAAAGAAACAAAGCAAACAAACCGTTAACTGAACTGAATAAATCTCAACTCATCAGTAACGTAAGGCAACGTAAGGTAACGTAAGGTAACGTAAGGTAAGGTAACGTGCACACAGCTACATCGTAAGGTTCCTTTCCCCATAACAGGTATCTGGTTAAAGAGAGCCTCCAATCAGCCCGATCCAGCCTGCACCATGAGTGTAGGTGAAACCATTCACTTCCTCAAGTATGTTAGGCTACAAAAGCCATACCTTAAAACCTTAACTTTAGGTAGAAACACTTTTAACTAGTCTAACATATGTTAGACTAGTTAAAAGTGTTTTCTACCATATGGTTTACCTTGCAAACATGAATAATAAATCAGAATCAACCTAAATGCATATCTTTACATAATCTACTTCCTGCCCCCCTACTTGGACTAACCCCATGATGTGACTGCTGACATCATCCAGTATATAAATAAAGGAAATGGTTGGGCACCTCCTCCTTTAGACTCTGGAACACATGGTGGGTATGGTAAGTAACAACAAAGATATGATTATCTAATGAACTGCCGCACTAAATCAATAAAGATATATGGGGACAAATGGTATGTTCTCACCCACTTTGTCACACATTCCATTTTGGACAATCAATGAGTCACCGTCAGACAAAAATATCTAGATTATCAACAGGCCAATGGTCCCAGCTTCACTGTGTGTGTGGTCTGTAGTAATTTGATTAATCACAGATTTGTGCATATGTACCAAACTACTACTAAAATCTGAAATCAAAAGGGTTTTAAAAGGTCTTATGTAAACATAATCATAATGCCATAGACCAGTGTTTCTCAAACTGTGGGGCGCAGTGGTACTACAGGTAGGGCACAGGGGGAAATGCAGAATATTTTTATTTCAAGAAATTTATTGAGAACTTCACATATAACAAAAGTACAAAGTACACGGACATAAAACTTATGCTGTGTTCACATCAAAAGCATTGCGAATTCTCGCGCCGCGTGAGTTTACTCACCAGACTATTTGTGGTTATTTCGCTTCATTCGCGCTAGAGAGAGGCGTGGCTTATCTCCGTGGAAATGGTTAATTTCTGCCATCCACTGTGGAATAAATAACCACTAGTTCTGCTTTGTACATGTTGTGGGAGTCCCACAAACGTCAGAACATCAAACGCCCTCGCGTCTGGGTTCATAATATTATCCGTAGCCGCACACAGCTTCCCCAGGATCGGGATGACTGCCGCTTCCAGTCTATCAACTTCTCCTTCATGGTTTCTGATTCAACAGTGGCAAGACGTCAGTGATGACGGGCGGCGCTTCTCTACACTGATTGGCTTTAACTCTCTGGGGTCGACGCACGAGCCAGCGCGTTTTCGCGGTGTTTACTTGCTGTTTAAATTAATTGCTCCGCGATAATACGGCACAGAGATATGGTTAAGATGTCTACGGAACTGTATACTCTCCACTTCTGTGTCCTAGTTCTCACGAGATCGTACATGACTCACACAGCGCGCCAGGAGCTTGGACGTGTCGTGTGATTCGTGGATGTCGCGCTCCGCCTTTCACCGTCATTTGTGGATTCATGTGTCCGTCAACATTTGTGTATGAAACTAACCAATGGATACTCAGGAAATCACTAAGGACCTACCCACCACCTTACGCTATAGAAACACTGTGTTTTCATTCAGTCGGCACCCGAGAGCTCAGAGAGAAGAGAGAAAGTACGAAGAGAAAGTTTACAGTTACGACGTACTTTCAGCGATTTAGTAAATATTTTGTTAGAAAACAAAAACGGTTGTAATGTTGATATTTAATTTGCACACATCCCATGAAGCTTGATCTGTAGTATGAAGTAATTACTCAGTCCCATTTGATCTCAGTCCCTCTAACAGTTGGTGGAAGTAGAGTGACAGACATCACTTCTACTCAAAAAACGATATTACAAAATTTGGTTCTTGACATTTATTATACATTTATCTACTATTTTATCCGTATATTCCACCACTGTTGTGAACCTAACACTTTGGTAAACCAATTTCAAGCACCAAAACAGTATGTCCACATGAGTAAAGTTGTGTTTTCACAAGAGATTTGAAGAATTAAAAAAAATCAGACTTCAATTTTTCAGTTTTATGGCCAAATTGTACAAAACTGTACAAAATCGGGAAAATGCCCTTAGACCCCAGAGGGTTAAAGACACAGCGTCACGTGAATTGTTCACGTCGCATCATTTGCGCTGTTTGCGCCGCCCGGCGGAAATTCGTGTTATTCGCATCCATTTGCGTCTGTGCATTGACTTTGTATGTAATCTACTTGCGTGAAAAATTCGCAACACGTTTGGTGATAGATAACACAGCAGTCATTGATAAATACATGGCGAAATGCCTGTACTTTTGTATAAATGTTTACGTTACGCCGTTAACAGGTTACGGTTGCTTATGTGCGACGGCCAAGATCCTTGGCGACTCACGGGCGTTCTGCTTCCCTTCACCACATCCTACCTTTGTGAGATCGGCTGCTCTGCTGTTGCCTCTCTCCAAACAAAGTACAGATCTGAGCTCGACATGGAGCATGGATTGAGAGTGGCCATATCAAGTCTGCAACCCCGTTTTAAAAAGATTTGTAGTAGAAAGCAGGCTCATTGCAGCCACTAATACTGAGACAACTTGATGGCTCACACATATCTACACTCATTTGGTTTGGTTTTGCACAGGTTGCACGTTATTGTTGTTTTGAAAAGATATGCAGTGTAAAACTCAGTAACAGTAAACTCTTTATTGTCAAATATTTGAACTTGTTTTGTTTAGTTTTTCACAGGTTGCACTTTACTATTATTATCTTGAAAAAAGATTCAGTGCAAAACAGGTTAATTGCAGCCACAATAAGCTGTGTTTTGCCAAATATTTGTTATTTTTTTGCACAGATAGAACATTATTTGTATTGTTCTAACAAAGTGATTGCACATTTTGTTTTTGTCTGATGGAGCAATCTGGTTTACTTGAAAGTGATTGCAATTTTCTTTATCTATTAGTTGAAAAAGCACAGATGGAGGAGTCTCAAAATGTTGCTATTTCAATAAAAATTCAACATGGACCATTTTGTTACAATTTTGTTGGGGCGGTGGGGCATGAACATTTTTCTTCCTCCAAAGTGGGGCGTGACAGAAAAAGTTTGAGAACCACTGCCATAGACCATAAACTCAAATCAGTTATCCTAATACAACAAAGTAAAGTTTGTCCAGGGGGTTAGAGAGGCCATATGGTAATTTAAATTAAGAGGATTTACATTGTTTGATGGATGAATGTATGCAGCATGTTACATGTCAGATGGATATCTTAACATCAGAGTTCAGATAGTTTGCATGTCAATTTGATATTTTGGCTTCATAAAGTGTCCATATTTAAAAAGGTAATTATCTGGGGATCATGAATGTACTCAGTAAATTCCATTGCTACCTGCCCAACTCTAAAAGTCAGCCTCTGGTGAAAAGGAATACCCACAGCACATTGTAATGAGCATCATGCAGGTTGTTATCAGAATATATTTCTGTAAAGTGTTGGATGGACAGACCAGCTGAACTTAGTGGTAAGTGGTATAAAACAACCTAATGAAAACAATGGGTGCAGGGATATTGTATGCCCATGTGAAATATACTCAAAGCCATTTTGATTTTGCCAGAAAGGACAAGAAATCCTGCATGTTCAATAAAACTTACAAAATGTACACCTTCACCACTGCAAGCATGCTGGACTGATTGTTGTGGCTGGCTCTCACAAGTCGTCATATGAATTTGATTGGACTTTTATTTCACAAAGGAGTTCAGGTAGTGAGACGTTTTCATATTTACTGGCCCGGGCTGCAGTAAGAGTTCTATAGAAGAGTTCATGTGGACCGTTAACTGTGTCAGAGCCAAAATGCCTCAAGATTTCAAGTTGATATAAGACACGATAGTACACAAACGGTCGCTGTTAAGCCGTCAAAATATGACTTAAAGCTTTTGTCAAACATACAATCACACAAAACAAATGCAGCTCAAATGTAACTTCTCCCTACAACTGTCCTACATAGGAAAACAATAGCATCAGTCATTTGTTCAGGTGTATAAATATAACCTATGTTCTGTTTTAACTGACATGTTGTGACTGTGTGAATTCTGACTTTAAAAAAAGTATTTGACACTGGAGACTGATTGTTTTCTTATATCTTTCCCCAACACTAACCAAGCAGTTTGACTTTCCCAAATCAAGCTCCACTTGCTAACTGTCAACCATATCATACAGCATTTACTGGTGGACGAAGTTTGCTCAGCACAGGATTGGGTTCCACCAGCTATTTCTAAATTCATCACCAAGTTTGTGTGTAGAGTGCTCTTTATTTTCCTAGGCAACTATTAGGTAGTGTCAATTTGAATTTATTGACTCTCCACTTCAACCAACATTATAGCTAGGCAAAGTGTCTGACCTGATGGGACTGTATTGTACATAGTTAGTTTAACTTCACCTATCATTTTCATTAACGGAAGTAATGCCATTAACACTTGTAAGGTCAATATATGGGACTGACAGTTCCGACAGCTCAAACATGTAACTTCCTTTTGGTTCATTAAAACTGTTAAAAGGCACTACAAGTTGTGATTATTATAGTTTAGGCACTCCTACACCAAGTTTGAATTTACAAACAGCTGGGTCAACCGTCTCCGAGTAAATAACTGATCAAACTCAATTAATTGAAGAATACTGTCTGATATGGTTGAAAGCTCTTGAAAAAAGCTTCTAAGTGGACCTTGAAATTATATTGTTTTTTCAACTAGTATTTCCAGGCTCAACAATACATTTCCATGTTTATTTAAACCAAGCGGCAATAGCTATAGTTAATATCCTCGTTCATGGCAACTGTAAGGGGGTGAATTGTTTGCATAACTCACCGTTGAAATTTCAATTAAGGCTTAAAGTTATGCAAAACTAAGCTGCACGCTTTGAGCTTCACAACAGCTCTTCAGAAACCTATGTGCGATGTCACGGACTATGATTTAAACCAAGTAGTCTTTTAACAATGAAGACAAAGGTTCTCTAACCAAAGTCAATCGACTTTGCGACTGCGGCTCAGTGATGGAGCGGTCAGAGGAGCGACGGTTCGATCCCCGGCTCCGCTAGTCCATGTTGATGTGTCCTTGGGCAAGACACTTAGACCCAAGGACACATTCGTATGAATGGGTGTGAATAGGGGAATGACTTGTAGTGTTAAAGCGCTTTGAGTGGTTGGAAGACTAGAAAAGCGCTGTTCAAGTACAAATCCATTTACCATTTCCCCTGAACCACAGGTTATGGTACAATTGCAGATCAAGAAACGATAATAAATCCTTTTTTGGGTGATTTGTAAAGCCATGTCATTCTGCTGATAGAAAACACAATTGTGTCATATTTAAGGTAATTCATTTGTAGGACTTATCGATCAAGGAAGAAAAAAATAAAGCTAAACTGCTTGGCCCCTTAATGTGAAGTTCAGAGTCAATAAACTCTCAAAATTGCTATGTTCCTGAAATTGCTTCATAATTGAGGTGATTCCAGACTGGTAAAGACCCAGACATCATCTCTGCAATGTAATTATGATAATAAATCAAATTTAATGTAAAGGAAGTTAGGTTAAACATTGGAATTGAATGTAATGGCCTATTTAAGCAGGCTCAGGCGATGGGGATGTTGTGAGCAGGATAAAGAGAGGAAAACCCAGATGGAATGAGTATAAAGAAGTATATCATGATACATGATACTGTTTATTTTACCTTCTAACCTTTGAAATAACTCAGAGCCATTTAGCTATCCCTATGGAACCATTAGTGTTTTCTGCAAGTGTTACAATAAATATCAAGAAAAACCTCATTGCAGGAAATGGTGCCCAGCATTCAGGTTCTTCAAGCAATATTTATAAAGCTCAAATGTATCCCCAATTTAAGGCTCTGCATCAGGTTCTCATCCTCTTGCAGCTCTGTCCATCATGCACAGCTCCACTGCAAATGTGTCTGACACTATTATTTAAGTCCATAACATATGCATTTATTGCTGTTAAACAAGTTTGTGATAGAATTGCCTGCAACAAGTCCTAAAATAATTTGTAGAGCATGTTCGCATAAGATAAGATATTCCTTTATTAGTCCCGCAGTATGGAAATTTACAGGATCACAGCAGCAGAAATTAAAGTTCAAAGAAGATATACAGTAAAAGAACAAGATCCAAACATTATAAATAGCAATATGCATCAAAACAGTAGTAAAAAAAAAAGAGAGTAAGAATCCACAATAATTGAAATGAAATAATTATAGACAGAATAACTATTATTGCACAGTGTTGCATATGTTTTTAGTGATATTTTGTGATTTTTGTGATTCTTTTGTGATTTTTGTGGTCTACTGGGAGCTCAGCTGGTTGTGCAGTTTGACAGCAGCAGGAAGGCAGGACTTGCAGTACCTCTCCTTCACACACCGGGGATGAATCAGCCGGTGGCTGAAGGAGCTGCACAGAGCTGCCAGAGTGTCCTGCATGGGGTAAGAGGTGTTGTCCATCAGGGATGAGAGCTTTGCCATCATCCTCCTGTCTCCCACCACCTCCACCGTGTCCAGAGGACACCCCAGCACACTGCTGGCCTTCTTCACCAGTTTGTTTAGCCTCTTCCTGTCAGCTGCAGAGATGCTGCTGCTCCAGCAGACCACTCCATAGAAGATGGCTGATGCCACCACAGAGTCGAAGAAGATCTTCAGGAGTGTTCCCTACACTCCAAAAGACCTCAGTCTCCTCAGCAGATAGAGTCTGCTCTGACCCTTTTTGTAAAGTGCATGTGTGTGGTTGGTCTAGTCCAGTTTATTGTTCAGGTGAACACCCAGGTACTTATAAGATCTCACGATCTCAATGTCCATTCCCTGGATGTTCACTGGTTCCGGAGGAGGATGGTGTTTCACCAGCTCTTTGGTTTTACAGAGTTGATCAGGAGGCAGTTCCGCTGGCACCATCCTATGAAGTTCTGGTTCAGTTCCCTGTATTCCCTGACATCGCCGGCGGAGATGATGCCGACAATTGCAGAGTCCTCAGAGAACTGCATACATAAGGCTCTAAAAATGTGAGTCGTGCCAGGGGGTGGGAGAGCAGTTATTTTCGTGCAAGGAACTCCCTGCTGCTGTTTGTTGTGCACTTTCACATTTCATAGAAATTATTGATCACATACAGGTCAATTCCATCACATGTCAATGCCAACATATATTATGTATGTCTTATAAGTAATTATAAAATGAGGGAAATGAGGAAACAGAATGTTCCAAAAATAGTAATTTTAGTTAGTTACAAGAAGTTGTTATATATATAGTTGACAGTGCACTCAGTACAAAAATACACATATATTTATATGTAATATATTTCTTAATATGTTGACACTTTTCTGTACATCTAAGTGGTAGAGAGTGCTGCGTGCTACAGTGTCATTTCCACTGGAGGGCCCTTCCTGTTAAAAAAGTGGTAAAGGAAAAGATTCATAATTTGTTTATTAATAATACAATGACAATTGTTGTTGTGTTGTAGGGTACTTTATCTCATTGTTAATTATTATTGTAATTGTAAATGAAGTATATCCTTCGTCATTGTCTCATGTTAGAAACAAAGAACTGAATAACCTATTACTGTGCACTATTTGTGTAGGTTGTTTTTTTTAACTACTAGGTAGAATCTTAAGAACTCTGTGATGGCGAGCCCAGCCTAGGGAGACTGGCCACTGCCATTTTGGATCTGATGGCCAAAATGAGGAGGAGGAGGAGGTGGAAGGACTAGATATCCTAACCAACCCTGCGGATCCAACGAAAGATGGCAGGCAGGCAGGCAGGCAGGCAGGCAGCGGGCAGGCATCAGTGTATGAATGGATGAATGATGACAAGTAGTGTTAAAACGCTTTGAGTGGTCAGAAGACTGAAAAGAAAAGCGCTATACAAGTCCATTACCACTACCATCATTCCGTGTTCCCCTCCTACCACGGCACAAGTGGTATGAGTAGCGCATGTTCATGAAGTTAGAAGAGACGGCACTGGTGCCACTCAGGGACAGAGGAGTGAAAATCCTGACCTACATAGACAACTGGCTGATCCTCGCCGCATCTCTTAATTGTCGTTTCCTTGCTCCTCGATCCTCGCTTGAACCGGAAGTTGTTCTGCGCCGCCATATTGACCCATCTCGGGAGGCATCTCGGAGGAGCCATGAGCGAGGAAGCATGAGAGCAGGCTTCCAGGAAGTGTTTTAACACTCGACACGCCCCCTCACTGTTCATCAGTTATATGATTGGTCGGACTGATCGCTGAAGTTTCATACCAGAGTGAAGACGATCACAGATTAAACTCAAGTTATATATTTGATTTGTTTACTGATTCACCATCTGGTTTTTGTTAGTACACGAGCTGTATCAACTCGAGAGATTTAAGAGACTTATTAGAGCAGCCTGATAAGGAATTGCAGTAGTCTAGTCTAGAAGTAAGAAATGCGTGAACACATTTTTCTGCAAATGTTACGTAGGTGAAAAAAGGCAGTCCTTGAGATTTGTTTTACGAGGAGTTGAAGGACAAGTCCTGATCAAAGTAAACGCCGAGATTCTTTATGATGGTGCTGGATGTGTTAAGGTTAAATGAAGAAAGCTCCTAAAGCAACTGTCTCATGCCTTTATTTTGTAACTTCTCCATAATTAATATTTTGTAACATTTTCATAATTGATATTTTGTAACACTTTCATAATTGGTATTTTGTAACTATTTCATAATCAGTATGTTTAGACTATTTCATAATTACCGCGTGTTAAAACTACCGTATGCTTAAATCGTATTATGGTTACCATGTGTAAATTATGCCACGGCAGTTAGATACAATGTATTGCGGGATCGGGGGAGATCCTTTGAAACCTGAAGCGGAACGGGCAACAGGATGACCTACTAAAACGGTGACGACACGGGACGGTGGAAGGACCCCACTGCAACGCGGAGAGAGACAAGGACTTCGAAGGAGGATAAAAGGACACGCAGATGGATGTGACGGGACTTCTGGGGCGCACAAGACAGCAGCGTGGATCGCTGTGCCAAACGTCGGCGAGGCGTGACGTGCGCACGTCGGCGCGAACCGGAAGTCATTGGGGTTCACGCGGCGGGACGAGGGAAGAGGGCCTGTTGCGTGATCCTGTTCCATGGGACATTTTTCTTACTTTTCATATCATGTAATTGTTTTCATTTTAAAGTAAATAGTTTTTACTGAAACTTCGAACCGCCATTCGGCTTTGTTTACTAGCGGATTCCTCAGTGGGGCTCGGCCTCTTTGTCGTGCGCCTCTCGCGATACATTCTTCGTAGCAAGGATGCTATTTCTCAACAGATGTCAGGGCAATGCCATCAAGAGAAACTATATCATTTATATAATTGATTTTGGAGGTTATCTGGGCCTAGTAAAATGACTTTAGTTTAACATCAGGAAGTTGCAGGTCATCCAGGTTTTTATATCCTTAAGACATGCTTGAAGTTTAGTGAACTTGTCGGTTTCGTCTGGCTTGATCGATATATATAATTGAGTATCATCTGCATAACAATGAAAGTTTATGGAGTGTTTTCTGATAATATTGCCTAAAGGAAGCATATATAAGATGAATAAAATTGGTCCAAGCACAGAACCTTGTGGAACTCCGTGACGAACATTGGTGGTCATCGAGGTTTAATCGTTTACATATACAAATTGAGATTGGATTGAAACCAGCTTAGTGCGGTAACTTTAACTCTCTGGGGTTGACGCACGCACCGGCGCGTTTCCGCGGTGTTTACTTGATATTTAAATTAATTGCTCCTCGATAATACGGCACAGAAATATGGTTAAGATGTTTTTGGAATCTGTAGAGTCTCCACTTCCGTGTCCGTGTTCCCACAAGATCGTACGTGACTCACACAGCAAGCTGATGTGATTCGTGGGTGTCGAGCTCCGCCTCTCACCGTCATTTGTGGATTCATGTGTCTGTCTACATTTTGTATGAAACTAATGGACACTCAGAAAATCACTAAGGACCTACCCACCACCTTGCCCTACAGACAAACTGCAGTTTTTATACAGTCGGCATCCGAGAGGACAGAGAGAGAGAAAAAGTACGAAGAGAAAGTTTACAGTTACGACGTACTTTCAGCGATTTAGTAAATATTTTGACTATTATTAACTAAGTTCGTTCAACGACGCTTTCAACGAACTTAATAAAATCATGAAAAGGATTTCCACACGATTAAAATGCTTTCTTTAAGCATAAAACAATTATGTTGATCCAACTTAAAGTACTTGATTAGGATCAACTTAATTTATTAGGGTTGGTTCAACGCATTTGCTTGGGTTGTGTCCAACTCAACTTAATAGGGTTGGTTTGACTAATTCTACATTAGTAAAAAATACACTGGTCAATTAAGTTAGACCAACCCAAACTAATTAATTTCATCCGGCCCAAGTAAATTATATTGGACCAACAGAATTTCTTATTGCTTAAAGAAGCAGTTTAACCTGTCACAGTTCATCTTAATTTCCTCCTCTGCCACTCTGTCTCTCACTCACTCACTAATCAGTTCATTCAGTGCACCTGTCTGTCACACCCACCTCGTCAGCTAATCACACTCACCTGCCCACTCTTCTGCACTTGTTGAGAAATAGCATCCTTTCTACAAAGAATGTATCGCTCGAGACGCACAACAAAGAGGCCGAGCCTCACTGAGGAATCCGCTAATAAACAAAACCGAAAGGTGGTTCGAAGTTTAAGTAACAAAATATTTACTTTAAAATGAAAACAATTACACCTTAAATACATGATATGAAAAATAAGAAAAATGTTTCATGGAACAGGATCACGCCACAGGCCCTCTTCCCCCTCGTCCTGCTGCGTGACCCCAATGACTTCCGGTTCGCGCCGACGTGCACGCGTCATCCTCGCTGACGTCTGGCGCAGCGATCCGCGCCCCAGAAGTCTCGTCACATCCATCTGCGCGTCCTTTTATCCTCCTTCGAAGTCCCCGTACGTCTGTCTCTGCGTTTCCCCATTGCCGCTATGCGGTGGGGTCCTTCCACCGTCCCGTGTCGTCGCCGTTTTAGTAGGTCATCCTGCTGCCCGTTTCGCTTCAGGTTTCAAAGGATCTCCCCCGATCGCGCAATATATTGTATCTAACTGTCGTGGCATAATTTACACACGATAACTATAATACGATTTAAGCATACGGTAGTTTTAAATAGTCTAAACATACTGAATATGAAATAGTTACAAAACATCAATTATGGAAAAATTACAAAATATGAATTATGAAAAAGTTACAAAATAAAGGCATGAGACAGTTAGTTGCCTTAGGAGCTTTCTTCATTTAACTTTAACACACTCACTCCCTTCACAGTATATAAGCCCCTGCTTCACAGACATACACTGCCAGATCGTTCTCCATGTATTCCAGACCTTCCAGCACTAACTCTTGGACTGCCTTCCCGTTGCCGACCCTGCCTGCTTGGATTTCCCTGCCTTACCTCTGCCCCGGTAATCGACCCTGTTCTTCTGTCCTCGACTACGAGTTTAACCTCAGCTCCCTCTTGTCTCCGTCTGCCTATTCCCCTTACGCCTTGGGGTGTTACCTGTTTTTGCATTCAATAAAGCCTTCTTTAACGAAAGTTCTGTGTCGGTCGTACTGCGCCTAACTTACCCCGTTACAGTACCCTTCTAGTACGAACCTGTTGCCGGCGACAGAAAGTGACATGCATTTTTCAAATTACCGTAACTCCTCAAGCATTTGCGCTATTGACGTATTCTGAAAGCTAAGAAGCGTAGCCTTTCAGTGATATACGGGACATTACGGTAATGGAGGAAGCAGTGGCAGGATTTCCTGTGGGGGACAGGTGGAAGTCAGCGGAGCAGGTAAACAACAATGGAGACAGAGTAAAAGTTGTCGATGTTTTAGTGGTATTTTAGCGGCGTTTTCTTTGTAAATAATATGTTGGTGTTGTGAATATTAGTATTGTTTCTGTGAGTTTTGGAGTGGTTTTTTTTGCCGTGTTTTGGCCATAGTTCGTCTTTTTCGCCATAGTTAGTTGTTGTTTTTATAGATTTCATTGGTAGTAATTTAGTAAATAGTGGAAGGAGAAATGTCGAGGAGATCTACCAGGGAGATGAAAGACCCGTGGAGGAGGATGGACAGGAGGAGACAGGAGCAGTGACACCATCTCAACCACAGTAATACAGTTTGTATACACTGGATATTTATTCCCAGCTTTATTACAATAATGTTTTGAGCCAGGTTTGGGGCTTGTGGAACTTACAGGCAGGTCAGAGTTGGTGTCCCAACAACTCAAGAGAATGCCCTGGACAGAAAATCAAAGAAGCTCCATCATGTGGATCAGGGATGGTGACCTGCTCTTTGTAAAATGGATGGACACCAGGGAGGTCTCCATCTGCACAACTGTCCATCCTGTATACACAGAGGAGACTGTCCTACAGTGGCAGAAGATCAGTGATGGGCACAGTCAGAGAGTCCCTGTCCCGAGACCCACAGCTGTGGGTGAGGATAACAAGTACATGGGGGGAATGGACACCTCTGACCAGATGCTGGGAACCAACTCTGTGCATAGAAAAACAAAGAGATGGCCCATAAGTTTTTCACCACCTTTATTGTGCACAAGGAGCTCAGCATGAGGCAGCAGCAGAAGCCTGTGTGCAAAGCTGCTCGGTGTGCCACTAAGGCCACTCTCTTGTCCCCACAAACACTGGCAAAAGACAAAAGGCCAGCCTGGAGAGGAAGGTGGGGGGAAAGGTGTGGGAGGTGTACTCTCTGCCATAAAAGCACTCCCTGGATGTGTGAGGAGTGTCAGGTTGGGCTCTGTCTTCAGCTGGACAGGAACTGCTTCAGGGACTACCGCTGCAGCTAAAAAACACCTGGACATGGACACATATAACAACCTGTAACATGGACACTGAAAGCTCTAGGCAAACAACTGTTTGAGAAGATGTAAAATAGGTTAAGGTTCATTTTTGTAATCTCAAAAGTTTTGTTCATCATTACAATTGTTTCAGGATAAACCTGATGAAAATTGAAATGTGTTTACTTTTTGGTTATTACACACTGTTTTAAGCTATGATAACATGTAATAAATGACAAATACTTGCCATATTTTGAAAGTTTAATGTCTCCTGAAAAAAGAGCAAAGAAATTTACAAAAAGAACATTTTCTGTCACTTTTATTGACAAAAAAAGACAAAAAGGACCAGGCGGACTGTCATAATTACAGTATTAAAAGGGTTAATCGTGTTGAAATACTTTCCATGATCTAGCAAAGATAATTCTAAAAATAACTTTAGAGCGTTAACATTTTTTAAATGTTTACCATGAACCAGAACTGAAACTTGTGTTTTAACAAAATATACAGCCTGGTTGGCTGGAAACATGACAAGACAAATGGGAGATGTTGCAATAAAATTGTATTTCTCAAAATAGGCACTGAATAATGTTTTACACGAGCAGTTGCTTGCAAACAACATACAAAATCAAAATTACAAGTTCTCAACTTTCTATGACATGAATACATACAAAATAATAAAGTACACTGCTTCACTTACTTTTTGAAACACATACAATCAATATACATTTGTTTGAAAACTGCAACCCCCAAACATACAAGTAACAGTTTCTTGAATCTTCAAATGAGTGCAAATGTGTAAAAAATTATCCTTCTCTGTAGGAAGAGGAATACAAGTGCACAAATGAATGTTGACAATTCCAGCAGCTCCTGGGAGATTTGAGGATATACTCTATTTAAATGAATGTGCAAAGCATTCCATGTCTTAAAAGGGCGACTGTGGTTCAGGGTCGGCCTTCAATCAGAGGATCGGCGGTTTGATCCCCGGCTCCACTAGTCCATGTTGATGTGTCCTTGGGCAAGACACTTAACCCCAAATTGCTCCCGTAGCTGTGCTGTGCTAAAATTGTATGAATGTTAGCTACTCCTGATGGGCACCTTAGCTCCTCCCATCAGTGTGTGGATGGGTGAATGATATCATGTAGTGTTAAAGAGCTTTGGGTGATCGGAAGACTAGAAAAGATCTATACAAGTACAGCTCGATTCAGAGGACTACGATGTGATTATAAGACGAGTATCGATTCATTAACATTTTTATATAGATTATATATTTTTTCTCACTGACTTTCTGCTATTTGTAAAAACATAGCATATTTGTAAAGATGCATCATGTAAAAAAAAAAAAATGTACTTCAATTATCTTTTTTCAATTCAATATTATTAACAAATAGAAACGTTACCCTCACGTTAACACATCTCTTCTATCATTGGAAAGAAAAAAAGAAAAATCGGGCCTGTAGCAGCATCCTCGTAGTAAAGACAGAATTCAGCATGTTCTGAGTCACTTGACATAACAAGCTGCCCTTATTCACTAATCAATAATATAGACTTCTCTTCAAAAAATCCCCCTGTTATAGGCAATGAGCATTCAGCTGTGGTACAAAAAATAGTCTTTCTAGAATATGTGGTAAAACAATACTTACAGTGATGGTGACTAGATTCTGTGGCAATGGATGTCCACACATAGCTCCTCAGGTGATGCTACTCCATGCCTTTAGCTGTGGTTGGTTGTAGAGAGAGAGAGAGAGAGAGAGTCGCTGTCCGTAAAAACGTTGAGATATCTCGGTTCCAAAGTGTGCAACATAGCGCGAAAATTCGATCAGATTGTATTCATATTCGACTGCTCAAACTCCGCCCTCACCCAAACTCTGCTAGTATTTAGCCTAGCTTGGAAAGTAAACAAGACACACGTGTATTACGTCTGCTTCATTCGTGGGCAGCCGTAAGAAACGGACAGCCCGGTGTCACAGAATTGTGTACAAGTGATCATAACGTTGAGATTTGAGTTATACATTTTCAATTATTGAGTTTTCTGCATCGAGTCATAATCTTTCAAGAGAGAATGGCAATGCATCTAAGAACCGATTCTCCCCCTAGTAATACTACCGTCATTAAAGGAAAGTTTCAAATAGCAACACGCAACAGACCGTTTTTAGCTAACATTCCAATACAAATTCACTTAAAGTATTGAGAAAAATGATCGTATCGTTGATTTAATGGTGTTAAACTAAACTTTAACTTCTTACCTTTCGAGCTAAATATTGTTTAAATTATTAAAGTTAGCTTTGCCTTTACTAGAGTCGGTAAAAGGATTCTAACGATAAATTAGCCGTGCGCAGCTATTAGCCTGGTCTGGACTAATTTAGCTATATCCTAGGATTCCAGTATTAAAGTTAAATGATGGTAGTATTACCCCAGTAAATGAAACTTGTGCTTATTAATTTATTTTCATTTAAATTCAGCAGTTTAGCTAGTAAACGTTAGCTAGTAAACATTAGCACGCTAATGTTAGCATGCTAATTTAACTCTACAAGAAGTATGCTAACGTCATTAACAGTTGTTTATTTGTTAATGTTAGCTAGCTAGTCGTCAATACGTTACCTCGTCATTAACAATAGCTCGCCGTTCACATTGGCAAGTTATATGGCAGGTTGCAAAAAAAGGAGACAACTTAACGTTAGCTAACGCTAACGCGGCTTAATTAGCAAAGCCATGCACATGGGGTCGACTTTTTAAGTCTGGTCGAAAATAACACTAAATAACAAATAGCTTAAACAGAACAACTAAATAATTAGCTAACAGCTGAAGACATTTATGAACAGATAATACATTTTTTTGCATTTAGACAGATGATAATGAATTTCTGCTTACCTTTTCCATGCGCAAGACAACAGTTTATCTTCTTCTCAACAACCTTCTTCTGACGAAGACTACCTTCGCCTTGATTTTCGCGGTTATACCTAGATACTCGATTGTCTCAGTTTATCTCAACATGAATAAAGTTTTTGAAAATCATGCAAATCCTACATGACTGAATCACGTTCACATTGGAAACATGAATGAATATCGTTTCAAGTACACGTTACACGATAGTAAATGTAACAGCCAGCCAATATCCTTTTTTTGAGTGTACTTTCAGCGATATAGTAAATCTTTTTTTGAAAACAAAAACTGTTGTAATGTTCATTTTTCATTTGGACACATCCCATGAAGCTTGATCTGTAGTATGAAGTAATTACTCAGTCCCATTTGATCTCAGTCCCTCTAACAGCTAGTGGAAGTAGAGTGAGTGACAGACATCACTTCTACTCAAAAAACGATATTAAAAAATTTGTATTTAGACATTTATTTATCTACTATTTCATCCATATATTCCACCACTGTTGTGAACCTAAGGCTTTTGTAAACCAATTTCAAGCACCAAAACAGTTTGTCCACATGAGTAAAGTTATGTTTTCACAAGAGATTTGAAGAATAAAAAAAATCGGACTTCAATTTTTCAACTTTATGTCCAAATTATCTCTTTACACAATTGTTGCCTCATTATATAAAAAGCTGAGATTGTTCTGCAAATTATCATGTACAACACATGGGTATGTCTCATATGCAAGGTGAATTTAAGAAAATCGGGAAAATGCCCTTAGGGTTAATGCCAATAAAATGTTCTAGTCTCTGTAATAGGATGTGATGGTCATGGTGTCAAACGCAGCACTAAGGTCTAACAAGAAAAGTACAGAGTCAAGTCCTTTATCTGATGCAATTTGAAGGTCATTGTCAAAGTTCAGCTTCTCTTCTCTCCTGCCACTCTGTCTCACTCACCTAATCAGCTAATTCAGTGTACCTGTTAGTCACAGCCACCTTATCACCTCAATCACTCTCACCTGCCCACTCTGCTGCACCTACTTTTAGTATTTAAACCCCAGGCTCACACACACACACTAACAGCCAGATCGTTCTCCGCATTTTGCCAGACTTTCCAGTGTTTACCCTCCGATTGTTTTCCCATTGCCGACCCTGCCTGTTTGGACTTCTCCGCCTTACCTCTGCCCCGGTAAACGACTTAGCGTTCTGTCCCCGATCACGAGATTCTTGCCTTGCCTTTGCCCCGACCACGAGAATAGCTTCTCTAGTTTCTGTATCTGATCTGCCTGTTACGACCCTGATCCGAAACCGTTTGCCTGTGTGTCTCTGCCTGGAATAAAGCTTTGCTCAACGATTCTCTGTGTCCGTCGTACTGCTCCTGGGTCCTTACCTCACCCGTTATAGTCCTTAGTAATTTTCACCAGTGCTGTCTCTGTGCTATGGGGTTTTCTAAGTCCTGACTGAAAATCCTCAAATAAACTTTTGTTTTATGTAGAAAGTCACACAATTTGCGACTACTTTCTCAAGGATCTTAGAGAGGAAGGAAAGGTAAGATATCGGTCTATTGTTAGCCAACACCTCTGGATCAAGAGTGGGCTTCTTAAGAGGTTTAATTACAGAAACTTTGAAAGACTGTGGTACATGGCCTGTTAGTAAAGACAGATTGATACTATCCAGTAGACAGGTGCTCACTAAAGGTAAAACTTCTTTAAGCAGCCTTGTCGGGACGGGTTCTAAGAGACAGGTAGAAGACCCAGAAGCAGAAATTGTTGAAGACAATTGATCTAGGTCGATGGGAAAAAAAGCCATCTTAACTCTCTTGGGTCGACGGACGCGCCGGCGTGTTTTCGCAGTGTTTACTCGCTGTTTAAATGAATTGCTCCGCGATAATACGGCACAGAGATATGGTTAAGATATCTACGGAACCGTATACTCTCCACTTCCGTGTCCCAATTCTCACAAGATCGTACGTGACTCACGCACCAGGAGCTTGAACGTGTCTTGTGATACGTGTGTGTCGAGCTCCGCCTCTCACCGTCATTTGTGGATTCATGTGTCCGTCAACATTTTTGTATGAAACTAACCAATGGACAGTCAGGAAATCACTAAGGACTTACCCACCACCTTACGCTACAGAAACACTGCAGTTTTCATTCAGTCGGCATGCGAGAGCTCAGAGAGAAGAGAGAAAGTGGCGAAGAGAAAGTGTACAGTTAGCGACGTACTTTCAGCGATATAGTTAATATTTTGTTAGAAAACAAAAGCTGTTGTAATGTTAATTTTTCATTTAGACACATCCCATGAAGCTTGATCTGTAGTATGAAGTAATTGCTCAGTCCCATTTGATCTCAGTCTCTAACAGTTGGTGGAAGTTGAGTGACAGACATCACTTCTACTCAAAAAAACATATTATTGAATTTGGTTCTTGACATTTATTATACATTTATCTACTATTTTATCCATATATTCCACCACAGTTGTGAACCTAAGACTTTGGTAAACCAATGTCAAGCACCAAAACAGTTCGTCCACATGAGTAAAGTTATATTTTCACAAGAGATTTGAAGAATTAAAAACAATCGGACTTCAATTTTTCAGCTTTATGGCCAAATTATCCCTGTACACAGTGCCTTAGGACAATTCGTGCCACATTATATAGATAGCTGAGATTGTTCTGCAAATTATCATATACAACAAATGGGTATGTCTCAAATGCAAGTATCTTTAAAGGTGAATTTAAGAAAATATGTAAAAATCGGGAAAATGCCCTTAGACCTCAGAGAGTTAATATATATCGGGTTTACGGCTGTGTCTAAGGTTACTCTATTTGAGGATAGATCGGTACTGGTTGAGGATAAGAGATTATTAATCTTGTCTCTAATAGTTAGAATCTTATCAGTGAAAAAGTTCATGAAGTCATATACTACTGAGGTCTATAGGATCATGGATCAACAGAGCGGTGACTCTCTGTAAGCCTAGCTACAGTGCTGAAGAGAAACCTGGGGTTGTTCTTATTTTTCTCTATTATTGATGAGTAATAGGCTGCTCTGGCATTACGGAGGGCCTTCTTATATGTTTCAAGACTACCTCAGCAAACTAACCAAGATTCTTCTAAATTAGTGGAACGCCATATCCTTTCAAGCTTTTGCAATGTTTGCTTTAATTTGAGGGTTATACCATGGAGCTTCTTCTAAACAATTGTGAGAAAACTAAGCTTAAATAGCGATAGCTATTATGTATTACAACGTGTTAAATGCTGTAAGGTTAAGATAAATAATAACACTGAATGTATTAGGCAATTATATCAAATAGAATGATTTGAATGTACTAAGAAGTCAGACAGCGAATGTGATCAACATAAGAGTGCATGAAGCAGGTATGTGAAATCTCCACACACGGAAGATGCAGATTGAAACAAGACCCCACACATCATTAAGGAATTTGTGAAACAAGGACTTGACCAATTGGAAGACTGGAGCCTTTGGTCAAAATGGGGGTTTAACTATTAGCCAGACAACTAAAATAAAAAGAGGCTAGTTATGTTATACCAGCGGTCAAAAATGAAATGGGGAAACTGGTGACAAATAAACAATATTTTTAAACAATATAACCATCTAATTAAGGATTTTTTATGGAATGACTAAAAGCCTAGAACCAGTATGAAAAAGCTCTTTACCTCAAGAGATAGTGGGGGATTGACTCTTCCAAATATGGAATTATATAACATAGCATTTAAAATGAATAAGCTAGCACGGCACTGGGCAAATTATGAATCAAACCCCGCGTGGGTAAAGATGGAAGGGGAACTATCGGCTCCATCTCAGGTTATGGACTCATAACAAAAACACACAACAAAAACAGACCAAAGAAATCTAATTTTACAACACTCTCAGTGGGCATGGGTAAGGGCACATAATATTCTGGGGATTTCTCAATACAAACAAAGCTACTCCTCCATTTGGAATAACCCTCTCATCTGTTTATGGAAAAGAATATCTCTATGAGATATATGGCTGGCTAAAGGAATACATGTTGTCAAAGATCTCTACAGAGACGGCTCATTTAGATCATTCGAGGACCTGAAAGAAAAATTTAATTTAGATGAGAAGGGGGATTTCTGGAAGTATTTGCAGTTGAGGAGTAGCATGGGGTCAGAGTTTGGACTGAGAAGAGAAAGAAGAGAATAAGATTCAGGAGTTCCTAAGTGCTTTCCGTACCCTACACGCTGCCTCAATATTCTATAGAAAAATGTCAAATATTCAAGCTGGAATGTGTGAAGGCCTGAGATTAATATGGCAAAAAGATCTTGGCAATGAGATTAGGGAAGATGTATGGCGAGAAATAATATTAAAAGTAGGCTGGGCTACAAGGGAAGTAAGAAGCAAGTTTACTCATTACAAAATTGTACATAGATATTATTTTACACCTTTGAAACTGTATAAAATGGGCTTAATGCAGGATAATAAATGTTGGAAATGTAACAAAGAAATGGGCACTTTTTTCCATGCTCTCTGTGAGTGCTCCAATGTGTTGCCTTTTTGGAAGGTAGTACTGAGGAACTTAGAAAAGTGGCTCAAACGGCCTTTACCAGAATCCCCACAACTATGTTTACTAGGGAACACATCGTTGATGCTACCAGGCCTCACCAAAGCAGAGATCAGACTGTAATTAACAGGTTTCATGGTGGCAGCAAGGCTTATCCTGCGAAACTGGAAGAGCCCACATACGCCCACGCTCATAGAATGGCTCAAACTCATGACAGAGACAGCTGCATTTGAAAATATGATTGCCAGGTAAAGAACAGTTCAAGCCAAACTGACCAAGCATGGAAAAATCTGATGGCTTTTATTACAAATTAGAGGATGGGTCGAGTACTCATGGACAGGATTTGTGTGTTTGGGAAAATGCAGGTATAGGTGCAAGACTGTGTATATGAATTTACATGTAAAAGATAATTGAAGGGGTGCCGGGGTTCTTGGAGCTGCTTTTAAATCAAGCGTTGAATGTCTTACCCTTTTTTCCTTCTTTTTTTTTCATCTGTATTATTATTTATTTATTTTTATTACTTTGTTGTTGTCTGACAGGCCTGGTTTTTGTATTTATGTATGATGTTAATATGTCTAAATGAATAAAAAATTTAAGTGACCAAAAAAAGACTGGGGTTTGAAGGAACAGAGAGCAATAAAACTGGACACAAGACAGAGGAGATGGAAGAGGAAGGAAGTTTTTTTGGACTGACTGTCCGGCAGGGCAGACTACCACTGGCCTGCTGGGATTGGATGTATTAAGGACGCTATTCCATGGAATATATTTGCATAGTTTATAGTGTGATTCAACTTGTGAATATGTTTGCTTTACCTTTTTATATAAAACCTTTTTGCTATAACCATGGATTCGGCTTCAAATCTGTCCTCAGAGCACAGAGAGGGCCAGCCTGCAGAAGGCCTCTCTCCTCCACAACAGAGGAGCCATGCAGAAGCTCTCTCTACTTAACACTACACTTATTTCATGAACCTGCGCATGAGTCCACATTTAATTTTCCTATTTTGTTGTACTGTTAACTTTTATGAGGTTATTGTCACGGTTTTGGGTTTTAAGTGTGGGCTTCCTGTTTTATTTTGAAAGGTTCCCTGTCTCGTGTTTCCCTGGGTCCCTTCACTTCCTGTCTTCGTGATTGTCTAATTGAATCCTCCTGTGTCTGATCACCTGCACCTCCCCTGTGTATTTAAGCCCTGTTTGTCTTGTCCCTCCTTGTGCTTTCGTCTGTTTTTCTGGATCCTGTTCCCGTGTCTATCTTGCCTGTTTCTCGATTAATTAAAGCCTTGTTTTGCTCTAAACTACCTGTCCTGATGAGTCTGCGTTTGGGTCCTGCCTTCATCGTTTCGCCGACTGTGACAGTTATTTTGTATAAATTTTCTTCTGGTTACTTTTTGATTTAATTAATTTAATTGGCCGTGGGGCAGACAATTTCTATATAGTTTTGGGTGTACAATACCTACAGTAAAACAATATAGGCTGATGTGCAACGGTAAGTGTATTGTCTCCCTTCCTGCTGCCAGCGTATCTCTTATCCGACGTCATACTTTCGCAGCTCCAGCTAAACCAAGTTAATTGTGTTATATTCTTCAGTACAAGCGGCTAATTACCTTCTTAACATCTTAAACATTTAAACACTAACATTAGCTACCATACTTTAGCTTAGCAGTTAGCGATAGCTTTCCTCGCTACCTCTCTTGCTCAATGTGTTTCATGTTTAGCCATTCCTCTGCCTCCCTTAATGATAACGGTTCATGTAATAAGTGTAGTTTATTTGCTAGGTTAGAGGCGAGGCTCAGTGAGTTAGATGCACGGCTCCGCACCATGAAAGCTCAGTCGTTTGCGACAGTAGTTCAATTTATTCTGTCTTACTGAAACCTGGCTGTGTCATGAAGAATATCTCAGCCTAAATGAATCAACTCCTCCAAGTCACATTAATACTCACATTCCTCGTGGCACCGGCCGAGGAGGTGGAGTAGCAGCTATCTTTGACTCAAGCCTATTAATAAACCCTAAACTTCAATTAAACTACAACTCATTTGAAAGCCTTGTTCTTAGTCTTTCACATCCAACCTGGAAAACAATACAGCCAATTCTCTTTGTCATAGTGTACTGGGCCCCAGGTCCGTATTCTGAATTTCTATCCGAATTCTCAGAGTTTTTATCAAGCTTAGTTCTTAAAACAGATAGTTATTATTGTAGGTGACTTTAATATTCATGTGGATGTCGATAATGATAGCCTTAGTACTGCGTTTCTCATTATTAGATTCAATTGGCTTCTGTCAGTGTACAGAAACCCACTCACTGTTTTAACCACACCCTTGACCTTGTTCTTGCATATGGCATAGAAAAAGACCATATAATAGTTTTTCCACAGAACCTTTTACCTTTTATCAGACCATTACCTAATAACTTTCGAGTTTATACTACCAGAGGGTACACCGCTAGGCAAAGGTGTCTACACCAGATGTCTATCTGACAGTGCTGTAGTTATATTTAAAGGAGCGATTCCATCTGTATTCAATACCTCAATATAACGGAGGACTCCTGTGCTAACTTTAGTCCGTCCCAGATTGATCAGCTAGTCGATAGTGCTACAGGCTCACTGAGACTGACACTAGACTCTATAGCTCCTCCAAAAGAGATAATAAAACCAAGGGTTCACTCCATGGTATAACCTTCAAACCAGCAAATTAAAGCAAACTTGAAAGGATGTGGCGTTCCACCAATTTAGAAGAATCTGTTAGTTTGGTGAGTTAGTCTTAAAACATATAAAAAGCCCTCCGTAATGCCAGACCAGCCTATTACTCATCAATAATAGAGAGAAATAAGAACAACCCAGGTTTCTCTTCAGCACTGTAGCCAGGCTGACAGTCACAGCTCTGTTGATCCGTGTATTCCAATAGATCTCAGTAGTAATGACTTCATGAACTTTTTCAATGATAAGATTCTAACTATTAGAGACAAGATTAATAATTTCTTGCCCTCAACCAGTACCGATCTATCCTCAAATAGAGTAACCTGAGAAACAGCCGTAAACCCTGATGTATATTTAGATGGCTTTTTTCCCCATCGACCTAGACCAATTGTCTTCAACAATTTCTACTTCTAAACCTTCTACCTGTCTCTTAGACCCCGTCCTGACGAGGCTGCTTAAAGAAGTTTTACCTTTGATTGGCACCTGTCTGCTGGATTTTATCAATCTGTCTTTACTAATAGGCCATGTACCACAGTCTTTCAAAGTGGCTGTAATTAAGCCTCTTCTCAAGAAGCCCACTCTTGATCCAGAGGTGTTGGCTAACTATAGACCGATCTCTAATCTTCTTAAGAAAGTAGTCGCAAATCAGTTATGTGACTTTCTACATAACAATAGTTTGATTTGAGGATTTTCAGTCAGGATTTAGAAAACACCATAGCACAGAGACAGCACTGGTGAAAATGACTAATGACCTTCTAATTGCATCAGATAAAGGACTTGTCTCTGTTCTTGTCTTGTTAGACCTTAGTGCTGCGTTTGACACCATTGATCATCACATCCTATTACAGAGATTAGAACATTTGATTGGCATTCAAGGAACTAAGCTGGTTTAAATCCTATTTCTCAGATCCATCTAAATTTGTATATAAAAACGATAAAACTCTCAGTTATCTTTGATCAGGACTTGTCCTTTTAACTCCCACATAAAACAAATATCAAGGACTGCCTTTTTTCACCTACGTAACATTTCAAAAATCAGGTACATCCTCTCTCAAAGCAATGCAGACAAATTTGTTCACCCATTTGTTACTTCTAGACTAGATTACTGCAATTCCTTATCAGGCTGCTCTAATAAGTCTCTTAAATCTCTCCAGTTGATCCAGAATGGTCCTGGTTTTATCTGGACCCTGGTCCTGCCCGACATCTACTGCTATTATCATTAGGGTCTGAGCACCGACGAAGTCGGTCTGGGAGGACCCTATTGAGATTCTAGGAGTTTTTCTTTTTCTTATTATTTGCAATTCTGATTGTGACGTCATTATAAAATAACCCAGAATATGATTATGGTTTCTCTTGAACACTGGAATTAATTCATTAGGATCAATGTTTCAGGTTAAACTTAAATTATATAACTCCTTAAACCTGACACTCAGGAATGATCAGCCTCACGTGACTGAATGGAAAAGATGATAAATAATTTAAAAAGTGTTTCATCTCTCCAGCGCACTGATTTAATTATATCCATAATAAAAGTTATTGAGGGAAATAACAGATCAAGAAAAGACATTTCTAATAAATGAAGAAAGTTGTTTGTGGTCCTTTTTGTTGTTCAGACCTACAATTAACATATTTTAACCAGATGGTGAATCAGTAAACAAATCAAATATATAACTTGAGTGTAATCTGTGATCGTATTCACTCTGTTATGAAACCTACTGCTATTATCATTATTATTTGCATTACTATTAGTATTGCCAATACCATTATTGCTTTTAATATCATTATTATTCTACTACATCCATTATTTTTTTGTTGCAACTTTTTCATCACGCCTACTACTCTCATTATATGAATAATTTACGTCATATGCATTGAATGTGTTGTAACTCTGTTATGTTGTTCATTCAGTACATGACATCTTTTGTATATCTGCCCTTTTTCTCCCCGTTAAAAGTTTTTTTGGGGGGGAGTTTTTCCTGATTTGTAATTTTGGGCTACACAAAATAAACTGAATTGAATGTACTATTTATCTACATATAAATAATTCTTAGCTGTAGTATTGCAGGTTCAAACTGGTGAAGTACCCTTTACAACAAAGATCAAGTATCTTGCAGCAATGATTTCTAGGTTTAAATACCTACTGAACACTCAGCATCAGTATCTAATTCATAACCTTGGTCTACTTGAAAAGGGAAGAGTCACAGACATGAAGTGAAGTTATATAATCTTCAGGGAGTGATCTAATCAGGAGGGGGAGTATATGCAGTGATGCATGTGGGGTGAAGACTTTGGACGCAGGACAGAAGTAGTATTTGGATAGAACAACCATGTCGATGGGTGGAAATATAGTATTTGTAAGGATTATTAGTATGTGCAAACTGGAACCCAAAAGTACAATACTGAGACAGAGTTACAAAGATAGTTCAGTTTCCTTAGTATACTGGGTCAAAACCGGGAGATCAGTCACTGAGGCAAACAAATCCAAAAAGGGGTAGGCAGAAAATCCAAGGTCAAAGCAGGGTCGGAACAGGCAGATCAGATACAGAAACTACAGTAACACAAAGACAATGTCAACTTAAATAGTGAGGGACCGATTAGGTGATGTGCTGCAGGTGAAATGGGCGTAGAGAACCAGGTGAGGGAAATGAGAGCTGATGCTGTGGGAGGATCTGAAATGACAGGAGAGTTAGTAAACAGGCAGGTAGGATGAAAACAATCTAAGATGTGGTGGAATGTCTGACAGTATTTGGGCGGAATTCACTTTTTGTGGAGAGGACTTTTAAAAGTGCAAGTCCTTAGACAAAAGTAGAGTTCCCTATTTAAAAACAGTAACCTTCTGGAGATTTTTATTTTGAAACTCCTGGTCCATCCCTAGTTTCCTGTTAACATTTGGATAGAGTTTAGGGTTTTTAATTTAAAAAAAAAAAAAAATCATAAAACGAGTGGAATGTTGTAACAGGAAAATCTGTTGAGGTTTTCCTTCAGTTCTCTCATTAAAATTAGTTTGTAGTGCTGTTGTTTTTTGTTTACATTTATACTTGTATTAACTTTTCCATGCACTATGGACACTAGACTTAAGGTGTTTGCTCTGGTATACAACCATGTCTGGGGATCCAGCACACAGCCATGGCCCCATTGTTTACGACAGGGATCAGCTGTTAGCAATCCTTAACACAGCGGTGCTGCTACCGGAGGAGAGGCCCTTTTTTCCCAACGAGCTGAGGAAGAAGAGACGGGGGAGCCGTAACGGGAAGACATTACAAACCTGTCCTTCCTTCGATCATCATGTAGAATGTGAGATCACTCCCCAAATAGAGGGACCCAGAGAATAAAGGGATCCAGACACCGGACAGTGCATACACATAATATGAGGAACCAGGCACAGGACACAGTGAATCCAGGGGGCCAGACAAAGGACGCAGAGCATGCGGGCAGCGAGGCAGAGGACACAGATAATACATGGAATTAGGCACAGGACGCTGAGAATATAGGGAACCCAAAACAGGAAATAGAGCATCCAGGGACCCAGGCAGAGAATACAAACAATATAGGGAACCAGACGCAGGACACAGATCATACTGGGGGCCAGGCAGCACACACTGAGGCTACATCCACACTAATATGTTTTGTCTATTCTCTCACTGGTAGCTCTGCTGGTGGCTGAAGTCCTTGTAGTACTTGAGAGCATTTATGCTTTTGTTCCTTTACTGCAGGGGTGTCAAACTCATTTTCACTCTGGGCCACATCAGCATTATGGTTGCTCTCAAAGGGCCGGTTGTAACTGTAAGACTAAACGTAACTACTCCCGAACATTATAACTGTATCTGCATTTGATTATTGTTTATTCAAGTGTAAACAGGTTTTAAATATTGTACATGCATTTATATAAATGTAAAAATATATTTATCTGTTAAGAAACCCACATTACTCTATCAAAGAGCAAACTTTTAAAGAAAATAACATCAAACACGTTATTACATTTACTTTGTTCAAAGCTTTATTTGTGACAGTTGAGAGGGACATAACTCTGGTACAACAAATAATTGTGAGCTGCTAAGAACATGTGTGACAGATGTGGCATTTTACAAAAACAAATGGTTGCAGACACCCTTGCAGAGGACATACAACCAACTAATGAGGTTTTGATTACAGTAAACATTTGCCTGTTTGAACATACACCTGACACACTGAATACATTGATATACATACAAAGTAGTATATGTAATTAACTCAAAATAACAATAAGACATGTCTCATTTCACAATTATATTGGCTAAGTTCCGGGTGAAGTTGATGAGCTGATGCTGCATGGCCTTGATCACACCAAGTAGATTCTTCCTCAACCCTAGGACACCATATCACACACCATCCTCATCCATTGATCATGTTCTGAAAACAACAAACACAAAACAAAATGCAAGCACAGCCATTACATTTCACACTTATCACACTGTACTTATTCTTGGTTGAAATACATTTTATTTTATTTTTAATTCAGGTTTTTAAAAATGCTTACCTATTTGTTTTCTGGCCAGATGTCTGACACCGTTTTCCCGTGGTCAGTCCGTCAATGTCTGGCTTGAGGTCTTGTGCTGTAGCAATCCGTAAAACAGCGTGGAGGTTGTCGTTGGTGAGGCGTGATCTGTGCTTTGTCTTGTTTAGATTAATTATTGAAAACATCTGTTCGCACAGATAGGTGCTTCCAAACATGGACCGAACACGGGGAGCTTGAAGTCGGAGCTGTGGCATCAAAGCAGGCGGAAGTAGACAGTAAAAATCCTCAATTGCAGCATCCTGGAACTTTGCTCTCAGGTTCCTGTCGCTTTTAACTCCATCTGAAGGAGATGGGGCGCACTGTTAACGTCGGCTGGAAAGGATTGGCGAAGATGGCAAAGTCAATGCGCTGTGTTCTGAAGTCAGAGAAGTGCTGATCAAATTCGTTAGTCAACCGGTTCACATTGGTGGCCGATCGATCACATGAAAAAGCACCGGGAACTGAGGCTGAGATTTTCTGGCAGACAGGAGAGTGTGCAAGATTGTCCTGTTCCAGTTGGGACTTCCATAGAGCAGTTTACGCTTAAAAGCTGTGATCATGTTGGACATCTGCGTGATGACTTGTTTGCGTCCCTGCAGCCTCTGATTCATTTGGGCAAGATGCTCCGTTATGTCACACAACATAGCTAAATCACAAAGCCAGTTTGGATCTGACAGTTCAGGCAGGAGTTTTCCTTTACTTTGCATGAAGAGAGCTATTTCTTCCCTAAGCTCAAAAAAACGCGTGAGGACCACGTTCCTACTCAGCCACCTTACTTCTGTATGGTACGGCACATCTCCATGCTCCAAGCCCGACTCCTTCAAAAACGACTTCTTAGTGGATAATGCAATGATAAGTTATAAGAGGTGTGTGGTAGTTACTTTTTAGCATCCCATGCATGGCAGCTACATCCAAGAGCTCCTCACTGACAGTCAAGTCTGCCTTCACGCCTCTTATAAAAATGGCAAGCTGCGCTGTATCTGTGTTGTCTGTGCTTTCATCAACAGCTAATGAACAGGCCAAGTAACTGCTCGTCTCTTCAGCTAGGTGTGTTGTTAGATTGCCTGCTAGCTCCTTAACTCGGTCAGCGATGGTGTTTCTTGACAAACTGACATTTTCAAAAGTTTGTATCTGGTCGGGGCACACCTGCTCACATACCGTCAGCACGCACTGCTTCAAAAATGCCCCTTCCGAAAAACACTTTGAAGCGCGGGCGATTTCTTCAGCAACAATATAGCTAGCTTTCACAGCAGCATCATTTAGCTTTTGTAAATATATGCTGCTGCGATTGCAGTCTGCCTTTTAACTCTTGGGCCATTTTATGTTTTTCTTGGAGGCTCAATTTATCATACTTGGCTCTGTGTTTGGTGTCAAAATGCCGCCGTAAATTGTTTTCTTTCATTACCGACACTGCCTCAAAACACAGAAGACATACCGTTTTCTCTCCTTGGAGCACAAACATATATTCACTTGCCCATCTTTCATTAAATTGCCTTCCCTCTGTATACATTTTTCTCTTCTTGGACATCTCGATCTTTTTCAACTCAATCACTTGTTGGAAAACCGCTTTAGTTCAACGCCGATTTGGAAACACTGCTTTTTAGCAGCAGGATGCCGTTCATTTGTGGGTCACCAAATCAACATGCATTGTGGGATATGTAGTTTATGGTCACTGTACAAAGCAGCATGGATTTAATTTTCTTTCTAAATTTTTCTTTATTTTATTTCAAGACAATCATATTCCTTTCAAGCTCTCGCGGGCCACATAAAATGACGTGGCGGGCCGGATTCGGGCCACGGGCCTTGAGTTTGACACCTGTGCTTTACAGTTTCTGTGTGGACTTCACAATAGTTCTGCAGAACAAAATAAGTATTAATAATAAAAGAAAAGTCCTCCGTTTTGTGTCCATTGCCCTCCTCAAAGCCGCAAACCCTGACTTCAGACGTCCGCTCCGGATGGATAACGCCACTGGACAGGTGGCAGGTGTCTGTGTCAACATTCCAAAGTTCCCTGTTCCTGCCCGTCAACACTACAACGCAATCCTGGAGTTTTCAAACGTCTCAGTTTAGTGAGTAGTGTGGACGCTAGGCGTAAATGTAGCAAAAGAGCGTTTTAAAACGTAAAGGGAGTAGTTTGGATGTAGCCTGCAAGTACAGGAAAACATATACATGTAGCAGATAATGCAGGGAGACATACAGGACACAGACTCACTGCTGATTATTTCCTTGATTATGAAAAAAGCCTATACAATTACTTAAAGATTATGTAAAATAATTCAAAGTAAGAGCAGCAAATCCTCACATTTGTGAAGCCTATTAATTAACAAATCATTTCAGTTGAACTTTTACATGTTTTGTAAAGTAACTCATTTTACTCCACTCCAAATAAATCTATTTCCTTCTGATTTAAAAAACGAAATTGTACTTAAGTACAGTACTTAAATAAACATACTTAATTATATTCCATCACTGTCCATTAGAGCAGTGATTCTCAACTCGTGGGTCACGGACCCATTTTCACGGGCCTTTGCCTGGGCAAAAAGAAATTGGATTAAAATTTTTATTTATTTTTTTATCCTGTGGTTTTATTTTGAAGGGGATTTTTTATGCAGCGGAGTGTCGTCTATTCACTCTTTTTTGCAGGCTCTGGTTTCAACATGTTTTGCACTTGTCCCTCCATGTTTTCATGCTACGTTTCAGCCACTCATTGAGTTTTTCAAGGCGGCGGTGATTGACAGGTGATGACAGGTGGCGTATGCGAGGTTGAGTCAACCCATCCTGATATGGGGGAGACTCTGGGTTTTTAGGATAATGACATTGAATAGCCTACTGAATATAAAATTCAACTTATGAACTTACACTTTTTTAATATTCTTAAAGGATTTTTGAATCAATGCTAATTTTAAATATATATTTTTTTAAATCTTCACGTACTCCTGCCATTTTACAGCATAGAAGAACACCGTGACCCGCAAAATTAGTTTTCTAATCAAACGTAAGTATGACACCGACTACATAAGATATGGGTTTTCTTATATTGAGGACAAAAGAGGGCAAAAACCTCAGTGTGTTTTGTGCAGCAAGGTTCTGGAAAAAGAAAGCATGAAGCCGTCAAAACTGAAGTGGCATTTGGAAACTAAGCACTCTTCTCTCAAAGATAGACCTGTGGAGTACTTTCAAAGAAGACTTCAAGACCTGAGGACATCACAAAAGTGTCTTACTTTTCGTGCTCGAAGCAAGAACAGGCACTTCGTGCATCTTACCAGGTAGCACATTGTATTGCTAAATTAAAGAAGCCCCACACCATTGCAGAGGACCTCATCTTACCTGCAGCCATGGACATGGTGAGAGAGATGTTTGATCAATCCGCAGCAGATAAACTGAAAACTATACCTCTGTCAAATGACACTATAAGTAGGTGAATTGAAGACATGTCAGATGACATTAAACAACAGACCACAGCTCGAATTAAGGCAAATGGTCATTTTGCATTACAAAATGGACGAATCTACAGACATAACAAATAAAGCAGTGTAACTCGTTTACGTGAAACATGTGTGGGATGGGGACTTACAGGAACAATTTCTCTGCACAAGAGAGCTCCCGACTACTACGACTGCAGAGGAGATTTTCAGCTCCGTGGACTTGTACTTGAGTTCAGTGGGCCTCAGCTGGGACATGTGCGTCGGTATTGTTGAGTATTATCATAAATTTAAAGCTATTGTTAGGTTGTAATAATATAATATGACTTACACTTGTAAATAAGGAATGTCTATGTATAAATTACGATTAAAAAGGATAATTAATAAGGAATAGCGAGCCTTATGGCAAGGAGTATGCGTAACATAGCAGAAAGCCACATTGAGTTTCTTACTTAGACTTAGTACAGGTATGTAAGGAATGTGATATGGAGAGAGAGGGGATTTCCAGAGACTGAGGCCACTACCAGGCCCCAGTAAAACTGATAAGCAACTCCCCTGGAGGGGGGTTGTTCAGCTCAACTATACGAGAGGAAGGAGAGATGACTTCAAGTGCCGGTAAGCCTGGAAGAGGCGATGCACCAACCAATCCAAATGCTGATTCTAGCCATGTGAAACTTTAGCCGAATGTATGCTGTAAAAACTGAACCAAGAGGAGGCGTCATGTGCCGAGAGGCATGGACATGCTTACCGCACCAGCTGAAAACCAATCGTCAGGAAAAACTCCGCTTTCGGAGGACCAATAGATTTGCCTGCATTTTAAGCCAGTGGCGCGAAATATGCTTTTCTATGAATGCCAGAACTCAGGCTGAATTCAGGATTCGTGGGTAAGAGCTCAGACAGGTACTGCTCCTAGGCAGGCTGTGGAAAGTTCGAACCGACGAATCCTCAGCTGAGATTTGTACTCTGTTATCACAACGCTTTTCACTTTATTAGATATGCTTTATTATAACTTTCATTCCAAGAAGTCCTTTGTCTCCCCGGAGGTTTTCTCAGAATACAATAGTATCACAACTGATGGCGCTGCCTGCACGACAGGAAAAAACTCGGGGGTCGTGAGGCGAATTCTTGAGAAAGCTCCGACTGCAACCTAGCACCATTGTTTTTTGCATCGAGAGGCCCTGGCAGCAAAGGATGTGGCCCCAGCTTCATGGAACATTAAAAGATGTTGTCCAAGTGGTAAACTACATTAAACGAAGTGCAAAGAACACCCGATGTTTTCAAAAACTGTGCCAAGATCTTGGTAGTGAGCATGTACAGGTGTTTTATCATGCCGAGGTACGCTGGCTTTCGAGGGGAAAGGTACTTTACCGTTTTTATGAACTACGAGCTGAAATCGCAGCCTTTCTTGCCCAGAACAATCTGCCTCTTGCAGACCTGTTTAGCGACAGTGTGTGGCTCGCACACGTCGCTTATATTGTATTCTGAGAAAAGTTCCGGGGAGACAAAGGACTTCTTGGAACGAAAGCATATTTAATAAAGTGAAAAGCGTTGTGATAACAGAGTAAAAATCTCAGCTGAGGGTTCATAAGCCAATGGGCAGGCCACAGCCTTTCAACAGTTGCCTAAAAAAGCAGCCTGCGAGAGTTATCTGTCTGTGCGCATTGACCTAAGAGAGCCTCGAACTGACCAGTACATTTGATAATATAGTCCAGGAAAAATGTGCATCGTTGCCTCTCATTGGCTCAGTTTTGCAGCGTGGATTTGGTTAAAGTTTTATGGCTGTAGGATCGATGATTTCCGTTGGTTTAGAATCGGTGCATCGCCTCTTCCAGGCTTACCGGCACTTGAAGTCATCTCTCCTCCCTCTCGTATAGTTGAGCTGAACAACCCCCCTCCAGGGGAGTTGCTTATCAGTTTTATTGGGGCCTGGTAGTGGCCTCAGTCTCCTGAAATCCCCTCTCGCTCTCTATCACATTCCTTATTTACTGGTGTAAGTCATATTATATTATTACAACCTAACAATAGCTTTAAATTTATGATAACACTTACCTCGCTGATGTGTTTGAACAATTAAACACATTAAATCTGTCTATGCAGGGGAAACAACATTTTTGAACAGCATGACAAAATCGATGCTTTCAAAAAAAAGATCTCCGTGTGGGCAAGTCATGTTTCCAAAAGCCGACTCGACATGTTCCCTAATGTCTGAGGGACAGCAGCTGGACACGGCAGGAAAGAATGTAAACAATCATGACGCATCTGAATAAACTTCTGGAGCAGTTTAATGACTAGTTTCCCGAGAAACAGAGGGATGACGACTGGATATGTGACCCGTTTGGAATCGACATAGAAAGCGCCACGTTGCCAAGCAACGAAGAGTCAGCTGGTGGAGCTGTCATGTGACCGCACGCTGAAAAAGAAATTCACGGAAGTAAGCCTCTCCCAGTTCTGGTGCAGCAGCGTGATCAGCGAGTATCCTTCCCTTGCCACTCGAGCAGTAAAAGCCCTGCTACCCTTCAGCACTACCTATCTCTGTGAGTGTGGCTTCTCAGCTCTGGTTCAGCTGAAGACTAAACACAGAAATAGACTGGACATTGAGCATGACCTCAGAGTGGACTTGTCAACTATAACTCCAGACTTTGAGACTCTTGCCAGGAGCAAAAAACATCCCCAGTTCTCCCATTAGAAATTCCTCCAGACTCAGGTCTATGTCAGTGTTACACCTCAGGTTGAAGTGAGTGCTGCTTAATTTTCTGTAAAGCACAATGTTTTTCAGTATTTACCTACTGATAAGGTAATCACAAGAAAAGTTCATTTTGTAAAAATGAATCCTTTTGAATTGCACTTTTCGTTTAACTTATTTTGAGTTTGTGGAAAAGCTGCTCAAGACACTGACTTTTTCCATAGTGAAGTGTTTGTCATAGATTCAGTGAGTGAGTATTCTCAGTTAAAGTTAGGTCATTTGAGTCTTTTTGAAACTACTTCTTAGTAGTTGGACTTTTTTATGTCATGTTTGTGCATGAAAGCACTGTTGAGTATGTTTTAAAAAGGCTGAAGATTCTGAATTGTTATGTATGTTGTAATACCTCGTGTCTTGAAGATGCACTTTTTGGTTTTTAATTAAAATGCAGCTAACTGAGTGTAAAAGGGAATAGTTCCCTCTCTAGCATCGCCACCAGCTGGTCGTTTTGGTTTATCATTAAACTTGTTTTTGTGTTGGCATACATATTCTGTACTATCTCAGGTTCAAACTGCACCATCTTTTGATTAAATAAATTTGAGAAGTTGAAAATGTTCCTCGATTTGGGTCGCTGGTGGGTCCCACAGCCAGACCACTTGAGAACCACTGCATTAGAGGCGTAAAAAAACAAGGGCTTCACAACACCCAAGGTAGTGCTGGTACTATTCCTTGTCTTTACTCCTACCATAAAAAAACAACAGATCAAATCAGCACAAAGTGATTCTCCTGCTGTTCTAGCTTGAGAATAGCAGAATCATTAGTGTGTTGTTAAGTCATACTGTATACAGCCTCCTATAAGTGGTAGACTTATCGGGTTGTTAATAACTTTGATATCGGTACTAAAAGATTGATGTCACAACAAAGACTGCTGCTTCATTTATTTCAGTAAACTTCACTCTCCCATTTCAATCCAGATATTAGAACTGTACAGCAACAGAAAGAGGAAAGGTCTATACTTAGCTCATGGGAAACCTGATTCTAATAAGTGCAATAGCATGGCACTCCTATTATATCATTCTTGTGCATTTTGTAATGCCCCCTGGGCTGACTACCCCATCAAAGACTGGACTAGTAGCTCACTGGCCAAGATGGCAGCCTGCCCAGCAGAGGGGGAAGTGGCTGCCTACATCAGGTCCTGATGTGGGGAAGCTGACAGATGGGGCTGCAAGAGTCCTGGCCTTCTCTTGTCGAGTCCTCAGAGAGTACTGACAGCCTTAGAGAAGTTTAATACTTTGAACTCCATGGATGCTATTTTCACAATCATGGTTCAGAAAAATATATGAAATTGAAATAAAGCACAGATAATATGTTTGCAAACCATATCAGAGGAGAATCCGTCCTCTTCTCACCCAGAAGGCGGCGCAGGTTCTGGTACAGGCTCTGGTTATCTCCCTCCTGGCTGGTCTACCTGCTAGTGCCATCCGACCTCTCCAGCTCATCCAGAATGCGGAAGCTCGACTGGTTTTCAACCTGCCTAAATTCACCCACACTACTCCGCTCCTCTGCTCTCTTCATTGGTTACCGGTGGCTGCTCGCATCCGTTTCAAAACATTGGTACTTGCGTACCATGCTGCGAACAGATCTGGTCCAGTATACATCCAGGACATGGTCAAACCTTACACCCCACCTCGCTCACTCCGCTCTGCATCGGCCAATCGCCTCGTAGCTCCGTCACTGCGAGCTAACCGCTCAACAAAATCGAGATTGTTCGCTGTCCTGTCTCCCAATTGGTGGAATGAGCTCCCCAATGACATCAGGACAGCAGAAAGTCTCTACATCTTCTGCCGCAAACTAAAAACGCATCTCTTCCGACTATACCTGGAATAAAAAATAAATAAATAAAAAATGATGTACCTCTCTTAGTACTCTAGTAGCACTTAAATGGCCCGTATTCATAGCACTTGGTAGTTTGGCTTTCTTGAGGAATTGTACTTTCTTGATTTTGGTTGTTCTGAGTTTGAACTCCCTTGGTTGAATGCACTTAATGTAAGTCGCTTTGGATAAAAGCGTCTGCTAAATGTAATGTAATGTAATACCAAATTTGATTGTATGCTAATTTAAAAACGTTGATGCAGCTAACGTTTTAAGGAGGAAAAAATACCACCTGGTTGATATTTTTGTTGTTTTGGCGGTGCTTACTCTCATCCCCGCCGCTTCACACTCGGCTGCAATCGCCCCAGTGAATGCTGGAGGTCATGGTCCGAAGAGGCCAACAGGACCTGCTCCTCCTTTCCAGCATCCTGGCATAAGCTTTCCCTGGGAGGCTGAGTAGTGTGATACCCCGATAATTCAAACACACTCTCCAGTGCCCCTTTTTGAAAATGGGAACCACCACCCCAGTCTGCCAGTCCGTGGGCACTGTTCCTGACCCCCATGCGACATTGAAAAGGTGTGTCAGCCAAGACAACCCAACTTCAGCTTCTCAGGGCGGATCTCATCCACCCACGGCGCCTTGCCACTAAGGAGCTTTTTGACTACCTTAGCGGCCTCCGCCAGAGATATGGGTGAGACCCCCCCCCAAGTCTTCAGGCGCTGCCTCCTCTCCAGAGGACATGTTGGCTGGGTTTAGGAGTTCCTCAAATTGCTCTTTCCACCACCCGACGATGTCCCCCGTCTGGGTCAGCAGCTTCCCCCAAACCCCCGCTTAGAACAGCCTGGGGTAGGCCCTGCTTTCCCTTCCTGAGCCATCGGCTGGTTTGCCAGAACCTCCTTGAGACCAACCGAAAGTCCTTCTCCATGGCCTCCCCGAACTGCCGAACGGCTGCAGCCCTTCTGGCCTGCTGGTACCTCTAAGCTGCTTCAGAAGACCCCTGTGCCAACCAGGCCCGAAAGTCCTCCTTCTTCAGCTTGACGGCTTGCTTGACGGCTTCCCTCGAACCCGGTGTCCACCACCGGGTTCTTGGGTTGCCGCCACGATGGTTCCCTCGGGATGTGTGAGAAGTTCTTCCGGAGGTGGATATTGAAGACCTCCCTGACAGGAGCCTCCGCCATACGTTCCCATTTCACCCTCACTACACCGTGGGCTTGCCAGGTCTTTCCAGCCGATTCTGGACAAACCGTGGCTAGCACAGAAGTCCAATAGCGAGACACCACTCAGGTTCAGATCGGGCAAGCCCCCGCCAGGTTTCTCTATCATTGCCCACGTGAGCGTTGAAGTCTCCCTGGAGAACTGTGGAGTCGGCAGGAGGCACCCTTTCCAGGACCCCTCCCACTGACTCCAAGAAGGCCGGATACTCTGAACTGCTGTTTGGTGCATAAGCGCAAACAACAGTCAGAGCCTTACTCCCCGCAACCCGCAGGCGCAGGGAGGCGACCCTTTCGTTCTCCGGGGAGAACTCCAACACGGTGGCGCTCAGCCGGGGGCTTGTGAGTATCCCCACGCCCAGCGCCTCTCAACCTGGGCAACTCCAGAAAAGGACAAAGTCCAACCCTTCTCCAGGAACTTGGTTCCAGAGCCAGTGCTGTGCGTGGAGGTGAGGCCAACTATATCTAGCTGGTACCGCTCCACCTCCCACACCAATTACGGCTCTTTCCACGCTAGCGAGGTGACGTTCCACATCCCTAGAGCTAGTCTATGCTGCCGATGATCGACTCGCCCAGGCCCACTGCACGGCCTGCCACCCGGTCTACATAGCACCCGACCCCGATGCTTGTCCTTGTAGGTGGTGGGTCCACAGGGTGGCTGCGCCATGATGTTTATTCAGGCTGAGCCCGACCGGGCCACATGGGCGAAGGCCCGGCCACCAGACACTTGCCGGTGAGCTCCCCTCCTGGGGCTGGCTCAGGGAGGGTGCCCCGGTTTCCCTGGTCCGGGTGAGGTGGCTAAGGACCGTGGACTGCTGTTCATCGGGGTTTTTTGAACCGCTCTTAGTCAGGGCTCTTCCCTGGAACCTGTTTGCCTTGGGAGACCCTATTAGGGGTTGATGCCCCGGACAACATAGCTCCCAGGATCACTGAGCCACTCAAACTCCTCCACCACGTTAAGGTGGCGATTCATGGAGTAGTGACGATTTATGGAGAAGTATTGTGCATGTTAATTCTCTGGGGTCAACGCACGCGCCAGCACGTTTTACTCGATGGTTAAATTAATTGCTCTGCGATAATACTGCTCAGAGATATGGTTGGGAAGTCTACGGAAGCGTATACTCTCCACTTCCGTGTCCTAGTTCTCACGAGATCGTACGTGACTCACATAGCGCGCCAGGAGCATCGACGTGTCATGTGATTCGTGGGTGTCAAGCTCTGCCTCTCACCGTCATTTGTGGATTCATGTGTCCGTCAACATTTTTGTATGAAACTAACCAATGGACACTTAGGAAATCACTAAGGACCTACCAATCACCTTGCACTACAGAAACACTGCAGTTTTCATTCAGTCGGCACCCGAGAGGAGAGAAAGTGGCGAAGAGAAAGTCTACAGTTAGCGACGTACTTTCAGCGATATAGTAAATATTTTGTTTAAATACAAAACCAGTTGTAATGTTCATTTTTCATTTGCACACATCCCATGAAGCTTGATATGTAGTATGATGTAATTACTCCCATTTGATATTAGTCCCTCTAACAGTTGTTGGAAGTAGAGTGACAGACATCACTTCTACTCAAAACGATATTACAAAATTTTGTTTTAGACATTTATTATACATTTAATAAATCACTTTTTTAACTTAAGACTTTGGTAAACCAATTTCAAGCACCAAAACAGTTCGTCCACATGAGTAAAGGTATGTTTTCACAAGAGATTTGAAGAATTTCAAACATCTGACTTCAATTTTTCAGCTTTATGTTCAAATTACCTCTTTACAGTGCCTTAAGACAATTGGTGCCTCATTATATAGATAGCTGAGATTGTTCTGCAAATTATCATATACAACACATGGATATGTCTCATCAAGTACCTTAAAGGTGAATTTAAGAAAATATGTAAAAATCGGGAAAATGCCCTTAGATCCCAGAGGGTTAAACTGTTTTACATTATTCTAAGTATGAGACACCATCAAGCAGATGACATGCCTATTACTCAAGGTTTATTGAATCAATAGTGGCGAGATGAAAGGGTCCCATGCATGCAGGCCCTAAACTATTGTGAGCCCAATACAACTGCATTACCTGCATATATGGTGTTTTTTCCACTGACGCTCCAACTAGTCTGACTGTCTGGATGTAGACTGTGGGTATAAGCCTGGCATTGGTTGCCTATTCCAGCCGACATTCACTTTCCCCTTCTGCGATCTGCAATATCTATTTTGCAAGGACAATTGTGATTGGTTTAAACAAATACAAACATGCTGTGTTTTTTCCTCTTTAGCAGAATGATAATGTGTGGAGCCAGACCTTTCTTTTACACTGACACAGTGCCTGGCTATGCCAGACCTAAACCTCAGACTAGATCAAATTCACTGTGTGAAAGCACTGTTATAGTTAAAGCTTAAACAAAGGATCACTGATAACACTATGGAAACTCAGCGACCTGAAACCATTTGGTCAAAACTTTAACAATACTGGTTCAGGGTCAGTCCATAAAGTGCCTATGTCTGCTCTCAGCTTACCCCAATGAAAGGAACAAGTAAATGAATAAAATAAGAATTTCATTTTGTTTTGTTTCAAGATTAAGGGACCTTTAGAAACTTTTAAAAAGCTTGCAAGCTGTACCAGAGTTAGATATAGACCAATTTACATCTGTAGGCTCCAGGCAGTAAACAGAAAATACTCAGTATCAGACTTAGAATAGGGTTTATTGCCAAGTAGGTTATTCACATACAAAGAACCTGGTGTTTGGGGCATACAATAAACAATGAGGTTCATAAAATACAATAAACATATCAAGGAAATGTATGTATCTTCTTTATGTATATGTACAATATACCTGTATTTTGGAATGAAAGAGATATACAGTTTTGTGCAGAATGTGAAAAATATTTTAAATCCAAAAGTGAAGAGAATATGTGCAATGTACAGGGATGAAAGTCCAAGATGTCTATAGGGGATCAGCTTTGTGTACCAGATGGTGATGGAGGAGGTGAGGACGGGCTCAATGATGGCAGTGTAGAAGTGCGCTATCATTGTCTTTGGCAGGTTGAACCTCTTTCTTTGATGAGCGAGCTGATGTTCAGCTCCCACTTGAGGTTCTGGGAGATGATGGAGCCAGGAAGTGGAAGGACACCACAGTGTAGATTGGGGAGTCACACAGCATGATGGGAGCAGGTGGGGTGTATTCTTCCTGAAATCCACATCCATCGCCCCTGTCCTCAGAGCGTTGAGCTCCAACTTGTTCTGACTGCACCAGGTTACCAGATGGTCAATCTTCCACCTGTATTTCAAAGCAGATTGAAGTATCATAATTTCCCTCATAACTTTCACTTAGCAAAGTCCGTAGATGATCAAGACCTGACAACCTGCACGTATATTGACATCAAAGTAGGCTGGTACGCAAAAAAAAAGCCAGTTGTCTTCTTTCCCCTTTTTCCGTTAAGGATAAAAAAGTAAAGTAAAAAAATGACCATGGCGTTTACCTTCTAATGTCGGTCATGCCACACTGTGTGGACCTAGAAGTTACTGCAGGAAGCCTCCCAAATTGTTAACATTTATAAAACTGTGTACAATCCACACTAAATGTTTGCAAAGGTATGTACATACACCAAAACATATTCTAATTTATAAAACTTTGCATACACAGTGGGCCGTTTCCTTCTGTAAATCCAAAATCAACTTGTAAGCGTTGGGAAGTGAATCAGCCTCATATTATGCCATCTATATACGGCCACATTCAACCATAAACGGTAAATGCAAAGCACCTCATGAATGTTTATGCATATAAATGTGCCTTCTGGTCAATAGCAACTAACAATAGGAAGGCCAACAAAAGGATTTTTTTCTGAAACAAATCTCGAGGTGTTGTGGGTACCTTGAGGTGTCCCTGAACACTCGTTCTCTCCTAATTCCTCCATTCACATAGTCCTCTGGCAGTGCCAGTCCCAAATGGTCACGACAATCAGTGTATTCCCCATAGGTATTTACAATTTATTAATTGATTTAAGTTATATTCTGGTAAACTTGGCCAGAATTATAATTAAGACTCATAATTAAAATATTGAGTGATTGTGCGAGAGCTGTCACTGGCTTTATTTCCACACTTAGCTAATTTATAAAATCCTTATGTGCAGGTGGTGAAGATGTGCCAGGTGAGGTGCTGGTTTCTACAAGGAACATTCATTTTGTGTTGATTTTGGTGGTCCCTGTGGACGAAAGCTGTAGTTTTTCCGAGCACCAGATTCCCTTTAAAATAAATTTTATTTTAATTTTTTTATTTTAATTTTTATTGATTTTCTAGAAATGCATTAATAAAAATAAAGATAAAAAACAACAACTGACAGTGAACGACAGGACAGAGATGGATATGTAGTGTGCATGTGCACACACACACATATATACTTACATAAAGATACACTTACAAAAAGTAAATGGATAAAGATATACATACACATATACCTACATATGTCTGTATACATACACACCCTCATATACACAGATATACATATAGTGTTAAATGCCCACCCCCCTCATACATCTCCAAACTATTATACGAGGGAATGTATTATACTATGATCCAATTACATAAAATGTTGGATTTTGCTTAAAGCCGTAGACCAGGATAAGATAGTTTTTTCTTTAGCACCATGTACTCTGGCTATTGAAAGTTCTATGTTCACAACATCAAGATAGCTAGCTAACCACTGGGGTTTCGTAAGCGTATGTGGGGGACTCCAACGCATTGCTAAAAAAAAAATTTGCGGCTGTTAGGCCGGCTAATAAGATGCGTTTTTGAAGCTGTGATAATTCCAGTGCGGTTTCAGTTATACCTTTCAAAATATAATCCCAGTCGAACAGCACATTCTTCGTCATGTGTTCGAGGTCTTTGGCCCGGACCTGTTCAATATGTAAGGGTTTGTAGGAAGATACAGAAAAGAATGAGTCAAATTTTTATTCTAATCCTTTGGTTTGGCCTTGTGTATTAATAATAGAATGCAGGTGATGTGATCCTAGAGTATCAGTCCACGGTACCCCAAATGCTTTAAGTGATGATCTTAGTTGTAGGTATAGAAAGAATGATGAGCCAGGTATATCATAGATAGTACGTATATCATTAAATAATCTCAAACCATTCTCATTAAAGATATCTGCTAGTTTGTGTATCTTTTTGCTTGACCATGTTGATGATGAAAATGAGACCCCATCGGTAAGTAATTGACAGTTATTAAAGATTGGGGTGCCATTTGAGATTTGTTTTGTTCTCTTTTTCAGCCATACGCCATGTTGATAATGCGAAAGATATAATTGGGCCAAGAGAGAGTTTAGATTGTTTGAGTGGAATATTAGAATAAAACAGGTCCTCTGACCTATGTGGTGAGGCAAGATTTTCTTCAATTGGTTTCCAAGATACTAATGCCTCTGGATTCAACCAGATTGAAAGTGGTCTCAAAACAAAAGACCAAAAGTAATATTTAAAGTTTGGTACTGAAAGACTGCCTTTAGTTTTATGCCTTTGTAGTGTGGACATCTTAACTTGTGGTTGTTTCCCGCCCCATATGAACTTTGAAAATAATAATTAGGTGGTGGAGATAAGTGTAACATAGATGCAAAGAAATTAACTCTTGGTAGAATATCCATCTTCACAATTGAAATCCGAGTTTATAGTGATGTTGAACTCTGAATCCATCAGAGTTCAGACCAGGAAGCAGAAGCAGAGTTGTAGTCTTACACCCTTCTCTGCACTTCCATTAGAGCAGTTACCCACCCAAAACTATACAGGGACTGTGTCTGCCCCACGCCCACTTAAATTAATTAAATCAAAATTAACCAGAAGAGGAGTTGTACAAAATAACCTCATAAAAGTTAACACCACCAACACAACAGTGCAACAAAATAGGAGAATTAAATGTGGACTCTTAAATATCAGATCTTTGTCATCTAAAGCTGTATTAGTAAATTATTTAATATCAGACAATCACATTGATCTATTCTGTCTTACTGAAACCTGGCTGTGTCATGAAGAATATGTCAGCCTAAATGAATCAACTCCTCCAAGTCTCATTAATACTCATATTCCTTGAGGCACTGGCCAAGGAGGTGGAGTAGCAGCTATCTTTGACTCAAGCCTATTAATAAACCCTAAACCTAAATTAAACTACAACTCATTTGAAAGCCTTGTTCTTAGTCTTTCACATCCAAACTGGAAAACACAAATACAGCCAATTATATTTGTTATAGTGTACCAGGCCCCTGGTCCGTATTCTGAATTTCTATCTGATTTTTCAGAGTTTTTATCAAGTTTAGTTCTTAAAACAGATAAAGTTATTATTGTAGGTGACTTTAATATTCATGTGGATGTCGATGATGATAGCCTTAGTACTGCGTTTATCTCATTATTAGATTCAATCGGCTTCTGTCAGTGTACAGAAACCCACTCACTGTTTTAACCACACCCTCGACCTTGTTCTTGCATATGGCATTAAAATAGAACATCTAATAGTTTTTCCACAGAACCCTCTTTTATCAGACCATTACCTAATAACTTTCGAGTTTATACTACCAGAGGGTACACCGCTAGGCAAAGGTGTCTACACCAGATATCTATCTGACAGTGCTGTAGTTATATTTAAAGGAGCGATTCCATCTGTATTTAATTCAATACCATGTCTCAATATAACGGAGGACTCCTGTACTAACTTTGGTCCGTCCCAGATTGATCATCTCATCGATAGTGCTACAGGCTCACTGAGACTGACACTAGACTATATAGCTCCTCTAAAAAAGAAGATTCCTCTCTAAGATCCTTGAGAAAGTAGTTGCAAATCAGTTATGTGACTTTCTACAGAACAATAGTTTATTTGAGGATTTTCAGTCAGGATTTAGAAAACACCACAGCACAGAGACAGCACTGGTGAAAATTACTAATGACCTTCTAATTGCATCAGATAAAGGACTTGTCTCTGTTCTTGTCTTGTTAGACCTTAGTGCTGCGTTCGACACCATTGACCATCACATCCTATTACAGAGATTAGAACATTTGATTGGCATTAAAGGCACCGCACTAAGCTGCTTTAAATCCTATTTATCAGATCAATCTCAGTTTGTATATGTAAACGATGAAACCTCGATGACCACCAACATCAGTCATGGAGTTCCACAAGGTTCTGTGCTTGGATCAATCTTATTCACCTTATATATGCTTCCTTTGGGCAATATTATCAGAAAACACTCCATAGACTTTCATTGTTATGCTGATGATACTCAATTATATCTTATCAATCAAGCCAGACAAAACCAACCAGCTTGCTAAACTTCAAGCATGTCTTAAAGATATAGAAACATGGATGACCTGCAACTTCCTAATTCAGACAAAACTGAAGTTATTTTACTAGGCCCAGAACACCTCTGAAATTAATTATCTCATGATATAGTTTCTCTTGATGGCATTACCCTGGCATCCAGCACCACCGTAAATAATCTCGGAGTTGTCTTTGATCGGGACTTGTCCTTTAACTCTCACGTAAAATAAATTTCAAGAACTGCCTTTTTTCACCTATGTAACATTTAAAAAATCAGACATCCTGTCTCAAAGCGATGCAGAAAAATTAGTTCACGCATTTGTTACTTCTAGACAAGACTACTGCAATTCCTTATTATCAGGCTGCTCTAATAAGTCTCTTCAATCTCTCCAGTTGATCCAGAATGCTGCAGCTCGTGTACTAACAAAAACAAAGAGAAGAGATCATATTACTCCTGTATTAGCTTATCTGCACTGGCTCCCTGTAAAATCAAGAATCAAATTTAAAATCCTTCTCCTCACCTACAAAGCCTTAATTGGTGAGGCAACATCATATCTTAAGAAGCTCATAGTACCATATTACCCCACTAGAGAGCTGCGCTCACTGCGGGGGTTACTTGTGGTTCCTAGAGTCTTAAAAAGTAAGATGGGAGCCAGAGCCTTCAGTTATCAAGCTCCTCTTCTATGGAACCAGCTTCCACTTTCAGTCCGGGGGGCAGACACAGTGACCACATTTAAGAGTAGACTTAAGACTTTCCTCTTTGATAGCGCTTATAGTTAGGGCTGGCTCAGGTTTGCCCTGGTCCAGCCCCTCGTTATGCTGCTGTAGGCCTAGACTGCCGGGGGACATCTTAGGATACACTGAGCTCCTCTGTCCTTTTTTCTATCTCTCCTTCTGAATGAATTCATGTTCTATAAATGCACATTACTAACTATACTTCTTCTCCGGAGTCTTTGTGCTTCGTAGTGCAGAGTCAATGATTGCGGCTAACTCGTTGTCATTGTTAGCGTCCTTAGATAGTTCTTGGGACATCTTACTTCTTAGACCATTAGCCATTCCAGACTAAATCCGACACTTGCATGCAGACAAAGTGTAAGTTAGTGGTTAATTATGGTAAAGAGATAGCGGAAGCGAGTGAGAGCAAAAGTCTTAAGCAGCCATCTTCTTTGTTGTGTCACATGACCTTTTCTGACCCACTCTGTCCTGGTCCTAATTCTCCCGTGCCTCCTTTCCCTCCTGGGGACCCTGCAACATTGTGTCGGTGTTGGCTACCAGCAGCGAAGCTCTGCTCCTGGCCGGAGGAGGAGCTGCTGCTGCAGGATGTGGAGCGCTACTCCTCCCACTGGAGCTTCCGAATGCAGGTCAAGGTTGACAACGAATTCTTTCTTCCAGGGGACAATGCCGTCGGAACTCTCGAGAAAGTCAGAAGTTTACCCACCACAGTTTCACAAAATCCTGTGGGAAAAGATGCTTTCAAACTCTAACTAGTAAATCATTGTGAGAACAGCAGTGATTTGCATCTGACATATTTAGGTCGCCGAAGTGGTACACAAAACATTTGTCCAGGGTTGGCAGGTCTGGGTTTTTCAGGAACAGGACTAAACGATTTTTGACAAGGTTTTTTTTTTTTTTAAAGTTACAAAATTTGATATCACTGGCCAAATCTTCGCCTCCTCCATCCACGCGCGTTCAGTGCAGTATCTCCTCATCGTCCTCTCTTCTTCCCGACCTCACTGATAGTTGGGGACTCCATAATTAGGATTTCTTCAACACAGCCACACACTGTTTCCCCAGAGCGACTGCCCCCGACATCCTTCTGAAACTGCCACACCTGCTGCACGCGCGCTCATGTGGGAATCAACAAAACAGCCCTCCAACAGTCTGAGCTGACCAAGATTGATTTAAAAAATCTTCTACACGTCTTGTCCGTTTTTATCAGTGGTCAAACCCCCACACTTGACCGTGGATCGCAGCGGTTCAGCAGAGTCCTCAGTCCACCTGCAAGTCCCACAACGTGGGCTTCATTGACAATTTGAATCTGTTTTGGGACCGCTCTTCCTCTTTTAAGATTGATGGTATTCACCTCAACAAGATGGGTAGCCGCCTGCTCGCAGCTAATTTACAGCACGCTGTACTATCCTGTCCACGCGCCTGACTATTTATTCTTCAGACTCACACCCCCTCCTCTTCTTCTACGCTGCCGCCCCAAAGCACAGTTTCACGCAACAGCGCCCCCTACTGGCCCGGCATGTCATTAACCCCCTCAGCTGCAGCTCTCCCCATTCAAACTATTGTGACAGACAAGCTGCCACTTCCACACCGCATACACAAAGCCATAAACAGAAACAACCTCTCCTACTTCCGTCCCAGTTATGTCCACATCAGCTCCCAGTGCAAGTTCATCATCTGTAAACCCACTTCTGTCAACTCCATCCCGTCTCTGTGGAGTCAGCACCGGCGCAAGCCCACTCCCTTATTAAGTCACCATAACAAACAGCACGTGTTTTCAGCCAACCTCAGGACCCTACCAAAATCCTCACAACCAATCACAAAACACTCCTTGAAAATTGCTCTGTTCTACTTAGCCGGTTACTAAGCAACAAAGGCCTAATCATCAATGAATTTATTACCAACAACAACCTTGATATCCTCTGTCTCACCGAAACTTGGCAAAAACTCCTGGACTACTATGCACTAAACCAAACCACCCCGACTGGTTATCATTACCTGGACAAACCACGCCCTGAAGGCTGTGGAGGAGGAATCACCGCTGTTTACCGCCAACACATAAAAATCAGCCTGACGACCATCCAAACTCCATCCTCATTTGAACACCTGACATTCACGCTCCACCTACTACTCTGGCATCATCCACTTTGGTTCCCCCAACCCCAAGGTCCTCTTCTCCACAATAAATAAACTTTTCAAACCTATGGATAATCCCTCTCACTCCTCCACAGCTCCTTCCAATCTTTCTACAAAACCAAAATTGAGACCATCTACAATCAACTAGCCACTCCCAGCCCCGCCGCCTGACCCTGCATTTGTATATCCCCCACTAACCGACCGGTCACTCTCCCACTTCTTCCTAATCTCCCCCTCAGATCTTAATAAATCACTATCTGGCATGAAGATTCCAACCTGCGACATGGCTTGTCTCCCGGCTCTCCACCCACTCCTCCTCTCTGTCATCAACTCCTCCCTGTCTACTGGCTCCGTCTCCCCCGCTCTCAAACTTGCCTCAGTCACACCCATCCTCAAAAAGCCTGGCCTGGACCCTGACATCCCCAACAACTACAGACCCATCTCCAATCTCCCTTTTCTGTTTAAAATACTGGAACGCACTGCTGCCAACCAACTCAAAACCCACCTGGACTCTAACCAACTGTATCAGATATCATCACAGCACAGAAACAGCCCGAATCAAAGTCACCAATGACCTCCTCCTCTCCTCTGATGACTACTCCCTCAACATCCTAATCCTACTGGTTCAAGTCATACCGCTCCGACAGCCAACAGTTCATTATCATCAATAAATTTAAGTCTGACACACCGCCTTCTTTCATCTTAAAAACATCGCCCATCTACGCCCCTCCCTCTCCTCTTCAGCAGCTGAAACACTCATCCTCGTCTTCATCACCTCTCGACTGGACTACTGCAACAGCATCCTCTATGGCACATCCACCAAAATCATCAATAAACTACAATACATCCAGAACACAGCTGCCCGTCTGCTCTCCCACTGCACCAGAGACCACATCCCCCCAGTCCTTCAGAACGTCCTCTGGCTCCCCATACAGCAAAGAATCCAGATCAAGATTCTCCTCATCACATACAAAGCCCTTCACAACCCTGAACTCCTTCATACCTTTGTGACCTCCTGCACCGACACACTCCCACCTTCAACCTCAGATCTGCTGACGCCAACCTCCTAACCCCCCCTACTCCCTACCTGGGGGGACAGGGCCTTCTCCATCGCTGCCCCCTCCCTCTGGAACTCTCTCTCCCAGTATCTCAGACATTCTCCGTCACTCGCCACTTTTAAAACCGAACTTAAAACTCATTTATTTAAATCTGCTTTTAACCTATGGTAGTTCAGTATGTTTTTGTTTTGTTTCTTACTGTGATGTCATCTCTCTTGTGTACATTGTTATTGCTTCTATTGTTTGTTAAAGTGCCTTGAGTACCTTTTTAAAGTGCTATTTTTCAATTATTATTATTATTATTATCGTCTGCATTCTCCCTACGGTCTGTCTCTGAGTGTCGAGTGTCATTCTAGTTCTCTTATAAACTGCTTCTAGATTGTTCCAGTGTCGGTGTGTTTGTGTCCAGCACAGATATGAAGCTTTTAAGTTCTGCTTGCTGCTGTTCCCAAACTGTTTAGTTGGCCGACTGGATGCAAACGTCAACCTCTGCTGCAGCTGACAGAGTCTGATATCGAGTGTTGTGGGTTTTTGGCAGGCAGTCGTTTCTTGCAAAAATCTCTCAAGTAAAATGACGAAATAAGTCGTGATGTTTCATGATTATTTATTTCAACAACATAACAGCAGGTCAAACAGATGTGCCTTCTTTAACTCTACTGGCATAATGGTGTGCGTATGCATTTTTACTTCCTTAACACACAAGGTGCTTCTAAACTGTTGTACTGTTGTCCATGAATTTAGTTGTAATTTTCTTCTGATTTAAAAGTAAACAAAATATGAGTTTGAAAGTTTTGTCAACATTCCCAAATATTTTGTGGCACTTCCAGCCGTTAACCCTCATTCTAAACAGATGAAATACCTGTAAGAAACAACCATTATAGCAAGATGTTAATTTATTTCTTATCAACATATAATTATGCCATTAATGTCATCTGAAGAAAAAAAAAAATAAGTATAATTTTAGGAAAGTTATTTGCTTAGTGTGTAAAACAAAAAGAAGTGAGATCACGTCAGGAAATTGTATCAGCTGATCTGATCTGATTCTGTCTCTTTCAAAATGGCAAAGCGATAGTGTGTCATACTGTAAATTAGAACCCATGGCAAACATTTGATCTGTTATATCTGTTCAATTATATCTGTTAAAACTTCATAGGCTGCAGCTGTGGGTGGGAAGAGAACAATATGAAGCGATAAAGGTTGGGGTAGTAGTAGGGGTAAGAACCGGGCGGACCATGTTTCATGACACAACGAAGGACTGAGGGACGAGGGGAAATGGACTCTATGTTTACAAACAAAGACAATTAAAGTCGATGGATTTCCCTGATCAGATTTGAATTTTAAGATGCAGACCATTTTATGCAGACCATTTTATAGTGTTTTTGTTGCTGTTTACATTCTTCCAGATGCAAAAAAAAAATACACAACAGGATTGTACTCCTGTTTTGTCTATTTTTTTCTTGTGTTGCATTAATGCACTACAGCTGCATTTTTTTTGTGCAACGCTGTGTTGTACAATGACAATAAATTAACTTGTACCCTTGATATGGAATTACATGCATGGGTTCATGGTTGTTGATATGTTTCTTCATTCATGTCTTCAGTCAGAGCAGTGCGATTAACTGTAATTTAATGTGTCTGTGGTGTCATTAAGTAAGAATTCTGGATCCATTTCAAGACATATTTTATGACTTAAAAAATTACATGGTGAACCCATTCACATATCACTGTAATTGTTAGTGCTATATTTAATTGAGAGAACCCTTTTGAGTCTATACTTGTATGGACTTTCTAGTCCATACTACAGTATGTAATTTATCAATATAAGTCTATCATTTATTATGTGTAAAAGGGGTTTGCTTTGAATGTCCTCCTTGATCTTATTCTGATTTTCCACTGACTCCTGGATGTTGACCTTTGACCTAGTCCCAGTGGATGCTTAGTGGTTTTGGTCTGTCGTTCAGTCTTTAGGGTGCACCAGAGATCTTAAAAGAGTACTTCACCCACAAAATGACCGTTTGTGTAAGCACCGTGTAAAGACACTTTGTTTTTCTTGCATGCCTATATGGTGAACGAAAACAAAAAACTGAATAAAGTAAAGTATATCATATCGTATATGCTGAGGTCTGATAAGGCAGAATCCCCCTGTAGTCCAGACACTGGTGGGGGTGGTGATGAAGAAGGGAGTTGCTGCAATCCCGTGATGAATGAGGAGCATGTCTGATGCTGATTGGAGGTGACTGGGTGGAGGAGGGTGGAGGTGCCTGGGGTGGAGGAGGGTCGCATCTGTTTTGAGCTGAAATGACAACTGACATTAGCAGAGAGGAGAACCTATTTAAAAGTTTGACAACAACGATGTGATTGGCTGAAAGAAACTGCGAAACAATCTGGTTGGTTAATTTAAAGTGCACGCTCCCCAATCAGCTGATGGAGTAATGTAGGGAGAATTAGTGACTGAGATTATGAATGACAAAGAGTGTAGCGAGTGTCTTCCTGACTGAACTTCCACTTGAGCTTCATGAGTAATGACTAATTGGCGAGAACTGCTGTCCATGTACTGTTGTGACCAAGATGGCGGCAGGTGTACAACATGAGGCTCACCGTCCCTCTAGATTTGTAGTTATCTGCGTACTTGTTTCAAGTCTATTCACTCAGAATAGTCTTATTAGTTGGAATGCTGTTAAGCATTCCAACTTGTTCTTCACTTTTATTTTTTTTATTTTATTATTCAACTTTTTAATTCTGTGTGGCTGAAGGCAACAAGGCTCTAAAGCATTGGTGCCACAGGACACAGACTAAACTCCTGCGGGCTTAATAATAATAATAATCATCATTATCTTCCCGTTCTCCTTCTTCCGTACAAAACTTTGGCGGGGAACTAGTCCCACAGCGTTGGAACCACATTAAAAAAAAATACATCAAAACGTGCGGCCTGACCGGGAATCGTGGGGAATGACTTTTCTAAGAGATTCGCCCGACCTTTAACCCCGAAAAACGGCTAGAAATGGTTCTATTCACTTGAATGGGATTTCGTCGTGAAGAGAGCAAAAAAACTCTCATCTTTGGAACCACAGTGACTCGCCATACTTTAACGTAGAAAAAAGATTTATAGCTTCAAACGTTGAGAAAAGTCTGGCGTTTATTTGGCCAAAAGGGCATTTTGATAGCAAGCACAGTTCTCCTATCATTCTTGTTCAAGTTCAGGAAGATTTTGGGACATTTTCTGACTTTATAATGGGTGTGTATTGCGCTGCTCAGAGTGCGTGAGGTCATCGCCAGAATGAAGAGGTGCTTCAGTTTCTTGTGAAAAAAATATTTGTATTTTGCCACTAATTCCACAATTTTCACTAAGGAACAATGTAGGAAATCTTGTGCTTGTTGTACACATATGACTACGGAATCCAACAGATTCACACATTTGGTTAGAAATGTCTGAGAGTGAGAGGAAATCCACCTCTCTGCTCCATAGAGACCCATGTTAACTCTGACTCCAAAAAGATCTCACACAGACAACTGTACCAGATTTCTATTCAGTCATAAAAGCCACTTTTGTTAGACTATAGATCCAACTTTCTGTTCATCAAGTCGTCCTTCCTCTCAATGTCGGCTATCAAAGCAATAGGAGCTACGGTTATATGAGATTTGAGACAGTTCGACAGGTTTTAACTCCATGTTAACTCAATGGAACTGGAGTCTCTTTGAAGTAATCACCATGGAAACCTTCTGATGTGGGAGCACACAGGTGTTTGTGATGAGCTAATTACTGCAGTTTGACACAGACATAAACAGACACTGTAAACATACAGACACATGCACACACATAAACAAATTACTTAGAGATATTCAATCAAAGGCATTGTAACACCTCCTGTCTGTCTGTATGTCTCTGTCTCTATCTCTCTCTCACTCTCTCTCTCTCTGTCACTCTCCCTGTCTCTGTCTCTCTCCCTCTCTCTCTCTCCCCTCTCTCTCGCTCTCCTCCCTCTCCCCCTTTTTCTCTCTCTCTCCCCCCCTCTCTCCCTTTTTCTCTCTTTGTCTCTCTCCCTGTCTCTCTCTATTTTTTACCACTACCACTACTACTACTTTTACACAACTATTACTGTGACAGTAAAATCGTTTAGTTTCCATCTTTTCCTGGATTGCAATTCATCTCTTGGATTCTTTAGATGATGCAGTTTTGCTTCAAACTTTTCCAGTTATACATTTCAACTACAAGGATTTTCATCAGTTAAGTTCAATGGTTTTGGGCTTTAACACTTTTCAGCAGGTAGTTTCCCTTTTTTGTATTTTCAGCTATTTTCAATTATTTTCAGAAATGTTCAAATATTTCAGCTTCAAATTTTAAATTTCAGCATTCCAACATATTTTCAGCAGGAAATGCATTTACTAGTTTTTTATACTGTAGCTCATTTTGATTAATTGTGTGGTAAGACTATGTTCTATTTTAATTTGATAAACTTACAATTGTCTATTTTGAATATTGTATCATGTTTCCAAGTGTTTGGAAGTCTCCTGTTGTGGTTCAGGTATTCAAAGGTGTAGATCCCCTTTCTACCTGTAGTAACAGACCCATCAGTATCCTGCCAACAGTGTCAAAGGTCGCACAGAGGTTTCTAGCTGAGCAAATTATCTGCAATTTGAATACCAGCTATTTTTCCCTTCACCCAATGCAATTCGGCTTCAGAGCCAATTATTCAACTGAGACAAAAATGGTGTTGGAGCTGTATTTTTTTTTATCTCAAGAAGGCTTTTGACACTATTATTCATAGTATACTCATGGCCAAGTAACCCAGCTACATTTTTCCTTCAGGTACACTTAAATGGATTAAATCATAATTCCTAAATATATTCCAGTATGTCCAAGGACAGAACAATCTTAGGCCCACTGCTATTTTATTTATACATCAATGATCTTCCAACAGCATGTCCTGACACCAACATCCAAATGTCTGCAGATGACACTGTAATTTACTTCCATGGTAGCGACTGTGGAGCAGGTCGTCCCTCAATCAGAAGAATGGCGGTTCGAACCCTGGTTCCTCTAGTCCATGTTGATGTGTCCTTGGGCAAAAAACATAAACCCAAATTGCTCCCAAAGCAATTGCTGTACCACCTTGCATGGTAGCCCCTGTCATCAGTGTATGAATGGGTGTAAATGGATGAATTACATGTTGTGTAAAAGCGCTTTGAGTGGTCGGAAGACTAGAAAAGAGATATATAAGTACAGCCCATTTACCATATGTCACAAGTTGCAAATTAACTCACTAACTCCATGGTTCATGTAACTAATGTAAAAGCAATGCACTAAATGTCAAAAACAATCTGTTTTTCACAAAATAAACACTGCAAGTGTACAGCTGGATGTTTTTGTATCTAAGGGGGAGGCTAGAGGTCTTGGAGTACTGTTTGATGCCAAAGTTCCTTTCAAGGCTCAGGTGAAAAAGTTCTGTAAACAGGTCAAATTTAATCTTTCAAATTTCAGGCTCACACAGGATTACATGTCAACAGAGGCAGCTAAGATACACATGCTTTTTAATGTTTAAAAACCTGGTCACATGCTAGCACCACTACTCTAAAACCACTACAGTCATTGTTCAACCAACACTCAAAATCCTTGACACATTTCTTTTACTTTCTCATCATTGCCCAATCTAAAAAAAATGTAACTTTTCAGTTAGGAAAACATGATTAAATATGTCAATGTCTGTCTCATGTAAAGGATTATGTATGGTTTGACCTCTTCTCCGCTCAGACAGTTTGTTACCACAAGAACTGCATATCAGCCCACAAGAAGTGCAGGAAGAGTTTGCATTACCCCACTCAGGAAAAGTGCTTTCTGTCAGTCTGCATTTTCTGTAAAAGCTGCAGTAGAATGGAACTCCATCCCAATGACCATTAGAGAACTGGACACATCCAGTTCATTTTAAATATTGTTTGTATCATTTTATAAGCCTTTGTATGTCCTATTAGTACTTGAAAATGTAGTATAAGGGTGTCATGAATGATTCTTTTTATTATTGTTTCTATTCAATATATTTTGTACAGCCCAAAATCACAAATTTGGCTCAGAGGGCTTTACAATCTGTACACATACGACATCCTCTGTCCCAGGACCTCTCATCAGTTCAGGAAAAACTCCCCCCAAAAAAAAAAATTTAATCGGGGAGAGAAAGGGAAGAAACCTTCGGGAGAGCAACAGAGGAGTATCCCTTTTTTCAGGATGGACAGAAGTACAGTAGATGTCATGTGTACGGAATGAACAGCATAACAGAGTTGCAACACATTCAATGAAGATGACAGAAATGATTCATAGTAGTTGTAATGAAGACCCTCCATTACAAGCACTGGTAGCCAGCTTCAAGGAATAAGACGGTTTAAAGGCTTTATTGAAAGGTCAGGTATATTGTTTGAAGGCAAACCTGTAAAGACAAAGGCATTATTAGTTTGGCTATCTTTACTCGGATGATTGAGAGTATAAACAGTTTCTTGGTGCAGCCAAATTATATGTAACGTGTACTGTGTTCACTTACCTCTGTTGTGTCTCCTCTCCAGGGTGTTCGACCTAAAAGAGTTCCCAGGGTGCCTGATCAGCAATTTATGGTTCCGGGTGATACCAATGTGATAATTAGTGGGGGGTGTTGGGAAAGTTGATTTCCCTATTCGGGCTCATATGATCTCTATGGTGACAAGTGGCTCATACAGAGATCATACAGATTATTTGCATATTAGATTATTGGTATTGATATAGTTCAAAATCTTTGGGCGGACTTGGAAGAGAATTTCTGGATTCAGTTGGTTATAATAAAAATCAATTTAATAAAAGTTGCCAATATAGTGCATAATTCTCAGCTGAGGGATCGCAGGCCAATGGCAGGCCACAGGCTTTCAACAGATGCCTTTAAAAAAAGCAGCCTGAAGAGAGTTAACTGTCTGTGCACATTGACCTAAGAGAGCCTCGAACTGACCAGTACATTTGATTATATAGTCCAATGAAAATGTGCATCGTCGCCTCTCATTGGGTCAGTTTTACAACATATGGTTCGGCTAAAGTTTCAAATAACTAGAATCAGCATTCGGATTGGTCACGTCGGTGCATCGCCTCCTCTAGGCTTTATGGCTCTTGATGTCATCTCTCCCCCCTCACGTAGAGTTCAGGAGAACAACCCCCCTCGAGTGGAGTTGTTTTATTGCTCTTTGTGTTCCTCTAGGAGACGTCAGTATCCATCCCCCTCTCTCTATCTCATTCCATGCATACCTGAACTAAGTCTAAGTAAGAAACTCAATGTGGCTTTCTTCTATGTCACGCATACTCCTTCCCATAAGGCTCACTATTCCTTATTAATTATCCTTTTTAAGTATCGTAATTTATACATAGACATTCCTTATTTACAAGTGTAAGTCATTTTATTTTATTACAACCTAACAGTATTGTATTTAAATGTAGTTCGGGTAGTATAGTTAATGTGATGTCAGGGGACGCCAGAGATACCTGTACTGTAGGGGGGTTGAGGTCCTAATCAGTGGCAGGCTATTTAAGGCTGCCTCAGGCAATAGAGCGTAGTTGCTGCTGGGGCCACATGCTGCCCTTGGTCCATAATGACGTGACATGGTTGTTCTGCACATAACCTTTTTGACCAGCTTCCCGCTTCCCAAAATCAAGCTGCTGTGTGGCCATCCTAACAGTAGTCATGATGAAAAAGTTACAACTTTCAGAAATAACAACAGTGTATATAGTAGAATAGCAATTATAATCAAAGCTGCAAGCAGTGATGAACGGGTCCTCGCACCTTTTGTGCACGTCAGGGGTGCTGGCGGGACGCCGATTTACGCAGCCGAGAATGTCTGCGACCGCCCGCAAGTCAGGACATTATGTGTTGCAAATACTTCACCAGTTCCTGTATCCGCTGTGTGTTGCTAGACAAAAAGCTCAACAACATGCGTCATGTTTCTCTATTTAAAGTGTAGACCACGTCATGTAAATCCGATGCCGTTTGTCACGTAACGCTAATTTCCTTTCGCCAATAGGTGTCACTTTGACTGAGTGAAAATAGTCTTGTCGATATCATCAGGCCCTTTTATCAAGCATGACACGTTTGGGGCAGATTCAAGGAAGTCCAGTGGAGTTACATGAGCTTGTTTAATGAGGATTCAGATAAAATGGGCACCACGGTCACGCCTTTCCGTGAAACGTAAATATTTTGATAACTTTTATTCACAAAGGTCTTTAGATCATACTGACCAACTTGGAAGTGGATGTGAAGAATTCCCTAGGAGGAGTTCGTAAAGTAAAGCGCGAATTCATACAGAAGGAAAATAGAGAAGGGTGGGCGTCAGCAGGGTGAGTAGGCAGGATGCAGGACCAGGGTCCAGATGCAACCACGATCCGTGGAAACATGTGAGACCAGAAAGCACAAAGACTCCGGAGAAGAAGTAGAGTTAGTAATTTGCATTGATGGGACATGAATTCAAACAGAAGGAGAGAGAGGAGAGGAGAGAGGAGCTCAGATGTCCCCCAGCAGTCTTGTCGTATAGCAGCATATCTAGGGTCTGGACCAAGGCAAACCTGAACCAGCCCTAACTATAAGTGCTATCAAAGAAGAAAGTCTTAAGTCTACTCTTAAATGTGGTTCCATAGAAGAGGAGCTTGATAGCTGAAGGCCCTGGCTCCCATCCTATTTTTTAAGACTCTAGGAACCACAAGTAGCCCTGCAGTCAGTGAGCGCAGCTCTCTAGTGGGGTAGTATGGTACAATACGCTCTCTAGTAGGGTAATATGGTACTGTAAGCTCCTTAAGATATGATGGTGCCTCACCAATTAAGGCTTTGTAGATGAGGAGGAGGATTTTAAATTTGACTCTGGATTTTACAGAGGGCCAGTGCAGAGAAGCTAATACAGGAGTAATATGATCTCTAATCTAGCCTAGAAGTAACAAATGTGGCCCGAACCACCTCAGCTGACTCCTTTCGATACGAAGGAGTAGTGCCTCAACTCCAAGTTCCCTCCTGATGTCCGAGCTCCTTACCCTATCTCTAAGGCTGAGCCCGGCCACCCTACGGAGAAAACTCATTTTGGCCGCTTGTATCCGAGACCTCGTTCTTTCGGTCACGACCCAGAGTTCATGACCATAGGTGAGATCGCCCCAGTGAATGCTAGAAGTCATGGTCCGAAGAGGACAACAGGACCACATCATCTGCGAACAGCAGAGAGGCGATCCTGAGACAGGTCCATTTACCATTTGCCATAGGTTCTCCACTTCCTGCTGTCGAAGCTATCCAGCACAAGTGGTGGCTGAAGAGGGCGCAGCATCGCCAGGAACACCTCTCACCCCATTTTACTTGAACTTATCCCTGCACTATAAATACTGCAACAGCTGCATGTTGATACTGTATATATCTTAGCATATTCATAATACACTGCTCATACGGTATAAATCTAATATATCTAAATCCACCACTTATTTATTCCATAAATTCAATACATTAGTTTGCACTGAACTGCTTTTTTCACTTCTGTTAGATATTAAACTGTACTCAGTACTGGTATGTGTAATGACAATATAATATAATATAATATAATCTTTCAGGTCGGGGTCCAATGGAAATGGAGCTCTCACAGGCCAATGGAGGTCATTGGGTCATAGTTATGCCATGCATTTATTAAAAAAGATGACTAACCCCAAACAGCAGAGATCTCTTGAAGGAAGCCACTACAGTCCTGGACGATCTTGGAGTCAGTGGTACTGTTCAAGCACATACACACGTGAAAGGAGAACTTATTAACAAACAGTATGTGTGGCTTATTTGCTCTACCGCTTGTTTATTGACTCTGCCTTTCCTCCTGTGCAGCCCTGAGTTCACATTCCCATCGAGCCGGGACTCATCCTGTGCTGCACAGAGATCGGCCAAAGGAGCCTTGCCCAGGCTTTTTCTGCAGTAGTCTGAACATTCACTGATCCCCGTCAGGAGAGAGAGAGATTGCAGGGTGAGTGGTTCATGCACCATACATGCTGTAAGGGGAGGATACATTCTGGAGGTGTCTGAAGGCTTCCTGCAGCCAGAGACACAGCGCTGTAAGGTATGACAGAGGATGAAGCAGAGTTCAGCAAGAGGAGATAGGCCTCTCCAAAAAAAATCCCACATTGAAGTGTTTTCTCTAAAAACCTCTGAGACATTTGAGATAAGTTTTCACCCCAAGATGCATCACAATGTCTTCTCTGTGCTTCCCCCTCCTCAGCTCAGCGAGCAGTGGCTACACAAGGAACTCCACGACCTGAGGAGATGGTGGGTGGTGAACAGTGGAGGCGAAGTAAAACGCAGGAAAAGCATCCCCAGAATCCTTTGGTCGTTGCCAAAGTTAACATACACGAAGGGATTCGGTATCAAAGTTTCTAATATTTGGCTCCACAAACACAATAGCCACTACGAAAACACAAGCCGAGGAGTTCCCTGCTGTCTATTCAAATAGAAAACGTTTAATTATGAACATTTGGGAAATCAAACTGCTATGCCTGAGTACTTTGCACCAGGCTCCCTCCCATGTTTAAAAGCATAGCTCAAAGTCTTTCAGCAACATGCAAACTCCGCTCAGTTTCACCATTGTCATGCCGCTCCATAGGGCAGCGTTTCCTCATTTCAACTTCATTTATGTAGTCAAGATGAAGGCGAGCCTGTCGGAAGAGCGATAGTGTATAACACTTGGGTTACAGGCAGAATAAAAGCAACGTTGGTATGATGTTATTTGATCCTTTATGTAAAGGAAAAGTATTTTTTATCTTTCTCAACATCCACAAGGCTCCTGATTGCCGTTGCCTGAGGCTGGCTCGGCTAATCAGTGAAGGCTGAATGCTAAGGTGGAGTCAGTCGATAGGAAAACATGCTCACATACTATGGCAAACATCCACAGGAATATCACAGACTTATTGACAGTTTGTTGAACTGGTTGGATATTTATTTACATTTTGTCAGCTATTTGAAGTGGATTTGTTGTTACGTGTACAATCTTTTCACACACAAAACATGCAGTCTGATATTTCTAATGAGCTCTACATCCTCAGCCAGTGTGTTACATTTTTCTGTTATTCCATCTCCATGTTAGTTTCCCTCTCTGCCAGGTGCACCATGTAACTGCTTTTCCTTTCTACTGACACTTAATGTATACACTGTATTAATCACTGATTTGGCGAGGCGCAGTGACACAATTAATCAATGTTTTTTGTGAAAAAAGGCCTAGCATATTTTCAGGCATCCCTGTAAGGATTTAAGACAGGGCTAATAAATCTTATGGGTGCATTTGGAATGTTTAGAGAGTATTTTATTTAAATGGTATCCATAAACTTAACAATAAATACATGTAATGATTTAAAATGAAGTTCTTCTGTAACTCTGCTTAATTATTCTTTAGAGGAAGTCTATCTGTATGCATTTTCTCCAGCAGGTCATGGCTGTGTGTGTAAATTGCACCTTGTATATCATTTATATCACAAAGGGCGATCTCTCTGATGAAGCCACGGTCATTTGGTAACATTTCAAAAGGTACTTCAAGAAGAATCCTCCAATCATCTCGGTAAAAAAACATTTTGCTGCACGGTGAAAACATTTTATACTCATTTTCCGGGTTGCTACTTTTATTAACTAATCCAAACAAAGAAATTACTTGATGCTTTATCAAATGTTTATTATCAGTCAATACACAATAAGTGTACAATTTTGTGCTGATACGAGGAGAGGTTACCCGATTTGTAAATCCCTGATATTGTTATACGTATGTATATATATATATATATATATATATATATATCATCCACGTTGACTTCAAAGTTAAGGTTCAAGGTTCTTTTTTTCTTTTTATCTTTTAATGTTTTCAGGATCACAAACAAATGTCCATTCAGCTACATTGGAGACATACATTTTCAAAAATAAAACCAAAACTATCTTGCAAGGCTGGATAGTACCAGTGATAACATATTAAAATATTTTAAATTGAATTTTTTGTTTTTGTAATTTGGGTAAACTGACCCTGAATACTGAAATAATTGATGGAGCAAAGTTCCATTGGACCAAACTACCTTAATCAAATCACTACCACTCTTATATGCAAGAGTTAAACAATTAGTCCTGTGATAAAACAGCTCTTCAATGTGTGATTGCCTTTCATCTCTCTTTCTTCTCCTTTCATCTTGAGCTCTTACCATCCTTTCTTACACGTTCCTCTGATACAGCATATGTGCTTATGTCCGGGGGTGGCCACGTCATCCTGCCATCCAAACAGCTCTTGCATAGCAGCCACAGGTGGCTTTTGCTGCCCTGCAGCTCCAAACCCTCCACAGCCAAACACAACAGCAGTCAGGCCCAAGAGGCCCATGACAAATAGCTTCTTTAGTGAGTGCACCGAGGTCTGACGGATCATTTTCTTCTTTTCATCTGAAGCTCTTGGTGTTGGGATGTTTTTTGAGTCCTACACAAGCACATTCCTTTCTCCGGGAGCTGAACGGTTCATTATCATGTTGATATTTAGATGCAGTGATGGTTTTCCATGAAAAATCCTAAATGTAACAAAAACAGTTCAGATGAGGGTGTGTTCAAAATCAAATCTGCTCCTTATTGATCAAAGAGGTCAAAGGTCAAGTAGTTACAGAACCCTTCCATAATTACAAGTACCCAATCATGGAACAAAAGGTGTTACATTTGATACATTTTGTTTTTTAAAGTATGTTTTACAATTTACATAAAGTAACTGGAGGACAAAAACAATTAGACAGATTGATGACATCATTAAGTCCTGACTTTCTGGTTGAGTTTGCAGTGTGAAACAGTGTATATGATTGGATCAAATCTACAATCTATGGCCAGTACTGCAGAATATAGAATATTCAGACTTTTAATTTACTATTCTCTACGTTCCACCTCTCAAATGTAGACTGACCAATCATAGCGTCACATTAGCCAGCTCTGACCAGGTTCCGAAAACTAGCCGGCCATGCTACATAGACTTTCATGCAATCTTTTCAGATTTTCTTAATTTTCAGGCTGGTTTTGTGGATTCACTGTATGAACACTGAACAAACACTACTGGTTACAATTGACTTCAACTGAAAGGGATTTCATGATGTTAAACTAAAGAAACAAAACGTGGGTTGCTTTTTTCCATGACCCCGTGATTGGCATATCTGAGTGATGTCTGCACTTGTGCTTATTAAATGTTCTCACTTTTCTGCCTTCCATGGCTTTCTGTTGATTATCACTGACCTGTTTCAATGTTTGTCATGGATAAAAAAGTACCGTCTCAATGTTTGCTAGCCAGTGGTGAATAATGGTCTGAACCATCTTGGACATGGGTAGATTAAAAATTGGGATCACAGGTATCTTTGAAGCTTCATATGCATGCCAAAGTAATATAATGGGAACCGCTGGGGCTGAGTAAGTCCAGCCCTTAAAGTTCAAGGTTATGCTTTGTGTTTTGCCTCCTTGGTGGCTTTTTATAGATACATTCAACTACCATATTGAGGGTCATCCATAGTAAAAATGGCAAAGATACCAGTGTATGAACCAACATGAGGCCTTTTAGACCACAGCAGAGTGAGTGGCACTGCTCCTTCTTGTTCTTGGATATTCTCACCTCCTCTACATTACTGACATTATATATTGTAAACCCAGCTGGATGCAGCAAGACCATGGAAGTTTTCGGGAGGTTTACAGTGTTTCTGGGAAAGGAAAGAAATCCATAACTGAAGTAGAAATGGTCTTGGCAGGTTGGTGAAATGTACCTACACTAAAAAGATAAATGGCCACACGTGACAAAATAACTCTTGGAAGGCCTTGAACATTATACAGTGTTTGAGTACTTGACAGTGGAATTTTCCATCAGTTTTATTAATTTACTACTGTGTTCCTGCACTGTATTGTACAGGGTTGACTTGTTCCATACTTGTTGACTTGTACACTGAGCAAACAGCCCATTTTGTGTGGCATGTGAATATATCTCCATCTTGGGACTTTGATCTACAATGTATCAGCCCCCACCCTCAGTCGCACCCCCCACCGGGCCAAACCTAACTATTCACTCCGTCCACGGCTTCCAATGAAGTGCAGTCAGCAAAATGTGCAGAGCTCTTTTCATGTCCTACTGTAAACACAGGGCAGCTCCGCCTCAGAGCATGAAAGGAAACTGAGGAGGAGAAAAATGGATCAGAGCGACTGAGCACCCAGATTTGAGTTGGATGACAGGATTTGTACCTGAAGTTCACTTTAAGCCTTTCTCAAATACCTCAAAACATTTGCATGTTGTGTTTTCAGCTTAAGGCTTTGACAGGTGTGTAACATGACTCTAGCTAGCTTTATGGAATGTGATTATTTTCTTCAGGAGCCAGTTGCCAACTTCAAACTTAGCCAAGTTAAAACCTCAGTGTTTGTGTGGAGATTAACGCAAGTTCTTTACAGAGATCAGTTCACTAAATATATAAATCAATAACTGCAAGGATTGGATTGGACCAACTGTTTGTAAGTTATAGTTCTTAGTCACTACTAACCACTGTAGTTTCACACAAACTGTTATTACATAAGAAATAGCACAATTTTCCTCGACATAATCAGGTATATCCCTCTCATTCTAAACTAAACCAAATATCGATCCATTTCCGCATTCATAAATAAAACTAAATCATACCTATTATTTTCAAAGAACACCAGTTAAGATTAAAGTTATGGTTGCTGTTACGTGTTGGGTTTTTCCCCTCCTGCCCTCCTTTCTTTCTCTCTCCCTCAGTTCTCTAATTGGGTTCCAATCAGCTGTTTGAGTTCCACCTGTGGGGGCCGGTTGTGCTCCTCAACAGACTACACCAACTGCAGGCTGGCCAATCGGCAGACGGGGAGCCACAGATAAAAAGCAGGAGGACTCGGGAGAGGGGGCACTTCCCATGGTTCTTCTGTCGATGCTTAGAGTGGAACGTGTTAGAGTTTGTGGTGAGAGGTTGCGTCCAGTAGGTGAGTCTGGGGTACCCTGTACATTGGCAGACACGTAGTTGACTATGTCTAGATACACTAGGTGTATTGGTTGGTGCTCCATCTGTATTTGGCTTTGGTAGTGCAGTTAGATAAGCTAGAGAAGCCATTTTGTTTTTATTTCAGAGTTGAGGTAGTTAGGCCAAGTTTTGTTATGTTAATTTCAATTGTTTGGCACGACCACGCCTGTCCTTTCCTCTCCCACTCTGTGTAAATCCCTTACTGTACGAGAGTGAAATAATTATTTATGGTTCTCGGTCTATTTTGGTCATCTTTTGGGTTGTTTCGTGTTCGTCCCTAGTCCTCCCCTGGACAAGGAGAAAGGGATGTAACAGTTGCCCACTCAAACAGGTGTTTGATTCAGTAATTTGATTAATGCAGGAGAAAAAAAAGAGTAATGTCTTTCCTTCAGACTGTGAAGCCCTGTGGACAGATATGTTTGTTTCATTCAAATGGGCGAGGAAATCATGATAAGCTTTATCTTTCCCACAACTCACCCACAAAGCAGCTCCTATAACTCCATAAGAGTTTTTGTTTCTTCAAATGTGACAGTCAAAAAGAAAAGCTCCAGCCCGGTGCTGTGCTCCGGGGCCTCCAGAGTAGGAGTTTATCTAAAAGCAGAAGCAAAACAAAAGCAGCGTGGATGAAGGATTGCGATAAAGGGCCTCCTCAAGGTTTGATCCCTCTCCAAGAGCAGCTTGGTTACTCTTAGCCAAACAACCCCCCTCATGTTCTTGTATGTTCCTTACTCCTTCCAACCAGAGTGTCTATGAAATCAGCACTTTGTGGGGCTCTATAGACAAAACAATTGTCATAGTGATGTTATAAAAGGCCACATGGCAGTGTAATGGTAATGTTAGCTTAGTTAGGTTGAAAAAAGTCAATTTTGTTGACATAAGAGAGGCTGAAATTGATGATTTTTAGAAACAATTCATGGTTTTGTTTTCAAAGGAACTAACATTTTGTCAAATTTCAGATTAGAAAATCTGTTTTAAATATAAAATTCTGCACATACTATACAGACAGTTAAAATCCTTTTCAGTGGTATAACTGACTGGCCAACCGACGTCAGCTGACCCTTCATCCGTTGCTAGTTGGCTTTAGTGACTGGGCTTCTATTTTGGGATGGAAAATAACTTCATATCATATGATGGCTTAAATGTTGTTTAACCAACTCTCCAAAAAGAGAAGAGAAATAAAAGATAGAAAGCAGTCTGTACATTCAAGGGAAAGAGGGAGTGTGCATATGGACAGGAGAGCTCATACTCTCTTTTCCTGTCTGGAAGGATTAAAAGGCATCGGACAGGGAAAGTGTCACTGTAACAGAAGCATGGTAGAATGAGGTGAGTGAAGTAGAGGCCAGACTCTCGCTTCACTCCACTGAAAGCTGCCCACCTAATGACTAAGTCTGTTTTGCTTTGGCATTATACAGTCCACTTAACATGCACACCACCCAGGCACCTTTTTAAGGATTAAATATTGAATACAGAGAGTAATAACTGATCATCTTTTATTTTTTAGGTGTCCTGCCAACAGTTTTACAGACATCTATTGTTGTATGTGTCTGTACAAAAGGCTGTTGATTGGCGATGATTATCGAGGGTGCGTGCCGGAGATTTAAAAATGCATGTGTTAGACATCTGGAGCGTGCACGCACTGAGCAAAACGAGGAGAGCGTCGCGTTAAGAGACCAGTCACTGCCATGCAGAGACTAATTAACCATTTACAGTCGAGCGTGTGTCCTTGAAAATTGTATAATTTATATTCATATCAATTCATTTAATTCTGCTTTTGTATTAGTTACAGTTTTTTGAAAGGTGCTATATAAATAAAGTTTATCATGATTAACTAAGTGCTTTCCAGTTAAACAGAACACATTTATTACAGAGTAAATTAAATGATAAAGCGAACTTAAGTGTTGTAAAAACACAAATCTAAATCACAAAGAAGCAATTCTAAATTATTTATTTTTTTTTTTTTTTAAAAAGAGATTCAAAGATGAAACAGAGTTTGGAGCCCTGATATCTTCAGTTGGTCATTCCACGATCTAGAAGCCCTTTCTGTGAAGGCTCAACCACCTTTATGTAAGAATCTGTACCCTGGTATAACGTGTCCAGAATCTCAGGGTGCAGATAGGGACATAAGGAGAGGGATTTTTTTGCTGATGCAGAGAGCAAGGAGTTACAGTAATCTAATCAACTCGTTTTGGTAAATGGATGGCAAATGGCCATGCACTTATATAATGGTCCTCTACTCAAAGTGTTATACATGTCAACATTGACCCAGGCCATGAGAGCTAAACAAATTTACAATCATGCACTTTCACACTCAGCCTTCGAGAGCAATATGCAGTTTGGTGTCTTGCCCAAGGACACTTCCACAGGCGTTTAATTGTGTCCAGGATAACCCATAAAGCCCATATACAATCTAGTAAACAATATGACTGAAAAGGTATAGGCAGAAGCATAATGCTTATATATTCCTATCCTAAATTATTATCAGTTAAGTAACCCTCAAGATAATTAGATATAAAGAAGTATATATATTTCATTCACACTTGTAACCCTCAAATAGCTATACAATCCTTTTGAAAACCAAAAAGGAGTTGACCATTCTTACATTTATCTTAGCGTTCCATAATTGAACTCCTACAATAGAGATACATCTTCTTTTAATCCCTTTTTTTAGCTTTTTGTACAATAAACTTACAAACATCTCTCAAATCACATTTACACTCATGTATTAAACAACCTTTGTACACAGTCTGGCAGTGACTTTGTTGAATATTGTTTGCATTACGTTATAATATACCAAATCATAAAATTTCACAATGAGATTTTACAAACAATGGATTTGTGTGTTATCTATCTATATCTTATTCTTAGGGGGAACCAAGACAATTGTTTGTGTTGTCTGATTTTAGTTTTGATAAGTTACTGAAAACTTCACGTTTCCTTCGTGGGGTTTGATTGATACAAAAAATACTCAAACACTAATAATTATTGTCATACTTTGCCTCGCACACCAGCTTTAAGTCAAACTACTTTACTGTTTATGTTTCACATGGGTCATGTGGTTACTACACACTAACTTGAGACTATTATTAACTGATTGTTATTCATTTCTTGAAGTATAACATTATCGAACTAACATTTATGTTGGAAACAGACCATATATGTCCTGAAGTTTCAGTTTCAGCCTTTTGTTTTGATTAATTAAGTGTTCATTCCTCAATGGAATCATTTGAGACAAAGAAAATATACCCAATCTTTGATTGAACAGTAAGCGTAGTTCAAGAGAATCTCTTCCAAATACTTAAGTTATCACAGAAGAAGTTTTGTGATAGCCCCTAGATATGCAGCTATAGGCCTGGACTGCTTTGGGACATCTTAGGATACACTGAGCTCCTCTCTCCATCTCCTTCTGTTTGAATCAATGTCCCATTAATGGACATTACCAACTCTACTTCTTCCCTGGAGTCTTTGTTCTCTCCTCACAGGTTTCCATGGATCGTGGTTATATCTGGACCCTGGTCCTGCCTCCTGCTGTGGCCCTACTGGCGCCCACCCTTCTCTGTTGCCTTCTGTATGAGTTCATGTCCCATTAATGCACATTACCAACTCTACTTCTTAACCGGAGTCTTTGTGCTTTCTTTCCTCACAGGTTTACATGGATCGTGGTTATATCTGGGTCCTCGTTGTATCTGGACCCTTGTCCTGCCTGACACCTACTGCTATTATCATTATTAGTTGCACTGCTATTAGTATTGCCAATATCATTACAGCTTTTATTATCATTAGTATTTGACAATATCCACTGCTGCTGTTATTTTTGGTAGTTGCAACTTTTCCATCATGCCTACTACTCTTATTATATGAATAATTTCAGATGCATTGGATGTGTTGAAATGCTGTTCATTCTGCACACATGAAATCTATTGTACTTCTGTCCATCCTGATAGAGGATCCTCCTCTGTTGCTCACCTGACGGTTTCTACCTTTTTTCTCCCAGTCAAAGTTTTTCCTGAACCGATGTGAAGTCCCGGGACATCGTATGTGTACAGATTGTAAAGCCCTCTGAGGATAATTTGTGATTTTGGGCTATTTGAATTGAATCCTGTGACGATGACATATCTACCAACTGGCGTCTGAGATGACTTTGGTGGAAACAAAAGGTACAGAGCTGTGTATTAGCAGTGTCTCTGGCTTTGTTCTGGAACGCAGAGTGTTAAAGTTAGCCAACCCAGCCCTTGCTGGAGTGATTCAAGAGTCTCCTGCAAGAATGCAATCTGAGCTCCCATATGCTGGAGATGGTGGGGCACTCTACTACGCGTTATTGTAAGGCATAACGTTTTACAGTTTACTACAGAGCTTAATTATATTACCAACTGACTGCCCCTTAAATTTAGAAAAATTTGAGAAAAAGTGAGTGTAGCCCTTTAAGTAGCATGCGAAGACCAAATGTAACATACATGAAGAAGAACAAGTGAACTAATGAACTCTCTCCCACCCACTGAAGCATCTTCCCAAATAAGACGCACACGTCCCCTCCTACACAAGATCTAAGAAACATTAACCATAGTAGCTCTTACCAGCCATGGTAGCAACAATTATACAAACGACAGCAAGAATTAAATAAAAAGTGCAGTTACCAATATAGGCAAGTCAAACAATATGCATAACAGGCAGCATTTGCGCTCTGTGTTAGATGCATACAAGTAATTTGTTTAGATAAATGTTGCATAACAGTATAAGACATTTAAAATATGGTAAAATAAAAGTACATTAAAACTAATATGTTACTTTTGGGGCAACTGTGGCTCAGTGGTAGAGCAGGTCGTCATTCAATGGATGTTGATGTGTTCTTGGGCAAGACACTTAATCCCAAATTGCTCCTGTAGTCCCTCCAATCAGTGTATGAATGGGTATGAATAGGTGAATGATGACAACTAGTGTCAAAGCGCTTTGAGTGGTCGGAAGACTAGAAAAGCGCTATACAAGTACAGACCATTTACCATAAAAACTTGTGACCTACAGTGTCTCTGGTAAAAACTAAGTGAATAAATCAATAATAAGTAAAAAAAATAAAAATAAAAATGTCAAATTAAAACTATATATATTCATAAAATGTTTCTTTAAGAAAAGGAACTAGAAACTAAGAAGTTATAAAACAGAAATAAATAAACCTCCTATAGTGTGTAAAAGGCACTGAACAGGATATTATTAAACAACTGGATAGACCATATCTGAAAATGATGTGAAAGAGGTTCATTTAACAAAGGTTTACCAGCCTTGACTGTCAAAGGATGTATTGACTAAGGGTTAAGTGCTGTACTGTTGATTCCATCACTCTGGGTTTGGAGGGGCGGCCCTCAACTGTGTGGAAGACTCTCACGGTCAAAGTCATGGAAGATGGAAAGTCTCTTGCCGTGTGGGGCAAGGAGTGGGGCAACCTTCCAGCCCGGCGCAAGATCTGTTGTGAAAATAGTGGGCTCCCATTCCCGGGTCTCTGTTGAGGTCCTGTATAGTGGAGCTCTGTGAGGTGTTATCTGTAATGTAGCCACGGATGATTTTAGCTCATTAAAGTTATTTCTGAGTGTATTGTTTTGGAAAATGTATCAGTTTTGGAGTCCAGTTCATCATAAATGTCCAGCTTCAGTCCTTCAAGTGCTTTGGTGAGTGTCCCGAGGCTAAGTGGCACGCCCTAGCTGTCACAATTCTCTTCAGCCCCCTTCTTGAGGGGCTACTTGTTTAAGCCAGGTTGGGACTCTGCAAAGTCACGTCTCCGTAGGATTTCTTTCTTATCACCCAATCTATCAGGAGCCAAGGTTCTGTTTATGCTTCTAGGAATATCGTCTGATAGGAATATTTAGTTTACAGACCCATTGGTAAAGATCAATATTTATTATATGTAACAATAGCTTCGTAATGCTGGCTGCAAAGTTAGCAGGAATGCTAGCGGGGAAGTAGTTGATTCACGTCACAATTTACTCACTTCTTTCTCTGTTTGGGAGGGGACTATGACATGAAGTTTCTTCACGAGTAAAAAAAATCCCAATGTGATTGAAGTATGGTCGTGAGGGTATGTCCGCATCCCCCAATGGCAGCGTTGGGTTAGGTTGCTCGGGAAAGTCCAAGGAAAGTGTCCGGCTAAATCCACCAACCATCCATGCATGCCTCAGGGCGTAATATCCTTAAACTTCTGTCTCATCTGCGTTCTCTGCGGTCGGCTCCTCGTGGCAGCGGCCTCGTGCGCTCCGCATTCATTTCACTTAAAGCCAATCATCAACCAAGGTAAAGACATTAATCAGCATGTCGTACCCAGACCGTCTTCTCCCTCGGATAAATATTGTCAGGCTGCTTTGTCAGTAGTTTTAGGTGCTGTCCAAACTGTGACATTGTTTCATTCTCTTGGTGTTCCCCTGTTCAATGGGAGAACTATTACCGTAAGTTCTGTAATAGCAGCGGGCCTCAATTAACCTCTACTAAAACGGTATCTATAAGACTAATTTGAAGCAGGGGTATTAGAGACACACGCAGTGAGAACATATTCAAATCCCTCCGTTTCCTAGGGTATTAGAATATCCAGTGTTTGCAGTGTTACTAAAACTCCATGCCCTCACAACCTACAATCGCACGACCTGTACCAAACAAACCGCTACAAGCTCATTTAGGTGAAACTTGAAGAAATTGTCATGGTTGATTTGCAGATGCTCTGGTCAGTGCTTACCTAGTAATTGCAGCACTTTTGTTCCTGTTCCTGTACTCATTCATGGTATATTGCAGATTCTAATCAATTAACCTTAAGTGTCTGTCATGCTCTTTGTTATGCCTCATCTCTGAGCAGCTTATGCCATCATCGATCATTCGTGACCAGTTTCATTCCCACTTGGTAAGTAAACTTTCTTTTGTGGGGAATATTAGGCTGTGGTTTATTTTTCCTTTTGGAGATTTAGCGTGCTGCTGATCAGGGCAGACGTCCCTCAAATACAAATCTCCCTGCAGAGTCCAAGACTCTGACAAGACTTTATCATCACATATCACCTGTTAATAACAAACAATCTTTTCTTTATCTGACTAGTCTCTCCTGATTGAAATACACTTCTGGTGCCCTACGGTACCAATATGTTGATAGTTCAACATTTGCGAACAAACAAATGTGTACAAGGGTTTAATCCCATATAAACACAAACATGTTTATTACTGCTCACACACTGCAAGTCTGCCATAATCACACTGCCTCCCTGATTTTTTTTCAAGAACTCAGAATTTTGTATGTCTTTTAAGTCTTGATGCAATGAATTGTATGAATCTGAAGCACGCTCTGACAGTGTTTTCTCTCAGACATTCATAATGGTGCTTAGGTAATTGTGTGAAAGAGAAAATAGAGAGTTTGAGAGAAGTTGTAGCACTGCCTATTTTAACAATTCCACACACCTTGTTAGACCTTAGTGCTGCGTTTGACACCATTGACCATCACATCCTATTGCAGGGATTAGAACATTTAATTGGCATTAAAGTAACCGCACTAAGCTGGTTTAAAAACTGTTGCACCCGACGTCCCCACGTGTGGGGCCGAGGGGTACCCCTTAGTAAAAACTTTGGGGTTCCCCCTAGGAGAGAAGACACTAATCAAGAACAAATATAATGATGTTGCCTATCAGAATAACAAAAACAATCCGGGCTACAAGCTCATGTAAGCCATTTTTACATGCTCCAAACACAACTAAACAAGACCAACCAAATGCATAACCAAATATTCATATTCATATCTCGCCAGCCACTGGACTTGCTGAGCATATGTCTCCCTTGCTCGAGTTAGCTTTAGGCTACATAGGCTTGCGACCACGCAAAAGAACGCCAATAACCCAGGGATTCCGCACATACCGCTCAAATCCCTATAAACCACAACCTCAGAAAGATATCAGCCAAAGAACACCAGCCTCAGACAATTATTAAACAGCAACATAAGTTAAAAAGCTCCTTACGTCGTCATGAAACGCTGTAAAAACGAATGAATTACGCTGATGCTGGACTGAACTAAGCACAAAGGAACCAAAGAAAAAAAGAAAGAAAAGAAAAGCAAGCTTCTGTGACTGACAATTTACATATGGGGGGATGGGAACCACCTATCTTATTGCCCAATCACATTAGCATCTGCTTGGCCTGACTGACTCTTATTGGCTAAACAGTACTGTCTATCACACGTTGGCCGGCTTCCCTGTATACTCCTATCTCTGCACGTTAAGAAGATATCTCACTCGGTTCTGTAAACCGTTGACAGAAGAAATAAGAGACATTTTTACTTTTCAGACCTCTGATTTTGAGAACACAAATATGCATTTTATAGAGATTTCAGAGCAAAAAACATTCTTTTAGTTTGGTATTGTGTATGTTAATGCTGTATATGGATGTATTAAACATAAAGAAATAAATGATTCAATAAATCCTAATTTTCAGAGGATTTTTCTGACCTGTCAGTACTAAAAACTCTTTTATTGTTTTATGCTTCACTTTGTTCAAAGTCAAACTGTGCAGAGAGAGTGTTCACATATTGTGATATGATATAAAAAAGGTTTAAACCTGCAACTGCATTATTCTAAAGTGATGATCATCCTGAAAGTGCTTTTTTTGTAGGCGAACCTGAAATCTTTTCATTTTTCTGTGTTCCATCTTCATTTACTTTTAACCAGTGACATATATATATACTGATATTTACACATTATTTAAAAAATAAATTTATTATTAGATTTATTAATAATATTCAAATCAAAAAGGTGGACAGGGCAGGGTAGCGCAGCATCGAACCTGGCTGGGATTGCGACTGGAAGTCTTCGAGGGAGCGAGGAGTGTGGGCAATGATGTCGGAGAGTGAGCAGGCAGGTAAGCAGGAAGCGGAGGCAGCTGGCAGGTAGGTATTCCAAAACACTGTGGCGACGAAACGATCTGGCGAAGAATGGCAGGAAGACCAGGGTTGATATACTGCAGAGTGTGTTTTGATAGATGATTGGTGTCAGCTGCTCCAGCAACCACCGCCCAGGAGGGGGAGGAGGAGATGGCCACACCTCCTTACCGACAGACAGACCAGACTGACACAAGAGACAAAAGGAAAGGGAAACGGAGGAAACATAGGGAAAACTACTCGACTGTCTAGGTGATAACATGACAATATCACAGTTATTACCATTATAATAACACCAAAACTATTCAAATAGACCTTGTGGTTGCAGAGTTGTACTCATTTTAGTATGGGCATGCTTTTTCGTGCGGAGACCTCAAAAATAGGCTAGGGTAGAACAAGTTAAATCTTATTTATCAGATCAATCTCAGTTTGTATATGTAAACGATGGTACCTCGATGACCACCAAAGTCAGTCGCGGAGTTCCACAAGGTTCTGTGCTTGGACCAATTTTATTCACCTTATATATGCTTTCTTTAGGCAATATTATCAGAAAACACTCCATAAACTTTAATTGTTATGCTGATGATACTCAATTCTATCTATCGATCAAGCCAGACGAAACCAACCAGCTTGCTAAACTTCAAGCATGTGTTAAAGACATAAAAACATGGATGACCTCAACTTCCTAATGTTAAACTCAGACAAAACTGAAGTTATTTTACTAGGCCCAGAACACCTCCGAAATCAATTATCTAATGATATAGTTTCTCTTGATGGCATTGCCCTGGCATCCAGCACCATCATAAAGGATCTCGGAGTTATCTTTGATCAGGACTTGTCCTTTAACTCTCACGTAAAACAAATCTCAAGGACTGCCTTTTTTCACATACGTAACATTTAAAAAATCAGACACATCCTGTCTCAAAGCGATGCAGAAAAATTGGTTCACGCATTTATTACTTCTAGACTGGAAGAGATCATATTACTCCTGTATTAGCTTCTCTGCACTGGGTCCCTGTAAAATCAAGAATCACATTTAAAATCCTTCTCCTCACCTACAAAGCCTTAATTGGTGAGGCACCATCATATCTGAAGGAGCTTATAGTACCATATTACCCCACTGGAGAGCTTATAGTACCATATTACCCCACTAGAGAGCTCATAGTACCATATTACCCCACTAGAGAGCTGCGCTCACTGAATGCGGGGCTATTTGTGGTTCCTAGAGTCTTAAAGAGTAGGATGGAGCCAGAGCCTTCAGTTATCAAGCTCCTCTTCTATGGAACCAGCTTCCACTCTCTGTCTGGGGGGGCAGACACAGTCACCACATTTAAGAGTAGACTTAAGACTTTCCTCTTTGATAGCGCTTACAGTTAGGGCTGGCTCATGTTCGTCCTGGTCCAGCCTCTAGATATGCTGCTATAGGCCTAGACTGCTGGGGGACATCTTAGGAGACACTGAGCTCCTCTCTCCTTTTCTCTCACTCCTTCTGTATGTGAATTCATGTTCAATCAATGCACATTACTAACTCTACTTCTTCCCCCGGAGTCTTTGTGCTTTCTCGCCTCGCAGGCGTCTCGTGTGTGTGTGTGTGTGTGTGTGTGTGTGTGTGTGTGTGTGTGTGTGTGTGTGTGTGTGTGTGTGTGTGTGTGTGTGTGTGTGTGTGTGTGTGTGTGTGTGTGTGTGTGTGTGTGTGTGTGTGTGTGTGTGTGTGTGTGTGTGTGTGTGTGTGTGTGTGTGTGTGTGTGTGTGTGTGTGTGTGTGTGTGTGTGTGGCTTAGTGGTGCGCAGGGTCGTCCTTCAATCAGAGGATCGGTGGTTTGATCCCCATCTCCACTAGCCCATGTCGATGTGTCCTACGGTGTGTAGATGGTAGCTACTCCTAATGGGCAGGTGGCACCTAACCTTAGGTGAATGATGTCATGTAGTGTTAAAGCGCTTTTTTTGGGGGGGAGTTTTTCCTGAACCGATGAGAGGTCCTGGGACAGTGGATGTTGTATGTGTACAGATTGTAAAGCCCTCTGAGACAATTTATTTTTATTTTGAGCTATACAAAATAAATTGAATTGAAATTGAACCTGCCCAGTCACTGTGGGCATTATTCTCAGTTTCAAAATTAAGTTAAAATGTTGTCAGACGCAGCCTCAGTAGAATAGTCTTAATTCACACAACGCCAAGCTTTAAACACTGCTCTTCACACAATGCCATTGCTGTAGTATGACTACTCATCGTGTTTAAAATATTACCCAACAGTGTTAGAATTAGTCATGTCCACAAACATGTTAAATGGGATGGCTCACTTGAGAGCTGGGTGCCTTTTCATAACAAAGCTCCATGAGTGTGTAGTGGTGACAGACAATTCATCTGTAACAAACGACCATTCATCGGCCAACATATTCACTCCTAACCCCCTCTGATCCTCTAACCACCGTTCTGCTGGGAGCAACAGAAACATCAGTACTGTCTGTGATCAGGTCTTTCTTCAGGAATATTCTCGCAAATGATCAGGAATCTGTTTCAATCCACACCTCCACAACCCCCTTATGTTAGACAAGACTTCCAACCACTGGAGGATGTTCCTATCTAAATTGCATCTTGTAATATGTTGCATGAACAATGTTTATTGTTTTGTACTGATTTATGCTTTTGTGGTTGTAAATAGACTGTACTTGTATAGCACTGTTATAGTGTTCCGACCACTCACACATTAATTGTCATCATTCACACCCATTCGTACATTGATGCAAGGTTCCACGTGCCCATCAGGACTAACTAACCATTCATACACCGCAGGAACAGCCTGCGGGGGAAATCGGGGGTTAAGTGTCCTGCCCAAGTACACACAGGGCACTGTATTCCTGCACAAATGGAAGAATAGTATTCTTTGCATCAGCTTCAAATTAATTTGACAACACATGAGGATCCATCTGCTAGTCATGTGGAGTGTTTGAAAATCAAATCAAAGTCTGTGGCTCTGAAGTCTGAGAAAATAACCCAGATGATGTCATAGTGATGTCATCATGGTTTGGGGTCAGCTGCTTGGGCTTGGATGATGCAAATATAACAGGAAGTCCGCACTACAAACTGAAGTGGAATTTGGAATGGTGTTAACCATTCAGGGACGATATTGTTAAAAGATAATGCATTGTGGGAAATGTAGGATCCAGTGTTTAGGAGCTTGACCCATACAATTGACTAAAAGTCAGGATACTTCCACCTCTGCTGGATATAGACATATGGAAATATGGACAGTGGCAAACAGTCCTCAGAAGTATTTGATTCCAAGCTGATCTAACAGAAAAACCCAAAGGTACCACAACCTCAAAACAGTGCATTACATGGTGGTGACATGTAATGTGTTAAAATGACGTGTCGGCACCATAGAAACAATACCGATGGAAAGTCAATCTGGATACTTTTCGGTGAGGGACACACAAATCAAATGCATCTCCGTGAATATGCAACGGTCAGAGCTAGTGAGAAAGTATAAACAGTGAGAAGGACAACTTGCGGTGATGTGGGAGGAACAAACAAACACAGCGCTTTTAACCACAAGACCGGTGGTTGTGATGTTTTGCTAAACTTAAGGGGTTTTGTTGCCTAAACCAAATGATTAGTTTCTATGGACACGTCATTTTCACAAATTACACGCCATCAGCACGTAATACGCTGTAAAGAGGTTGTGTTTATTTCACGTATTTCCGTGAGATCACGTTGTTTCTATAATTTATATTCAAGTTACAAGATTAGGCTTGAACCTGGGGCAGACCTGGAGAAGAAATACGGTGTTGTCTACAAAGAACCACCTGAGATACAAAGACAGAGGAGTCATGGTTAAATCAACACAAGCAGAATATAGAGCATCCTTTAAACCACTCTGTCAGCTGTGTGTCAGAAGACAGCAATTAGTGACCTGAGGAATGTCTTAACTTGTTAAGGGGCTTAAAGCAAAAAGGAGCTCAAAGAGCATCAAATACAAAGAGAAAACACAAATACTGACAATATCATGGAACTCAAAGTAGCAGCAGGAGCCTCAATAGAGAGGGTGATGGTTAGTTTAACTTTTTCCACAATGTAATGCCACATCATCTGGAAACACACTGCATCTCCCATTTAATTCATGCAAATGGAGAGTCTTGGTAGATCCTGTCTGTCTTTCTGATAGTATTAGTACAACTGCTGTGTTGAGTTTGGGCATCTGATTAGCCTTCAAAATCATCAATTTATTAGTCTGATGGGACTTCCTTGATTGTATTTTATCATCTCACTGGATTGTGAAAAAACACAAATGTTTGGAAAAAGCTTACTAGTTTCGAGTGGATAAAATATTTGTAGCCACCGAAGTTATCCTTTACAACTACTGCCATGACTAAATGTGTCATAGCCCATAGTGTGAATGAGTTTATCACTTTGTATTTAATGTGCAAACAAAAATATCTGTTGAGTTTAATGTTCCATCTAAAACTTTGATTAATCCGCATTTAGTGGTCCAGTGTATCACTGCTAACAAACCATAAACTAAAAGAGTGACAACATATAACACAGGTGACTTCCCATAGCCATCTATCCAACAGTGAGGATAGTTTGTAGAATTGACCTTGGTTTTCCCCAGCTGTCATCCTGCTATGCTGAAAAACAGAGCACCTCTTCTCCTATCCAGAGACCAAAGTCAGGATTGTGACAGCCCTCTTTGAGCAGGAGTTTGGTGGGTGGAGTCGGGTCATCAGGGAGATTCAGTTCACCTATAAGACTATATAAACTAATGGCAATCAGCCAGTCTCTCTCCCTCCACTGGCCTTCACCTTGTTTGGTTTTGTTGTATTTAGTTATTCTTGCGTTAATTTCCATTTTAGTTATGTAAAATAACAATATTTTAGTTTCAACTCATGAGTGTCTCCCCTTTCAACCCTGTCTCCTAAAAATTACGTTCCCCCAGAACTAAAACGCATTCTCAAATAAGTTTGACTAGAAACGTATTTTCTCGCTGATTACATTTATGTTTGACGTATTACAAATACGTTTCCAATGAACGTATCTTTGCCGTTTGTTTTCTTGCTTCGTTTTCCTACAATGCGCTCGACCACACGTCGGGCTGTTATTAATTGGAAAAAGCGTCCTTATTATTTTAATTGAATTGAATTTCTCAAGTCTCACAACTTGAGAAGTGACTGGTGATGTACTACGGTAAGCGTATTGCCTCACTTCCGGTTGCCAGCGTGTCTGTTGTCCGATAGCGTACTTTCACAGCTCCAGCTCTCTTAAACATTTAAACAGTAATTATTTATCCTTCTTGTAGCGGTTTCTCGCTTAATCCTACCGTTTTATTTACACATTGTTTAGTTTTGCTAACGTTAGCCACTGTACTTTAGCTTAGCAGCTAGCGATGGCTTCCTTCTCTCCCTCGCCCTCTGCCTCCCTTAATGATAACGGTACATGTAATAAGTGTAGTTTATTTGCTATGGTGGAGGCGAGGCTCAGTGAGTTAGAGGCACGGAGATGCACCACAGAAGCTCAGTCATTAGCTACAGTAGTTAGCCAACCCCCTACCCCCCCTAGTCGGTGTGGGCCAACCACCCGTAGCTTCTGCTAGCCGTCCCCCGGCAACCCCCGAGCAGCTGGGAGGCTGGGTAACTGTCCAAAGGAAGCAGAAGTCAAAGCAGAAGCACACGGTGCACCACCAACCTCTTCACGTTTCTAACCGGTTCTCCCCACTCAGCGAGACACCCGCTTAGGAACCGACTCTGGTTATAGGTAGCTCCATAGTCAGAAACGTGAAGATCCCGAAGTCAGGGGCCACAGTGGTGTGTACATACGCCAAAACAATGTCGGACTCCGTAGTTTTCTCTGGCCCTCTCCCAAATTTGGTCAATGATGATATGTATAGCCGCATGTCATCATTCAACCGCTGGTTGTCGAGGTGGTGTCCAGCAAACAATGTGGGCTTCGTTGATAATTGGGAGACTTTCTGGGGAAAACCTGGTCTGATTAGGAGAGACGGCATTCATCCCACGAAGGATGGAGCGGATCTCATTTCTGTAAATCTGACCAACTTTATTTGCGGACCTTATCCATGACAACCCAAAGTTCAGACCAGAAAGCAGAGTTGTAGTCGTACACCCTTCTCTGCGGAGGTGGAGTAGCAGCTATCTTTGACTCAAGCCTATTAATAAACCCTAAACCTAAATTAAACTACAACTCATTTGAAAGGCTTGTTCTTAGTCTTTCACATCCAACCTGGAAAACAATACAGCCAATTATATTTGTCATAGTGTACCGGGCCCCAGGTCCTTATTCTGAATTTCTATCTGAATTTTCAGAGTTTCTATCAAATTTAGTCCTTAAAAGAGATAGTTATGATTGTAGGTGACTTTAATATTCATGTGGATGTCGATAATGATAGCCTTAGTACTGCGTTTATCTCATTATTAGATTCAATTGGCTTCTGTCAGAGTGTACAGAAACCCACTCACTGTTTTAACCACACCCTCGACCTTGTTCTTGCATATGTCATTAAAATAGAACATCTAATAGTTTTTCCACAGAACCCTCTTTTATCAGACCATTACCTAATAACTTTCGAGTTTATACTACTGGAGTGTAGGTAAAAGTTAGGCAAAATCTTCTGCACCAGATGTCTATCTGCTGCAGCTAAATTTAAAGAAGCGATTCCATCTGCATTTAATTCAATACCATGTCTCAATATAACGGAGGACTCCTGTGCTAAGTTTAGTCCATCCCAGATTGATCATCTAGTTGATAGTGCTACAGGCTCACTGAGACTGACACTAGATTCTATAGCCCCTCTAAAAAAGAAGATAATAAAACAGAGGAGGTTCCCTCAAACCCCCTTTGTATGAATTCATGCACCATTAATGTACATTACTAACTGCTCCATCCCCAAAGTCTTTGTGCCTTCTCGCCTCACAGGTTCCTATGGATCGTGGTTAAATCTGGACCCTGATCCTGCGTCCTGCTGTGGTCCTCCCCGACACCTACTGCTATTATTACATGAATAATTTCTGTCATGTGAATGTGTCATGTGTTATGCTGTTCATTCTGTGCACATGACATTCTATTTTTGTTTCCTCCTCTCTTGCTCTCCTGAAGGTTTCTTCCCTTTTTCTCCCTGTTGAAAGTTTTTTTTTGGGGGGGGGGGGGTTTCCGGAACCCTTTAGAGGTCCTGGGACAGAGGATGTCGTTGTGTACAGATTGTAAAGCCCTCTGATGCAAATTTGTAATTTGTGATTTTGGGCAATACAAAAATAAATTGAATTGAAAATAAAACAAACATCGCGAAAGCTTGAAATATGGATATGGCGTTCCACCAATTTAGAAGAATCTTGGTTATTTTGGCGAGATAGTCTTAAAACATATAAGAAGGCCCTCCGTAATGCCAGAGCAGCCTATTACTCATCAATAATAGAGAAAAATAAGAACAACCCCAGGTTTCTCTTCAGCACTGTAGCCAGGCTGACAGAGAGAGAGTCACAGCTCTGTTGAGTCGTGTATTCCTATAGACCTCAGTAGTAATGACTTAATGAACTTCTTCAATGATAAGATTCTAACTATTAGAGACAAGATTAATAATCTCTTGCCCTCAACCAGTACCGATCTATCCTTGGAAACAGCTATAAACCCTGATATGTTTGGATGGCTTCTCTCCCATCAACCTTGAACTATTTTCTTCAACAATTTCTACTTCTAAACCGTCTACCTGTCTCTTGGACCCCGTCCCGATGAGGCTGCTTAAGAATGAAGATGTTGTTTCAATGTAGACACACGTGGGGGCGCTGTTCTGTCTGGTTGGTTGAGCCATGCTTTGTCTGGTAGGTAAAAGAGCGACGACAAAGAAAACCAGGTGAAGTGACCTACTTCCTGTCCTACATGAAAATATTCCCAGTTAAACATGCAAAACAAATAAATATATCTGCATAGTCCGACAGTGTCATGATCTATGCAGAAAAAAGTGTGAACGTTATTGTATAAAGTCTACGGTGCGAACACATCAGATGGTTAACAGTTCAAAAGCTGTAAAAGGGATCCCAATGCACTACATCCCAAAAATACACAATGCTGGCATGAGAACGTAGAATGAAAATAATGGTTAGACATGACACGGCAAAAAACACCTGTGATTAATTAACCATTAACCAGTATAATAATTAGTCCAATGGATTTGGTCGAAAATTAAATGCTTGCAGGATAACGTAAACAAGGCTGATGGGCGTGTCCCTACGTACGTTCCTCACGTAACCGTTGACCTTATTACGTATGAGGTAACTTGGGAATCCCCATTGATGGAGTTGTATGAATCAGTTTAGGTGAAAAAAACTACCGTTATGGTATACACGAATAGTTCCTACGACACACATCAATGGCAGACGCCTAATGCTTTCATAATGCGCAGGCAATACAAAATATACGGGAATTAAATAATCCATTCATTAAAATAAGTAATGAGGTGGCGGCGGCGGGGTGGGGGGCAGGACAGGTTTGTTAGCAATCGCATGTCACTATGAAAAGACTGTCCCCAATACATTAAAAAAAAACCTCGCTCTCAAAACGAAAAGCTACGAGTTGAGTTTGGATGTAGTGGGCGGGGCATACGCTGCTGAATGAGCCAGGAGTTTCTATTGGTGGGTTTGACTTGCTCTTGGCACCTAAAGGTGTGTTCACACCAAACGCGGCGCAAATTTTTCGCGCAACCAGATTACATACAAAGTCAATGCACAGACGCGAAATGGTTTGCGAAAAAGCGAATTTTCGCCGGGCAGCGAATCGCACGGTGCGAAATCGGGCGAACCGTGCGGCGCGAACTCAGCGAATGACGCAACGCGAATAATTCGCCTGACGCTGAGTTGCAAACGCCAATCAGCGTTGAGAAGCTCTGCCCGTCATCACCGCCATCCTGCTGTTGCTGATCAGAAACTATGAAGGAGAAGTCGATAGTCTGGAAGAGGAAGTCCTCCAGACGCAGCTCCTGGAGAAGCTGTGTGCGACTACGGATAATGTTATGAACCCAGACATGAGGGCGTTTGATGTTCCAACGTTTGTGGGACTTCCACAACATGTACAAAGCAGAACTAGTGGTTATTTCTTCCACGGCGGATGGCAGAAAGGAACTATTTCCACGGAGATAAGCCACGCCCCCTCTCCGGCGGCGCGTCGAGTGCGAAAAAGCAAAATAACCACAACTTTTGGTGTGAACACACCACGCGAATGACGGTGTGAACGCACCTTTAGGTGCCAAGAGCAAGTCAAACCCACCAATAGAAACTCCTGGCTCATTCAGCAGCTTATATGCCCCGCCCACTACGTCCAAAGTCAACTCGTAGCTTTTCGTTTTGAGAGTGAAGCTTTTTTTTTTGAGAGCGAAGGTTTTTTTTTGAGAGCGAAGGTTTTTGATTTGCAGCCAAAAATTCTAGTTTCATAAGCAAAACTAACTCAGTTTATATATTTTTACTTACAAACGAGAAATTTGCTCTCAAAACATTTTTCTTTGTTTGCGTAATAAAGACAAAAATCTACCTTCATATGAAAGGGTCCTTAATGGTATTGCAATGGAACTTCAATAAAGGACTAAAGATTCAAACTGCCAAATCAACAGACATCCACATAGCAAGACAAGAAATGTAGGGTTTTGGAAAGGAACAAGAATGCATGGAACATTAATTTTTGTCCGTTTTTTAAACTGTTCACTGTTCCTGTGTTGCACTGAAATCATTCCTGGCTTGTATCATGTCAGATTACCCACGTGGGGGAGGGTTAGACTTTCAGCCAATAGGAGTGAGCGTTTCACACAGGACTGTGCCTTACTGATTCTGATTGGCTAACAGTGCTGTCAACCTCATTTTGGTGGGTATAGCTCAATTCTATAGGCTATAACGATTCAAAGGAGGTTCTCATTCACTCATATCGACCAATGCGTTGCGGAGATATTGCCTCTCATAATCAAATACCCCTGACTTATCAAAAGAATTAAAAAATGTTCTGCTTCACTTTGTCAAAGCCAAACGTTTGAAAAGAGAATGTTCACATATTGTGCTTTGATTTAGTAGAGGTTTAAATCTGCAGCTGCATCATTCCAGAGGGATAATCATCCTGAAATCTTTTTTTTTGCTGTGTTCCAACTTCATTTAATCTTAACCAGTTACATATATACTGATATTTTGACCTTGTGGTTGCAGAGATATACTCTTTTTAGTATGGGTATGCGGTATTCGAGCAGAGGCCTAAAAAATAGGTCAGTTTTTGAAAGGTTTTAAGTTGTGACAGAGAATTTCATAATGGACATTGTCATGTTTTATTAGTTTAACACCACTGTTAAGCTCTTAACATACATCTTAGTTCAGTGTAAGACCAAGTTAGTTTCTATATAGTATAAATTGGTGGGTACACCAGATTTTGATCCAGCACTCTTGGTAGTCTGAAACATGATCTGGAAGGCTCATAGTTACTGCTGGAATGTATTGACAATTGCTTACACAGTTAAAATGTAATGTCAGGATTAAACAATACATTGTATTCAGAGATTACGCTAAACTGATTCCCAAGAAATACTCAAAACCCTAACCTCTTCAACTGTGCCAGAGTCACTTGTGGATCTGTCAATGTAAACTTATGCTGGATGGAAAAAACATTGTATGAATACACAGAACTTCTGAAAGCATGTTTTTCAGGTCTTATTTCTCCATCCCTATCACCAGACAAGGACATGATATTGGCATTTAGCAAAACCGAAGTTTACGCTCATTAAAATAAACGTCCAATTGGCCTTTATTAAAATTATCACTGTCTTGTAGTGGACTCTTCTTGGACTTGAGGACATAGTTCAGCAGGACAGGTGGTGTAGCGTGAAGTGAATGGGTTATATGACTCACAGAGATATTACTATGATGCTGCTTACGATATTCAGATTCAGATTCAACGTTATTGTCATTGCACAGAGTACAAGTACTAAGACAACGAAATGTAGTTTAGCATCTGACCAGAAGTGCAAAAGAAGCAGTGCAATGTGCTATATAAAAAACAGTATAAATAGATAAAAAACAGTATGACTAGTAAAAGCAATATAGACAGAATGCAGGAAGGTGACTGGTGCGTGTGTTTGTGTGTTGGGGGGGGGGGGTTGGTAGCAGTGGTGGTAGTGTGGGGTAGGTAACTGGGGATGGGGGCTATCACCGTGGTGCAGAGTTCAGTAAGGTGACAGCTGAGGGGAAGAAGCTGGAAGAATACCGCCTCCCAGGGGGCAGGAGGGCAAACAGTCTAAGGCTGGGGTGTCCCTGACGATGCTGCGTGCCCTCAGCAGGCAGCGTTTGAGGTGGACTCTCGATGGCAGGGAGTGGATTACCGGTGATGCGTTGGGCAGTTTTTACCACCCTCTGCAGTGCTTTCCAGTCTGAGACTGAGCAGTTGCCATACCAAACTGTGATGCAGTTTGTCAGGATGATCTTTATGGTGCAGCAGTAGAAGTTCACCAGGATCAGCTGGAGACACGCTGAACCTCCGTTCCATTGATATGGATGGGGGTGTGTGTGCAGCCTTTGCTCTTTCTGAAGTCCACAATGAGCTCCTTAGTCTTCTTGGTGTTTAGGGCCAGGTTGTTGTTGGCGCACCACGCCGCCAGGTGCCAGACCTCCTCCCTGTAGGCCGACTCATCGTTGTTGTTGATGAGGCCCACCACCGTTGTGTCGTCTGCAAACTTGATAATGGTATTGGAACCATGTACAGGCGTGGTCCCTTTAAGAGCGGTAGCATAACCATGGTAATGATCGTAATTTTGGGGTTCAAGGTGAAGGGATGTCAGTGTTTGGGGAGTAATGTTTGTGGGAGTATGAATAAATGGCGACAGAGGTGTGCAGCCAAAAAAGAGACGCTTGTCGACTTTGTTAATCCCTCTGCTTTTACACTCTACAATATCTGCACATGACAGCTACAGCATGGTTAAGGTAAGGAAAAGTTTGTGTACGTAAAGTATTAAGACAAATATAAATTGCAGGTTTAAGACATTACGTGTCTAAACAAAGGAGGTTCACTTCATGGTATAACCTTAAAACCCACAAATTATAGTAAATATCTCACGAAAACTTGAAAGGATATGGCATTCCACCAATTTGGAAGAATCTTGGGTAGTTTGGCGAGATAGTCTTGAAATATATAAGAAAGCCCTCCGTAAAGCCTGAGCAGCCTATTATTCAATAATAATATAGAAAAATAAGAACAACCCTGGTATATATTTAGATGGTTTTCTCCCATCGACCTTGACCAATTGACTTCAACAATTTCTACTTCTAAACCTTCAGCTGTCTCTTAGACCCCATCCTGACTAGGATGCTTAAAGACGTTTCACCTTTATTTTGCACCTCTCTACTAGATATGATCAATCTGTCTTTACTAACAGGCCATGTACCACAGTCTTTCAAAGTAGCTGTAAGTAAACCTCTTCTCAAGAAGCCCACTCTTGATCCAGAGGTGTTGGCTAACTATAGACCAATCTCTAACATTCCCTTCCTCTCTAAGATCATTGAGAAAGTAGTAGCGAATTAGTTATGTGACTTTCTACATAACAATAGTTTATTCAAGGATTTTCAGTCAGGATTTAGAAAACACCATAGCACAGAGACAGCACTGGTGAAAATTACTAATGACCTTTTAATTGCATCAGATAAAGGACTTGTCTCTGGTCTTGTCTTGTTAGACCTTAGTGCTGCGTTTGACACCATTGACCATCACTGTCACAGTTCAGCTTCTCTTCTCTCCTGCCACTCTAAGTCACACCCACCTGATCAGCTCACTCAGTTCACCTGCTAGTCACACCCACCTCATCAGCTCTATCACACTCACCTACCCACTCTACTGCACTCACTCCCTTCAGTATATAAGCCCCTGGTTCACACACATACACTGCCAGATCGTTCTCCATATCATGCCAGACCTTCCAGCGCTTACTCTCGGACTGGTTTCCCGTTGCCGACCCTGCCTGTTTGGACTTCCCTTCCTTGCCTCTGCCCCGGTAAACGACCCTGTCCTTCTGTCCCCAACCACGAGAGTAGTCTCAGCTCCATCCTGTCTCTGTCTGCCGTTTCCCCTCACGTCTTGGTGTTGTGTGTTCGGAAATATAAATAAAGCCTTCTTCGACAAGTTACGGTGTTGTTCGTACTGCGTTTTAGTTTAGCTTCCAAGTAAGGATTCCTGATAAATCCTTCACACACTGAATGTGAAATATTAAAAGGCAGATTTTGGGTCCACTGGCTGGCGGTGTACAGTGATTAATGGAGAGGTTTGTTTTTCTGACTGACAATAGTGACTATATTCCTTAACCAGCTGCTGCTGGATCATTAGAATTAGCTGATATTGTTGTTTGCTGTTTGCACGTGTGTTTGTGATTCATATTCATATATATATATTCATATATATTTTCAGAAATTTGCTTTGTATGTTTTTCAATTTATAGCCCAAAACAAATTTACCTCAGAGGGCTTTACAATCTGTACACATACAACATCCTCTGTCCCAGGACATCATCGGTTCAGGAAAAACTCCCCCCAAAAAACCTTTAACAGGGAGAAAAAGGGAAGAAACCTTCGGGAGAGCAACAGAGAAGGATCCTGTATCAGGAGGGACAGAAGTACAATAGATGTCATGTGTACAGAATGAACAGCATTACAACACACAGAGTTACAACACATTCAATGCACATGACAGAAATGATTCATGTAATGAGAGTAGTAAGTATGATGAAAAAGTTACATCTACCAAAAATAACAGCAACAGTGAATATAGTAGAATAATAATGATAATATTAAAGCTGCGAGCAGCGATGAACGGGTCCTCGCACCTCTGCACGCGTCGGGGGCGCTGGCGGGACGCCTGCTCGCCCGGCCGCGAACGTTCAACCGCCAGTCAGACGTTTTTTTTCTATAGTGGAGTGCGTGATGCAGGAAGTTACGCTTTGCAAATACTTCACCAGTTCCTGTATCCGCTGTGCGCCGCTAGACGACACGCTCAACGACATGCATCATGTTTCTCTAGTGTAGACCACGTCATGTAAATGTCATTTCAATCAGGAGAGACCAGTAGGATAAAGAAAGGATAATTGTTTATTGTTAACAGATGATATGCGATGATAAAGTCTCGACAGAGTCTTTGGCGCTTGGTCTCTACAGGGAGATTTGTAATCGAGGGCCGTCTGCCCCGATCAGCAACAAGATAAATCCCCCCATTGGAGTCCAGACCTGGTAGTGGTGGTGGCTGATGAGACTGATAGAATGATGAGTTGATGAAGCTGGATCTGTAAAGACTTGGCGGAGATGGGGAGGTGGAGTGGTGCGTAACGGCAACATGAATGAACTGAAGGTAGAAAGATGGTCATATGTAAAAGACACAGTGACAAGATGAGAGGCTAACCATGTAATTGTTTCGTTCTTATTGGATAGAGGACACCAGCTGATCTAAACAGCTGGTGTCATGATTGACAGCCTCGAACAATTCAATTAAATTTATTTTTGTATAGCCCAAAATTACAAATTTGCCTCAGAGGGCTTTACAATCTGTACACAACGACATCCTCTGTCCCAGAACCTCTCATCGACTCAGGAAAAACTCCCCCCAAAAAAATGGAAGAAACCTTCAGGAGAGCAACAGAGGAGGATCCCTCTCCCAGGATGGACAGAGTACAAAAATAGATGTCATGTGTACAGAATGAACAGCATAACAGAGTTACAACACGTTCAATTCACTTGACAGAAATTATTCATGTAATAATAGCAGTAGGTGTCGGGGAGGACCACAGCAGGATGTAGGACCAGGGTCCATAGAAACCTGCGAGGCAAGAAGGCACAAAGACTTCGGGGATGGAGCAGAGTTAGTAATGTGCATGAATTCACACAGAAGGGAAAATAGAGAAGAATGTGCGTCAGTAGGGTCACGGCAGGAGGCAGGACCAGGGTCCAGATTCAACCACAATCCGTGGAAACCTGCGATGCGAGAAAGCACAAAGACTCCGGGGGAAGAAGTAGAGTTAGTAATGTGCATTGATAGAACATGAATTCATACAGAAGGAGAGAGAGGATTAGAGGAGCTCAGTGTATCCTAAGTTGTCCCCCAGCAGTCTAGGCCTATAGCAGCATATCAAGGGGCTGGAAAGAATGGACCAGGGCAAACCTGAGCCAGCCTTAACTACAAGCGCTATCAAAGAGGAAAGTCTTAAGTCTACTCTTAAATGTGGTCACTGTGTCTGCCCCCGGACTGAAAGTGGAAGCTGGTTCCATAGAAGAGGAGCTTGATAACTGAAGGCTCTGGCTCCCATCCTACTTTTTAAGACTCTAGGAACCACAAGCAGCCCCGCATTCAGTGAGCGCAGCTCTCTAGTGGGGTAATATGGTACTATAAGCTCCTTAATGTATGATGGTGCCTCACCAAGTAAGGTTTTGTAGGTGAGAAGGATTTAAAATTTGATATTGGATTTTACAGGGAGCCAGTGCAGAGACGCTAATACAGGAGTAATATGATCTCTTTTCTTAGTTTTTATTAGTACACAAGCTGCAGCATTCTGGATTAACTGGATAGATGTAAGAGACTTATTAGAGCAGCCTGATAGTCTAGTCTAGAGGTAACAAATGCGTGAAATAATTCCCACGAGATGTGTGACTCACAGCGAGCTGTGTGATACGTGGGTATCGAGCGCCGCCTCATCGTCATTTGTGGATTCATGTATCAGTCTACATTTTTGTATGACACTAACCAATGGACACTCAGGAAATCCCTAAGGACCTACCCATCACCTTACGTTACAGAAACACTGCAGTTTTCATTCAGTCAGCATGCGAGAGCTCAGAGAGAGAGAAAGTGGCGAAGAGAAAGTGTACAGTTAGCAACATACTTTCAGCAATATAGTAAATATATTTGTTTGAAAACAAAAACTGTTGTAATGTTAATTTTTCACTTGCACCCATCCCATGAAGCTTGATCTGTAGTATGAAGTAATTACTCAGTCAATCACTTCAATTCAAATTCAGTTCTAGACATGTATTATACATTTATCTGTAAGGATTACGAGTACTGTGAACTGAACCCAAAAGCACGACCATGAGACAAGGTTGTAAGGATAATTCTTTTACTAGTATTCAGGCAGGGGTCAAAACCGGGAGATCAGTCATCGAGGCAAGCAAGTCCAAAAGGGGGCAGACAGGGCCAGAACAGGCAGATCAGATGTGGCAACAGAATAACGCTAGCGAGCTCGGCAAAAAACACACAAGACAATCTGGCAGAGAACAAGTGTGAGTAGAGGGCTTAAGTAGTGAGGGACTGATGAGGTGATGTGCTGCAGGTGAGGTGGGGAGGAGGACCAGGTGAGGGGATTGAGAGCTGATGCTGTGGGAGGATTTGAAATGACAGGAGAGTTAGTAAACAGGCAGGTGGGATGAAAACAATCTAAGGTGTGGTGGAATGTGTGACAGAACCTCCCCCTCTAGGGACGGCTCCTGACGTCCTACTGGGCTGGTCCGGATGAGCCTTGTGGAAGTCCGTGATCAAAAGATGAAGCAGGCTCTCTTGGACAGGTTTAACCCTGGAGACGTGGAAGGTGGGATGAATTCTCATGGCCGGTGGTAAACGCAGCCAGATGGCTCCAGGATTAATGACTGGTGAAACAGGGAATGGGCCCACGAAACGAGGAGCCAATTTCTTGGACTCTACTCTGAAGAGAAGGTCCCGTGTAGACAGCCAGACACGTTGTCCCGGGGCATAATGGGGCGCGGAGAGATGACGTCTGTTGGCCGACCGTTGGTAGCGGTCGGAGGTGCGCAAGAGCGTGGAGTGTGGGTACACTGGCTTCTAGCTCCTGCTACGGGAAGAATGGAGGCTGGTATCCATGGGCATACTGAAAGGGTGAGAGCCCTGTGGCTGAACTGGGAAGGGTGTTGTGGGCATACTCGACCCACAGAAGTTGTTTAGACCAGGATTGCGGGTTGCGGGAGGAAAGTCATCGTAACGCGGTCTCCATCTCCTGGTTCATGCACTCCGCCTGCCCGTTAGATTGCGGATGGAATCCTGACAGGCTGACCGTGGCACTCAGTAGCCTGCAAAACTCGGACCAAAAGCAAGAGGTGAATTGTGGCCCCCGGTCAGAGACCACATCAGTGGGCAGACCGTACAGGCGGAACACCTCCTGTAACAGTATTTCGGTTGTTTCTTTGGCGGTAGGCAATTTGGTTCGTGGAATGAGCCGAGCAGATTTGGAAAATCGATCAATGACCGTGAGAATAACTGTATTACCGTCGAAGGTGGGTAGGCCGGTTAAGAAATCGAATGCAATATGGGACCAGGGGCGATGAGGAAGTGGCAGAGGATGAAGGAGACCAGAGGGGGCTTTGTGGGAGCTTTTATGCTGAGTGCAGACTTGGCAAGCACTAACGAATCCCTTGGTGTCCTCCTCCATGGAAGACCAAAAACGTTGTTTGAGCAGTGCTAGGGTGCGCCTGATCCCCGAATGGCAAGCCAGACGGGAAGAATGACCCCACTGGAGAACCTGAGAGCGAAGATTGTCAGGGACAAACAAGCGGTTATCAGGACAAGCACTGGGAGCTGGGTGTTCAGCATGGGAGCACTTTACCTTGTCCTCCACCTGCCAGGTCACTGCACCAATAACGCACTCCAAGGGGAGGATGCCTTGAGGATGGGCAGGGGAGCTTTCAGGCTGGAATTGACGACACGGCGTCGGGTTTTATGTTCTTGGAGCCGGGTCTGTGTGAGAGAGCAAACTCAAAACGGTTAAAAAAAAGAGCTCACCTAGCGTAATGGAAGTTCAGCAGCTTCGCCGAACGGATGTATTCTAGGTTCTTGTGGTCCGTCCAGAGCACAAACGGCTGCTCCGCTCCCTCTAGCCAGTGTCTCCACTCCTCCAGTGCCAGCTTCACGGCCAACAATTCCCAATTCCCAATATCGTAATTCCTCTCAGCGGGAGACAGTTTCCGGGAGAGGGCACATGAATGAACCTTCTGATCCTCAGCAGCCCGCTGCGAAAGAAATGCCCCAACCCCAGTGGCCGAGGCGTCCACCTCCACAATGAACTGGCGGGTCGGATCTCGGAATATTAGGATGGGAGCAGACGTAAAGCGTGGCTTTAACTCACCAAAGGCCTCTGCCGCCGCGGAGGTCCACTGGAAGGGCACATGCTGGGAGGTGAGAGCAGTGAGTAGGGCACCCACAGAACTGTAGCTACGGATAAACCGTCGATAGAAGTACGCGAAGCCCAGAAAGCGTTGGAGTTCCTTCCGCGTGGTAGGTGGTGGCCAGTCCGTAACTGCTCTGGTCTTAGCAGAGTCCATCTGGATGTTACCTGCTTTGATAACGAATCCCAGAAAGGATACCTCAGAGGTGTGGAACTCGCATTTTTCGGCCTTCACGAATAGGTGGTTGTCCAAAAGTCTTTGGAGAACTTGCCGTACATGTACCACATGCTCCTGTGGTGATTTGGAGAAGATGAGGATGTCATCTAGATATACAAAAACAGAAACATTGAGCAGGTCTCGGAGAACATCGTTGACCAACCCCTGGAAAACAGCAGGGACATTGGTGAGTCCAAATGGCATAACAAAATATTCATAATGTCCACTAGGGGTATTAAATGCTGTCTTCCACTCGTCCCCCTTCTGGATTCTCACCAAATGGTACGCATTGCGATGATTGAGTTTGGAAAAGACGGTTGCCCCTTGTAGCAACTCAAAAGCAGCGGAAACAAGTGGAAGGGGCTACCTGTTCTTTACAGTGATGTTATTAAGTCCTCTGTAATCGATGCAAGGGCGCAAGGATTTGTCCTTGCTGACAAAGAAGAAGCCAGCTCCAGCAGGAGATGAAGATGGTCTGATGAGACCAGCAGCTAAGGAGTCAATAATATATTTATATAGGGAAAAAAGTCTACCTCTGGGCGGAGACGTACCTGAGAGAAGGTCGATTGCACAGTCGTACGGGCGATGAGGTGGTTATGAGGTGGCCTGGGCCTTGTTGAAAACCTCCCTTAGGTCATGATATTCCCTGGGAACACTGGTGAGATCTGGGGACTCAGCAGAGACAGACAGACTAGGAGCAGACGATAGGACAGGTTTTAGACAGACTTTAGACAGACCGCATGACAATGAACACTCCATTGTAAAACAGTACCTGTAGACCAGTCAATGTGAGGGTTGTGTCTCCTAAGCCAAGGATAGCCCAGTGTTACAGGTTGTTGAGGAGCACGGATGAGATGAAAGGTGAGTGTTTCCCTGTGATTTCCTGACATAGCCATGCAAAGAGGAGTGGATTGGTGAGTAACCCTGAAGAGAAGGTGGCCATCTAAAGCCGTGGCGTGGATAGGTCTCTCCAGGAGCACCTGCCCGATCTCCAGCTGAGAGGCGAGGGTCATGTCCAGAAGGTTGGCGTCTGCACCTGAGTCAATGAGGACTAAGACAGAGGGATTCTTCCCTGAGAAGAACATCTCCGCATGAATCAAAGGTCGAGAGGGCATTCTTAAGTTCACGTTCCGGCTCACCAGGCATCCAGAGGGCGCTGGTGAGCTGGAATGTGAACTTAAGAATGCCCTCTCATGTCTTTTACTGGACAAAAGTTTACAAAGTGGCTGCTCTGGCCGCAGTACAGGCATCTGTTCTCCACCAGGCGGCGCTGTCGTTCCGCTGGGGAGAGCCGAGCCCGTCCCAGTTGCATTGGCTCGGGGGCGTCGACAGAACCGTCGGGTCTCCGTTCCGGCAGAAATCCTCGGGTCGGGCGATCGGCGAAGCGGTGATTGCGAAGCGGTGATTGCGAAGCGGTGCTTGCGAAGCGGTGCTCGCGAAGCGGCAGAAATGCCCCTCTCCCTTCTCCGTTCCCGCAGACGAATGGAGAGAGCAACCAACTCATCCAAACCAGCAGGAAGACCCTGAGCAGCCAACTCGTCCTTTATGCGGTCTGAAAGGCCGTGGTAGAAGGCGTCGAGGAGTGAAGAGGCGTTCCAGTCGCTCTCTGCTGCCAGTGTGCGGAACTCAATGGAGTAATCGGACGCAGATTGCTCTCCCTGCCGCAGGTCAAACAATCCACGACCGACCTCCCTTCCAGGCGTGGCGTGATCGAAAACTTTAGCATCTCCTCCAAGAACCGCTGAACTGAAGAGCAGATAGGAGACTGCTTCTCCCACTCGGTGGTTCCCCAGTTCTTAGCTCTGCCCGTGAGCTAAGAACCGATGTATGCCACGCAGGACCTCTCGGTGGGAAAGGCGGAAGGCTGAAGCTCAAAGGCGAGGGAGCACTGCACCAGAAAAGACCGGCAGGAACCAGGAGCACCAGAACAATGCTCTGGAGGAGGAAGGCGTGCATCCGACACTGGAAAAGTGTGAAGCGGAGGACTGGGAGCAGGAGTGATGTCAGGACCACGAGCCATAGCGGAAAAACTCCACAGATGATCGCGGAGAGACTCCATGCTGCACTCGTGGTGGGGTGGCCATCGCCTGCATAGCCTCCGCTATGAAGGTAAGCTGCTGCTCATGGCGTTGTAGCATGCTGGCTTGGGTCGGAGGTTCCGGCTCGGCACGTGCAGAGTCAGCTGGGTTCATGTTTGGCCAGATTGTACTGTAAGGGTTACGAGTACTGTGAACTGAACCCAAAAGCACGACCACAAGACAAGTTTGTAAGGATAATTCTTTTACTAGTATTCAGGCAGGGGTCAAAACCGGGAGATCAGTCAGAGGCAAACAAGTCCAAAAAGGGGCAGGCAGGAATCCAGGGTCAAAAAGGGGCAGACAGGGCCAGAACAGGCAGATCAGATATGGCGACAGGATAACACTGGAGAGCTTGGCAAAAAAACACAAGACAATCTGACAGAGAACAGGTGTGAGTAGTGGGCGTAGTGAGGGACTGATGAGGTGAAGAGGACCAGGTGAGGCGAATGAGAGCTGATGCTGTGGGAGGATCTGAAATGACAGGAGAGTTAGTAAACAGGCAGGTGGGATGAAAACAATCTAAGGTGTGATGGAATGTGTGACATTTATCTACTATTTCATCCATATATTCCACCACTTTTGTGAACCTAAGACTTTGGTAACAGTTCGTCCACATGAGTAAAAGGTATGTTTTCACAAGAGATTTGAAGAATTTCAAAAATCGGACTTCAATTTTTCGCTGAGATTGTTCTGCAAATTATCATATACAACACATGGGTATGTCTATTAGGCAAGTACCTTTAAAGGTGAATTTAAGAAAATATGTAAAAATCGGGAAAATGCTCTTAAACCCCAGACGGTTAAGGTCCCCAGAGAATAAATCTTACATTTTCAGTTGTCCACGTAATGTTTTTTTCAGTGGTAACACGCCTACAACACAAGATATAGCATAGTGCCATGGGAAGAATTGAAGAATTGAATCTAAAAATATGCAAGGTGTATGTACTGATTACCATAGATACTGGACACACAAAACAGTTTGGCATGGCCAGTGCACTTACTTCATTTCATATCGTATTTTGAATGTGTGGATGTGTTTGGTAGTCGTGGGTTGTAACAGCAGCCATACTGGGAGAATTTGGTCTTAAAATTCAGATTCTGCCCTAACTTTAATGCAGGCTGCATGTCTTTGGTGTCTAAAACTCTCTGTTGGTGGACATATCTCAGAGTGAACTAAATCCATTGTTTTTTATTGAATTTCACCGTGTCATAAATGGTGTAGAGTGGAGTTTTTGTTTTGTGTAAATATTTATCCAGTTTGGGCTCACTGAACACAGTCATTTTGGACTTATATATCACTTTTGTCTTATTGGACAGAGCATCATGTTATTTATTGTGAGAAGCCATGTTTCAGCCAAACCTCTGTTTCAGTAGTAGAGAAACAACGGGAAACTGTACAGATGTGTTCAGTGAACACTGCTGATAAGATTTCTGGAGCATGATGGCGGAGCATATTTCCCAGTTTTGGGAACTAATAAGGAGAGGTGCATTTGAGTGGCCTTGGATAAGCCTGAATCTGTATTTAGCTTGAGTGTTTGCCATCACTGCCTAATCTAAAAAATATTGAAAGGAGACTTAGGAGACAGTGAGATAAATAATTAGTTGCTTATGAAAACAAGGACTTGCCAAATACCATATAACAAGAGCCCCTGCTAAATGGAGCATCATAATGTAGGAATGTCCAACAGGAACCCTATCAGACGAAAGCTCCTTCACTTTTTCAGAGCCCGCCCACGTCAGACTCATAAACAAACCATTTGGTGGATTTGGAGGTAGAGCTCCTCATTTTTGGCAGCTGCTCCTGTTCTGCTTTATTTGCCTTGTAAACCAAAACACAAAACACTTCAAACCCAATACACATTGTATTTCAAACTTCTCTCTGCTTATTAAAATGCAGCAGGCAAATTATTACTAAACCACTACAGCTTTGTCATCAGCAGAAACCTACAGTGGTTACGTTAAATGAATTGGGAGGTAAAGGTGAAGTGACGTGTGTGTGTGTGTGTGTGTGTGTGTGTGTGTGTGTGTGTGTGTACTGTATATACGTGATGAGATGGACACACACAAACACGTTCCCCACGCATCCCTCTGCTTCAGTCTAAATGTACTACCTTATGCAGGTTCTTCACATCCTGAGCTTGGCTTGTGTTCCGATCTGCTTTTTCCTTGTCGTTGCATGGCTCACATCATCTCTGGTGTAAAAGGCTCATGTTGTTTGTTAATTCCTCCTCCCACTGGACACGTTTCTCTCTTGGGAAGGAGTATGAATTCCCTCCTACTGAATTCCATCGCATTCAGAATAATAAGAAGTGGACGTGGTCATTGTGATGTCACCCATTGGTTTGTGGACTGCAGTTTTGAAGCCTTGGGTTCAGCATTTTGGCCATTGCCATCTTGGATTATGTCAGTATCTTGTTTTTTTGCAACCAGTGAACCCACGATTCCGCAAGGCCATCCATCCATCCATTCTCATCCGCTTATCCGGGGTCGGGTCGCGGTGGCAGCAGGCTGACCCAGACTTCCCTCTCCCCCGCAACATGTTCCAGCTCGTTCTGGGGGATCCCGAGGCGTTCTCAGGCCAGCTGGGAGATATCATCCCTCCAGCGTGTTCTGGGTCTTCGCCGGGGTCTCCTACTAGTTGGGCGTGCCTGGAAAACCTTTAACGGGAGGCGTCCAGGAGGCATCCTGATTAGATGCCCGAACCACCTCAGCTGACTCCTTTCGATATGAAGGAGTAGCGCCTCAACGCCAAGTTCCCTCCTGATGTCCGAGTGCCTTACCCTATCTCTAAGGCTGAGGCCACCTTACGGAGAAAACTCATTTTGGCCGCTTGTATCCGAGACCTTGTTCTTTCGGTCCCGACCCAGAGTTCGTGACCATAGGTGAGGGGCAGCTCCCTCTTCACCAAGACGGTCCGGTGCAGCGCCTGTTTTACTGCTGCAGCCGCACCAATCCACCGGTCGATCTCCCGCTCCATTTTACCCTCACTCGTGAACAAGACCCCGAGATATTTGAACTCCTTCACTTGAGGTAGGCACTCTGTCCCTACCTGGAGGGAGCAATCCACCGGTTTCCGGCAGAGCACCATGGCCTCAGATTTGGAGGTGCTTACTCTCATCCCCGCCGCTTCACACTCGGCTGGAAATCGCCCCAGTGAATGCTGGAGGTCATGGTCCGAAGAGGCCAACAGGACCACATCATCTGTGAACAGTAGAGAGGCGATCCTGAGACCTCCGAACCCGAAGTTCTCCTCCCCTCGGCTGCGCCTAGATATCCTGTCCATGAAAGTCACAAACAGGACCGGTGATAAAGGGCAGCCGTGGCGGAGGTCAACACCCGTCTGACTTATTGTCGAGAATATGAACACAGATTCCGCAAGGCATTTTTTAGAAATTCTTCACATCAATGAAAAGGAGATCATGCAGTCGGCACCGTCTCAGAGTGCCAAGACATCTGTCACCTGGTTTTGTAATTTCATAAAGGAGGCTTCGAGAGGTGAAATGGTTATGAGTGAGCCCGATGTATAACTTGCTCACCTTTAGGGCCCCCGTGGCCTCCAGAGGGAACTACACAAGATGTGTAGAACCCTGCATATGGAAAGTGGGTGTCAATGTTTACAACTTTGATGAGAGAATGAAGCAGAACTATTATTCTGTTCACAAAAAAAGAAAAAAACGCAATGGATACATCCCAAGTCTCTTAATTGCATTCCCGTTTCTCTTACTTGTGAAACCATGCGAGGAGAGAGGAAACGAGGAAATATCTTTTAAGACAAATGAGACGTCCTTCCTGTTTCTGATGATGGCGGATCAGCTGATCACAGCTGGATCAGCTGTCAGTCGGCTTTAACAGCTGGAGAGACTTTTGATCACTGTACTTATACTAATAAAGACACAGTTATCATCACTGTACTAATACTAATAAAGACACAGTAATCATCACTGTATTAATACCAATAAAGACAGGTATCATCACTGTACTAATACTGATAAAGATAGTTATCGTCACTGTACTAATGCTAATAATGACACAGTTATCATCGCTGTACTAATACTAATAAAGACACAGTTATCATCCCTGTACTAATACTAATAAAGACACAGTTACATCACTGTACTTATACTAATAAAGATAGAAAGCATGTTCTTACAAACTGATTTTACCTAAATGGAAGCCAGTGGTGTTTTTCTCAATAGAAACAGCAGCTGCCGTTCCTATTCAGGCATTGATGATCATTTACACAACAAAGACATGTTTTTATGTTTCTCTATTTGCAGAGCAGGTGGCATGCCATCAACAATTTATTGGTTTAATAAGGACTAGAGCTGTAGTCAGGTGTTGGGTGTTTGTGACAGTAAGAAGGAATTTTATGCATGGCAGAATCCTTAACAGCTTCCAGCTGCCAATTTTCAAACAATGCTTACTTGTCAAAGAGATGCTTTTGGAAAACACCTCATTCTTTTGGCGCATTTTGGGATCACTTTCAGATGCCTGAGTTGGACAATATGGCTTTTGTCTGACTTTTTCTGTTTCTTCATCTCCCAGATACAGACAAGAGATAAGACAGAGCCAGAGGACAGACAGACAAAGGTATGGTGCACGTGTGTCAGAGTGTTAGAGTTATACATGAATATATCTCAGCAAAGGCAGCTGTCAGTCACTTGCCGTTAAAATCATTTGTAGAGCAAATATAAAGTGCTTTAGTAAGTGAACCATGTGGGTATTAATTATTTACCAGCGTAAAACAAAGTAAAGATAATAATTATGTAAGTTGTAACATGGCATGTCCATGGTCAAAGTTATTTGAGCCCGCTGGATGTCCAACTCATGAGTTATTGTGTCATTTTGTTTGAAACAACGAGACAGTCATGTGCTCGGCAGAAGCCAGCCAGTGTGTTCTGGCAAAAGGTCATCTGAAAAAGAATCTGAGAAAGTGAAAAGTAATGAGGAAGTCTTACATGTTACAGTAAAACAGTAGATAAGGAAACTCAGGATGACAGGTGAAGAGATAGCTCCTTCCTGTCCGTACCAAGAAAACAACACCGCCCTTTCCATCTTATACAGCGTAATAACATTTTGAAGCATACATTCCTCTGTTCCAGGCTTCAAACTTTGAAAACTATAGTATTTTTCAAGTGTTGCCAATCATATGTATTTAAAAAAGTTTTGCAAATCATACAACAAAGGCTACTGCAGTGGTTACCAAACAGTGGATAAGTAGTTTTGAGCGTCACAACAACCACAATTACTTGATTCACTCAGAATTTGACCAATTCAGTCCAATAATATTTGGAAAGTCAAGAAGAAGATGATGAGATGATTGAATTATTTTATCCCCATTCAAGTTAGCATAGGGCTAAACCGTTGGGCGTGGTTTGGGCATAGTTTCAGAGCCTTCTGTGGACACGCCCCAGTGCTTATTGTTTCCCGATTTTAAAACCAAATTTTGCCGATTATTTAATCATTCAAATTTGGCTGGATGCTTAATAACACATTTTTCTGTGGTGTGAAAAATTCAGAAGACATTTATTTTTGCTATACCCAGATTTGAAGTTTACTGTCTATGTTCATCCATGCTGTGAGTGTGTTTCTAGAGATGACTATCCAGACAAAGCCTCTGGTGTGAACAGCAGCTCTCCACGTTGTACGTGGGAGGACCCAACAAGTTCAGTCGTGCATTTCTCTGTCAGAGTGAGAAGCTGGACGAAAAACAGGTTCTTAACACTGCAGTGCTCTGTCATGAACACATACAGGTATTATTTTAAGACTTACCTTCGACCAACTCCCCAAATTCCTTCCTCGCTTATAATATATGTGTGTGTGTCCCTTGTCAGACATTTGCACATTTGCAGGTAGCCCATTTTCTCTCATTCGGAGAGCCTGCTGCATGACCTGCTTGATGCCATATCCACTTTTGGCTGCACAAGCATGCAGCAGGGTGCAACTTTCCTCACACAGATCTTTAAAAAACAAATCTTAAAAAAAAAAAAACGTCACTGAAATAAAGTAATGTAATAAAAAAGACAAATCAAAGTTGTGCAATCCACATATTCCTCAATTTAAACCTGTAAAATATACTTATTATCAAAAAGCCTCTAAGTAAAATAAGTGATACTACAGTGTAAAAGGAGTAGAAATGTAAACAAGTTACATTCCACCACTGTTACCATAAATACACTTAATAACTATATACATAAAAGTAATTACTAACAACTATTAATACTTTTACGTCATAATTTGGAATTAGTCTAGAAAACAATTTCTTCCCCGCTAATGAATCGCCACCTTAACGTGGTGAAGGGCTTTGTGTGCCCCAGTGAACCTGGAAGCTCTGTTTTCGGGGGTAATAGCTCCTGGTAGGGTCCCAGGGTAGAGGCCACACCGAGAGCAATTTGATGACCTTATATGAATCGTCCAGAAAAAAGTTGAAGCACCTCACCCAGGAAAGGCAAACTGAGGCCCCCTTCTGGAACCAGACCTGGGAGGGGAGCTCGCCGGCAAGCGTCTGGTGGCCAATTTAATAACCTTAACCACAATATTATATATATTTCAAACCATAATTAACATTTGCAGATATTATCAAAAGTGAGACTTTTGTATTTTAAACATACTTGTGTGGTGATGATGTAAATAAGTCTAAATGCTAGTTAAAACCTTGGGAATCTGTGGAAAGTAAAGGGCTATAAAAAACGATCTGTGCTTTAAATATTGCTTGAGAAAACATTGTAGAACATGTTCTTCCTGTCAGAAGCAAGGCTGTACAAGAGGAAATAGCAACCGGAACAAACAATTAGAAAGCTAATGTTCTAACGACTGTGGCTCAGTGGTGAGTAGGGTCGTCCTTCAATCAGAGGATTGGCGGTTTGATACCCATGTCCATGTGTCCTTGGGCAAAACACTTAACCCCCAACTTTCTCCCGTAGCTGTGCCTACGGTGTGTGAATGTGTATGAATGTTAGCTACTCCTGATGGGCAGGTGGCACCTTAGCCCCTGTCATGTGTGAATGATGTCATGTAGTGTTAAAGTGCTTTGAGTGGAAGACTAGAAAAGATCTATACAAGTCCATTTGCCATTTAACATTGTCCCAAACAGTGAAATGACACGCAGCAAAGGGCACAATGGCGTGCGCTCCACCGGACAAACCACCTGGGCGCCCCAACACACATTGAGTTTGTTTGAGAAACATAAATATGAAAACATCACAGAGCATCATTAACCACAGCAATGGCACATCAAAAACAATAATATGAGTCCATATGAAATCGGGATAATATCCAGTAATTATGTAACTTGACCTCACACAAATTGCAACAAAAACTATTTTACTTGAATCATACCCCGAAAGGTATCCTCTTTGACATGCAGAAAGTGTTGAAGAAAAATCTGAGGGGAAATTCCTGAAATCTAGGAAATTCAAAATGGCTATCATCCGCCCTTGTGACAATTATTATTTAATATTTGAAAGGGATACAATCAGAGATGGGCAGTATTTATGTTACTTGTATTTGAAATAAATTTACTTTTGAGTTTTGAATTGGTCATTCATACACCTGAATTTTGCTGGTTAGAATAATACCAGATTGGGGTCAAATAGAACCAGATCCCAATAGGATTATAAATGGCTTTGTGGAAGGCGATGATGATGTTTTTGTTGTGTAGTCAATACTTGTTGCCAATGACAATGGCAGTTTTAGAAGACCTTGTGCAGCTCCAGTGTGAATGTGTATATTATCACATGTGGTGCAGAATGTGCACATATTCTTCACTTTTATTCAGGAAAATAACAAGATCAGAAGCATCTCCCTTCTCCTTCTGTTAGCGTCAATAGGATGTCTCAGCATCACAAGCAAGTGCATTCAGGTCTGCAACCAAATGTCCTGACACTCCCATCAAATGAAATTCAGGTCTTGGCAGTTACCTTGGGGAGCTGTGACATTATAGTAATCTCTAGAAATAGGGCTTGAATGGGCTTGAACAATTTGTTGCTAAAACAAATGCAAATGCGATTTTGCTTTGTCTTAACATTTACCTTTGCTCTGTCGTTAAATATTTAGATGTATTTTGACATCAACATCATGCTACAACCCCTTTCTTTGAGACAGTTTTTGTATCTGCAGCTATTTTGAATATGCTTGTATAAACAATAACAGTGAGTCAGCCATGTGAAGTATTTGCCTGCAGGGTGGATCAGACAGACAGCACAAAACTCCTTTGTTTCATTTGGAAGAACAGAAGTTGTATTGTGGTTAAGTTGTTTCGCTGCTAAGAAATGTTCTGTTGAAAGAAGCCAATCGAAAACACACACACACCTGTTTTCATTGCAGATAGCATCATTGGTTTCATTATCACGGCTGCTAATTTATTTGGATGCTCCAAGATAAAGATTTATGATTTATTTATGACAATATAAATGTTCTTACTGATGTACGGAAAAGACACGAGTCTTGTTGAGAAATCCTCTCGTGATCTCTATTCTTGCTTGTTTTTGCCTCACTAGCCACTTTGCCTAAATTTAAGGTGTGATGTTCTGCAGTTAAGTACTGTGAAGAAAGAAAGAAAAACAGAACTCATTTACATTCCATACCAATGCAGGACGTATTTGTGATGTGTAGCTACTAGGGGTCAGAATAGGTTTTAGGTATAGGTGAGTTTGTTTGATATAAAATAATTTCTAAAGACATTTTTGGTCCCAGAACATAACATATTCAGGAAGTAATCAAATGTGAAAATGTTTATAAAGTAAATTTAAATATACCCCAACATATCCAGTATGATTTCAAGACATTAGCATTACCAGATATACTTACACGATTTATGCCACTCAAGCTAACATTTATATTGGACATACAACAGTAGTAATAGTAGTAGTAGTAAAAGTAGTTGTATACAACATTGTGATGTGAAATGAACTTCCATGGACTGTTACCAGTTTTTCTTTTTGTGTGTTAATCCATTCTTCCCTGTGTTCACACTAAACTGATTGTCCAGACACTTGCTGTCAGTTTCCCTCTCACTGATCACTGGTAAGCTGTTAGTGATGCATGCCTGCTGTTCAGTGATCCTGTTGATGCAGAAGGTTAACACAGGCATTTGATCTTGTCTCTTGTCCTAACTGTGATGAAGATGAATATTGATCCTGTCATATACACAGTTAATGGAAATGAAAATTTTCCAATTTGATGGTATACCCCATTGCAAGCATACTGAACTGACCTCACCCACGGCACACGTCGCCATGATGTTACCAAGAATATTGTAATTTCTGGTTTCTAAACAGCCAGCGGACTCGTCTGTGTTCCGGCTCGATGCAGCCAAATGTGAGCCAGCTTTGGCCCATTTCATTTTTGCCATATCTGGCCCAGATTTAGCTGTTCCACACACGGGCCTATTCTGGCTTAGCCATGACAGCCGGGTTAATTGGCAGCCAGCACTGAAACGGGTTCGGGCCCATTGATGATTGCCAAATCTGGTCCCAATCTGTCATAGAAACGGGCCTAAACTGGCTGAAACATGGCAGCCGGGTTAATCGTTAGCCAGCACTGAAACAGGTTCTGGCCTGTTGATGCTTGCCATATCCAGGCCTAATCGGGTGTTGAAGACACAGGCCTAAACTGACTGAGACGTGCGAGCCGGTCTAATCGGCAACTGACACTAAAACGGGTTCTGGCCCGTTGATGGTTCCCATATTTGGGCCCGATTGGGCGAGTCTGATATGGGCCTATACTGGCTGGGACCGGGCATTCAGGGTAATCGCCAGCTAGCACTGAAACAGGTTCTGGCCCATTGATGGTTGCCATATCCGGGCCTGATCTAACGTTGTAGACACGGGTCTTTACTGGCTGAGACATGGTAGCTTGGCTGATCGGCAGCAAACACTAAAACGGGTTCTGGCCTATTGATGGTTGCAAAATCTGGGCCCGATCGGGTGATGTTAACACTGGCCTCTCCTAGCTGAGACATGACAGCCGGCCTAATCGGCAGCCAGCACTAAAACAAGTTTTGGCTCCGTTGATGGTTGGCAAATCCGGGCCCAATCGGGCATTGAAGACATGGGTCTAAACTGGCTGAGACGTGGGAGCCAGTCTAATCGACAGAAAACAGTAATACGGTTCTGACCCATTGATGGTTGCCATATCCGGTGTTTGATTGATTGCATCTGTAAAAGTATTACAGCTGTCCATGTTATTAATTATAATAATAACAATAATAACTATTTATATAGCACCTTTAAAAACATAGTTTAAAAAGTGATTTGACAGCAGCAAAAGCAAGGCATAAAACAGACAGCTCAACAGTGAGACCGAACAAAGCAAAATAAACTAATGTAAAAGTTAAACCCTGATAAAACAGTACAGTAGATGAAATGATAAAACCAATTGATGATTTCTGATCCTGAGTTATTGAGTTGAGGAAAATGATTTGCCATCCAACAGTTGATATCATTGAGACAGTATAAAATAGCAGTGAGGCTTCTTGGGTCATCAGGTCTCAAGGGAAGGTATCTGTGTTTTATATGATATTGTATTTGACACAGCAGTTTATATTTGCATATTACTGTTCATTTGTGTGTCAATGTTAATCATTTCCTGCTTTGTCAATATAGTTTCTGATTTGTCATGCCATTAAATATAATTTGAATTTGTCCTGGCCAATCGCAGCCCAGCTGGGTGGCACTAGGCTCAGTTTGAATAGTTTAAAATGGTTTAGTAGTGTTTGACGCAGTGTTGCCAACTTGGTGACTTTCTCGCTAAATCTGGACACTTTCCAAATCTTCTTGGCAACTTATTTTGTGAAAAGCGGCTAGTGACAAATCTAGCGACTTTTTCTGGTGTTTTGGAGACTCTTTTGTGAATTGTTCTACAGTTACTGTCCTCAACAAGCAGCGGGTGCTGCCGTGAGCCCCTCCGCCGTCCCAAAGCACTCACAGGCTGACTCACAGTAGCCTCGCACAGCAGTCCCAGCTGCAGTCAGAGCAGAGAGGAGACCCACACTCCGCGTCCAGACTGTAAATGAATCGCGCGTGCACAAAGCCGCCGCTGATCCTGCCGCTGATCTCGCCCTGGCTTACAAAGCGGGAGGTAAATGTTTCTTCACTGTCACACTAAAATAAATCACTGCATTTGACTCACACAGCCTCAGTCACTTACTCACCTCGTCCACTGTGTGTGTGCCTCTCTGTGACATAAGCTAAACATCTAGCGTCCATTACAATTATTCGAATAAGGCGATGAAGTCATTTAGCGACTTTTAGGACAGCCAATAGCTACTTTCTTTACTGAGGAGTTGGCAACACTGGTTGGGCGGGTCAGTCTATGCTTGGAGTCACCCTAGAATTATACTGGAATTATACACGTAAGTACTTTTCTTTTACAGTATTTTTGCTCAACGTTGTAGACAAGGTGTAGCGATAACACCTCCGGGTGAGACAAGGTGTAGAGATAACACCGCTTGGTGAGCTACAGTGTCACGGTTTGGGGTTTTGTTCAGTGTGGGTTTCCTGTTTTGTTTTGAAGGTTCCCTGTCTCGTGTTTCCCCGGGTCACTTCACTTCCTGTCTATGTGATTTTCTAATTGAATCCTCCTGTGTCTGATCACCTGCATCTGCACCTCCCTGTGTATTTAAAACTCTGTTTGTCTTGTCCCTCCTGGTGAGTTTGTCTGTTTTCTTTGCCTGTTGTCAGCATAGTGTTTCCCGTGTTCGTATAATTCCTTGATCCTGTGTCGCCGGAATTATTAAATACCTTTTGCACTCGACTATCTGTCTCCTGATGAGTCTGCGTTTGGGTCCTGCCTTTGCCATGTTGCCACCTGTTACATACAGACTATGGTCTTCAAGTACACACAGCTAATGTTAGCTTAGCTCGCGTTACATGAAATCAGTTCGATTCTCTAAATGTGTCCATCATTTGGGTGAACACAGTGAAAACACCTAGTTAAGGATTGATTGTAATCTGCAAAAAAATAAATATCGAGAGTATCGAGAATACATTATGTCCCTCACAATTCTTCCAAAACCACAACGAGTTTAGAATTTGTGTCAAATTTGGATATTCCATCCTCTCATTTAAGAAAGGGCAACATTTCATGAAAAGGTAATCTGGACAAAACAAAAGTATCCTCTGCCGAAAAATCATCCCATCCTCTCTCTCTCTTCGTGCTTCATCAAGAGTAAAAGCGAGAGCAAGTACTTTACCTTGTGCCGACGCTGCATGCACACAATACATTTCTACTTTTATGTTATTTCATGATTGTTTACGTCGGCATTTGGTGATAATCTGGTTTCAAATTCATTATTTATTGAAAGGCGACCAATTATTCTTAGAACATCTCTTAATTTCAAGAAATTGTGTATTTCCCCAAATGTTTTAGGGAAAGGGGAAATTGTGTTAATATATCTCACAAGTTTCTACCAGACACACTGGGATTTTCTGAATAGCCAATTAGAATGTTTATTGCTGAAAGATTATAGACTCTACTGTTATATGTTATGCAGCTTAAGAAGGGAAATAACAGATCATTTTGCTAATAAATGAAGGCAGTTATTTTGTTACACACACACGCACACACAACACTAGTTAGTTTCAACTAGATGGTGAATCAGAAAACATCAAATCTAAAACTTAAGAGTATCACACTTAAGTTGGTTCATGTCCATTAAGGTAAAACTGCAGTGGTGTTGTGATGAGTTTCCACCAGCTGCAGCGTCCAATCAGTAAAGTTGAGTGTCGGTCACTTAAAAGACTTCCATGAATGTTGGTCTCATATGTATCCTCACTCGTGACTCCTCAGAGATCTCTCCTCGCTCCTCGGAACAGAAATAATGTCATTGGAAGTGCCTTCATGATGGCAGCCTGCAACAATTTCTGGGGTCAAACGAGGAGAAAAGAGGTCCAATAAGGAAATTGTCATGTACACAGTGTTGAACAGAGAAGGAAGGCTGAAGAGTGAGGTCTGCTACAATGGGCTCTCAGTGTTAAAGACACAGAAAACTCAAAATTGTTCATTTGTGGCTTCATGTGTGTTATTTATGACATCAACTCCTAGAAGCAATTTAGAGCAATTGGTGACATTTCTATGTTTTTGTTAACCTAAGTTGCATTCTTTCTATATTTCTTGGTTTATTTCCACAAACTGTTTAACTCAAGAGGCTGGACCCCCACTCTAGTTCGAATTTTGTGGGGCTCAGAAATGTGAGAGTTTTTATTTGATAATTAATTGTGAAAAGGCAATGTTTTTTCTCACATGCTGCTGCTGCGCTGAGCAGACTCAGAGGGAGACCAACTTGGACAAAGCTACCGACAAGCTGAACTAATTGGCTGTATTGTTTTCCAGGTTGGATGTGAAAGACTAAGAACAAGGCTTTCAAATGAGTTGTAGTTTAATTTAGGTTTAGGGTTTATTAATAGGCTTGAGTCAAAAATAGCTGCTCCTCCACCTCCTCGGCCGGTGCCTCGAGGAATGTGAGTATTAATGTGACTTGGAGAAGTTGATTAATTTAGGCTGACATATTCTTCATGACACAGCCAGGTTTCAGTAAGACAGAATAGATCAATGTGATTGTCTGATATTAAATTATTTACTAATACAGCTTTAGATGACAAAGATCTGATATTTAAGAGTACACTGTTGCGCTGGTGGTGTTAACTTTTATGAGGTTATTTTTTACAACTCCTCTTCTGGTTACTTTTGATTTAATTAATTTAAGTGGCCGTGGGGCAGACACAGTCCCTATATAGTTTTGGGTTGGTAACTGCTCTAATGGAAGTGCAGAGAAGGGTGTAAGACTACAACTCTGCTTCTTCTTCCTGGTCTGAACTCTGGGTTGTCATGGATTAGGTCCGCAAATAAAGTTGGTCAGATTTGCAGAAATGAGATCCGCTCCATCCTTCGTGGGATGAATGCCGTCTCCTAATCAGATCAGGTTTTCCCCAGGAAGTCTCCCAATTATCAACGAAGCCCACATTGTTTGCTGGACACCTCGACAACCAGCGGTTGTATGATGACATGCGGCTATACATCTCATTATTGATCAAATTTGGGAGGGGGCCAGAGAAAACTACGGAGTCCAACATTGTTTTGGCGTATGAACACACCGATGCCACATTCATTTCAATGACCTCCGAGTGTCGGATTCGGGTGTCATTACCGCCGACGTGTATTACAATCTTACTGTATTTACATTTATCCTTAGCCAGCAGTTTTAAATAGTACTCAACGTCGCCCGCTCTGGCCCCCGGAATGCATGTGACTGCTTCGCTATCTTCACGTTTCTGACTATGGAGCCACCTATAACCAGAGTCGGTTCCTCAGTGGGGGTCTCGCTGAGTGGGGATAACCGGTTAGAAACGTTAAGAGGTTGGTGGTGCACCATGTGCTTCTGCTTTGACTTCTGCTTCCTTCGGACAGTTACCCGGCTTCTCGGGGGACAGCTAGCGAAGCTATGGCTAGATAGTCCGCACTGACTATGGGAGTGGGCAGGCTAACTACTGTGGCTAACGACTGAGCTTCCATGGTGCAGAGCCGTGCCTCTAACTCGCCTCGCCTCGCCTCCACCCTAGCAAACAAACTACACTTTTTACATGTATCATTATCATTAAGGGAGGCAGAGGAATGGCTAAGCATGTGACACACTGAGCAAGTAGGAGAGGGAAAGAGAGAGAGGGAAGCCATCGCTAGCTGCTAAGCTAAAGTACGGTGGCTAACATTAGAAAAAAACAAACAAAGTGTAAATAGAACTGCAGGATTAAGCGAGAAGCCGCTACAAGAAGGAGGGAGATATTAGTGTTTAAGATGTACAGCAGGTAATTAGCCGCTTGTACTGAAGAATATCACACAATATCACACAATTAACTTGGTTTAGCTGGAGCTGTGAAAGTAAGCTATCGGACAACAGACAGACACGCTGGCAACCGGAAGTGAGGCAATGAAGATGCCTCTGCCTAGCTGCCATGCAGGGAGCAAACTTCCCAAGGAGCATTCACAAGACCATACCCCAGCCCCCGTTCAGTTTCTTCTTCCCTCCATCACTCACCCCTTACCAGGTGGAAAATAAATTCAAAGTAATAGTTCCATTCCTGTCCAACGACTGCCCGCATGTGGCTGAGCACCCATGTAATCTGTACCTATGACTCACATTCAACCTAGCACACACTTGCTACTGTCCATGAAGGAACACTTTTAACAGACACAAGTGTTTTATACTAAGAAGATATATTTGAGTATCCTTTTAAAGGTAAAAAAAGGTCTATTTTTGCATAGACTGAAAAGCATCAAGCAGAGTTAAATAAACATACTGCAATCGTTTGAGTAACTCTTAAACATTTACAAATCTACAAACTGCTCTCACTTCTTCCAAGCGGTTTTAAACTTTAAATTTAAAGGTTTTCAGAGCACATAAAAGACAGAGAGAGTTTGAGAGAGATTGGTATTTTTGACAATGCACTCCATCGCACTCACACACTGTAAACTATAGACTGTACAGTATATTCATTTGATTCCCGCCAGGGCTGCACTCTCACCATGACGCATTTGGTCCTGGGAGCCCTGTTGCATACCTCAGGCCCTTGTCTAAACAGGAAAAGAGGTTTGAATCAGTAGTCCTTTGTAGTGGATAAGTTTGGCGGGCAGCCAACCAACTCGTCTTGGTGTAACAGCTCTGCAATGAGCAGGGAGGAGAAGGAACTGCTAAGATTCAACTTGAGGATCCTGATCTAATGACAGACTGCTTCACTGGCTCTGTTTACATGTGATGAGGATTCTGTTCTCAACCTGTTTTCTCATGTAACCTGGATCTGGCTTGACTTGTGGAATCAGGGGCACGTTAGAGCACTGTGGAGAAGCATTGTGTTCAAATTCCACTCAGTAAACATGTAGAATACAGAAGTGAGGTGTTTCATCTTGGTATTGTGCATTCTTTTTAAGGAGAAATAGTGCAAAGTGTTATCCTGCCAATAATTAGCTATATTTTTTGTCCACTCAGAAATTTACTCGACAATTCTGATGAATAGAGGGCGTTGCCTACAAACCAGTAGCTGTCAAGCTATGCATATTCATTGAGAGGAGTGTTGAGAATGTTGTGTTAGAGCTTCGGGATATCTGATGCACACCCACAACCAATCACTCCTGCTCCGTGGCCATGGTATAAATGTCCACATATTACAGTGTGAAGACTTTGAAGCTGCAGCAAAGTTAAGGGGAAATGACAGCCGTCTTTTCAAGTGTCTCCCATGTGATTAAATAAACAGATAAGATTTAGATAAGAAGACAAGATCACAAATCTGAGCAATATGGTTTTCCTGGGCAACATGCAAATCAGAATGGCCTCACTCAAATCCAAAGTGTGGTGTTAATACATCAGTAAAGCACCAAAAGATCAACAGCCTGAGCACTTAAGCGGTTTAGTTACAACTAAAACAGTTGAGGTAGATTGTTAATGATCATATGAATGCAGAAACTATACTTCTACACGACGATAAAAAACAAGCCACAGAAACAGTGTAGGTCGAAGCAGAGTATAGAGAAGATAATTCCTCTGTTCACGTAAACTTTGTTGCTATAGGGATGAGAGGCCTGTTTTAGATCTGACACCCAGCTCCTGGCAAGGGAAGACACTTGTGGAACTTCCGGCAGGTTCCTTCTCCAAAACCCTTTTGTTTTGACAAGGAATTCTTTTTGTGAGCCACTGTTTGAAATGTGGGACTTCGCACGCAGTGAGTTTGAACGCCTGCACCCCTCTGCTGCTGACACAAGGCACCGGAGGTATCTTGCAGTTGTCAGGTTGTTACTTATCGCGCTGACCCTGCAAGTGATTTTAATTTGATGTTGAAATGATTGTGTGAGAGTGACACTAACATTAACCACACCGTGTGTTTGTAGAGTACACAGGCTTATCAGGGCTACAGTGCCTTGCAAATAAACTGAAGAACATATGTCTATGGCAGTGAGCAGGGTCTGACTGATAAAAGACACAAAGGGAAGAAATTTACTTCAGCAGGAGACCATTTGTCCATCGGAGAATGCTGCCACCATTTCCACAATAAGGAAATACAACAACAAAACAGTTAGAACATGTTTGTGCCATTCCCCAAAAAATATATTTTTGTTGTCTGCGGTTAAAAAATACATGATGTGGTGTTCTTATTTTTACAGTATACCACACCTCATAAATCCACAGCAAACCATTGCAAATCATATAGGCAGCTGTTCCTGGGGCCCGCTGCAGCCTTCAAGCCTTGCTGTAAGGGCCAATTTGTCGGTGTTGCCCTGAGCAAGCTCTACGGGCTATTTTGAGCACACTGAGAATAAAATTATCCACATAATCAGGACAAATATAAGGCCGAATAAGGGTGGTCTGGTGTTAATGCTCAATATTCCCAACACAGGGGGAAGGACATGCTGCAGATACTCCACAGTATCACTCACTGACATTAGATTATGTTATTGTTCACAACATCTCTTAAGAAGCGGACGTAGTCATCATGACGTCAACAATTGGTTTGTGGACTGCCAGTTTGAAGCCTCGAGTTTGACGTTTTGGCCATCTTGTTTTTTTGCAACTAGTGAACCGAAGTGATCATATTTGGACTGAGAAGGAGTGACGTACAGACACCGTATACAGCTCTGGTAGTGACCTGTCAATCACCTTGTAGCCCCGCCCTAAAGCATACCCTGCTTTATAGTCTGTTTGACTCTAAATGGACCATCATTTACTAAATGAAGATCATGCTGTATTGAAGAAGACGTGAGAGCATAAGCTCATGTCTGTAGTAAGGTAATTTTCTCATCCTCAATCTGATTTATTTTTGCAACCAGAGGAGTCGCCCTCTGATGGCCATTAGAGAGAATGCACGTTTAAGATTGAGAATGGCTACACCTGTTTAACAGCAAATGGTCCAAAAACCTTTCCAGAAGCAGTCTTTTTCATTTTTTATTAATTTATTACCACCTCTGAGTGCTCAGACCCTGTTTTATTTCTGCCTGATGTTAACTCTCTGGGGTCGACGGACGCAGCGGCGCGTTTATCCAGTGTTTACTCAATATTTATATTATTTTGTCCGCGATAATACAGCATAGAAATATGGTTGAGATGTTGTCGAAATCGTAGACTCTCCACTTCCGTGTCCTTGTTCTCACAAGATCGTACGTGACTCACACAGCGAGCCAGGAGCTTGGATGTGACGTGTGTGTCGAGCTCCGCCTCTCACCGTCATTTGTGGATTTGTGTCCATCTACATTTTGTATGAAACTAACCAATGGACACTCAGGAAATCACTAAGGACCTACCCACCACCTTACGCTACAGAAACACTGCAGTTTTCATTCAGTCTGCATCCGAGAGGTCAGAGAGAGAGAGAAAGTGGCGAAGAGAGAGTTTACAGTTAGCAACGTACTTTCAGCGATATAGTTAATATTTTGTTTGAAAACAAAAACTGTTGTAATGTTCATTTTTCATCACACATCCCTTGAAGCTTAATCTGTAGTATGAAGTAATTACTCAGTCCCATTTGATCTCAGTCCCTCTAACAGTTGGTGGAAGTAGAGTGACAGACATCACTTCTACTCAAAAAACGATATTACAAAATTTGGTTTTAGACATTTATTATACATTTAATCCATATATTCCACCACTTTTGTGAACCTAAGACTTTGGTAAACCAATTTCAAGCACCAAAACAGTTCGTCCACATGAGTAAAGGTATGTTTTCACGAGAGATTTGAAGAATTTCAAAAATCAGACTTTATGGCCAAATTATCTCTTTACACAGTAAATGGACCTGTACTTGTATAGCGCTTTTTAAGTCTTCCGACCACTCAAAGTGCTTCAACACTACATGACATTATTCACCCATTCATACACTGATGGGAGAGGCTAAGGTTCCACCTGCCCATCAGGAGTAGCTACCATTCACACACTGCCTACAGGAGCAATTTGGGGTTAAGTGTCTTGCCCCAGGACACATCGACATGGGCTAGTGGAGCCGGGGATCAAACCGCCGATCCTCTGATTGAAGGATGACCCTACTCACCACTAAGCCACAGTCGCCCACAGTGCCTTAGGATAATTGGTGCCTCATTATATAGATAGCTGAGATTGTTCTGCAAATTATGATATACACACATGGGTATGTCTCATATGCAAGTGCCTTTAAGGAACGATTCCATGACTTCCATAGGATGTCCCCTTTCCACATCTTTGTCAAGACCAAATACTATATATATATATATATATATATATATATATATATAAATATAAATATATATATATATATATATATATATATATATATATATATATATATATATATATTTTGAATTTGCAGCTGAAATGTTCCAACCTTTCCATTCTCTCGCTCAGATCTTTGTTCTCTGTTTGGAGCAGGTTACAGGCTGTCTCCACCTCATTCATTCTTTCTTGCGTTCCTGAAAGTGAAAATTCAACATCAACCACTTTGTCTTTACATTTCAATTCAATCCGACTTAAAAAATCCAGTTGAGGCTGCATTCTTTCAAATGCTGCGTGTATTTCATCTCTAATTATTGAGCGGATTAATTGATCCAGTGTGTACCGTCGGCTTCCATCTCGACCCTCTCAGGTGTGACAGGTAAGACAATTGGCGTCTTCCTTTTGTTTTTTTAAGCATTAGAATTGTTCCAGCTCCAATTCCACTTGGTTAAATTTTTTAAATCCATTTCGGTTTCTAATCATAACATCTTTAGGGTTAGATGTTCAGTGTCCCACGCACTCACCAACTGCAACCGGACATGATGTATTAGGTGTAAACCTTATCACTACCAGCAAAATTCACTGAACCAGCTCATGTCTTACCTTAGGTAATCAAAAGTTCTGTTCGAGGGTATATCTACTCCAACATTTCTTGACTGTTTTGTGTTCTCTTTTCATTTGCAAGGCATAGATGAGCATTTGGACACGGCCTCCCTCCAGCATCAAAGAGCCTGTCCTCAGCCTTCCATGTAAAAAAACAAATGTCTCCATCTGGTGGATGAATTGTATTACCACACTAATTCCACAGGCATTTGGCTTGAATACACACAATAGTAGTCGACCTATGCCAATGGATTATGGTTGTCTTTGAATGGGAACATGTTTAGAGTCTGATTGATTTTTTTAAACAAAGTTGTATTTTAATGGAATTCATACCAATAGTTAATGAAATTAAATGAGTTTTAAAGTTACCTGAGAACATTTCTAATGGCACAATTGAACCCAAAAAGCCAGTCTAAGGATTCCGCCAAAACATGCCTCTACTAAAATCTCTCTCCTCTGCTCCACTTTATTAGCATCGGTTTGTGCACAGGTAATGTTCAAATGTTGTGATATGGTTTGCCAGAGATTTTGGGCTGCAACTGCATGATTTAAAAGGGATATTCCCGCTAAAAGTGTACATTTTGTTAGGCGGAAATTAAATTTATTCTGTGTTCAGTTTTCATAAACATATGCACAGTAACATACTGTATATACTGAGGCTAATACATATATAGAACAAATGTTACCTTTCTAATGATACCAAGATTATTCAAATAAACCTTGCTGCTGCAGGGATATTTTCTATTCATTTTGGTTAATCATCTTCAAGCAAAGGCCTGAGCCAGAAGCCCAGGGGTTAGAAGGTTAAAACATATTTGCCTTTATTTTACAATATATGAGTAAATAATCATGCTTGATAGTCTGGCTGAACTGCCATTTGATTTCACAAATTTAAGGTAGGATGCCTTATGGAACAATAAATCCAATAAGTAAAATAAAAATAGTTAAAGAAATCCAGTAAGGTGCACCTGCCAAATTTTATGGAAACATGACAAAATGATCCATCCAATTTTGAATGAATATAATAGCCACTCTGTTTTTAAACAAGAACCAATAAATGAACTGGTATTATCAGCTGCCACTGAACAAAAGACAACTGTCAGCATAATCATCATTACCAGAGACGGGTGGCATCAGCTATGTCGTTCCTTTTAACATTTTAATGCCCATGACTTTCTTTCTAACATAAGTGTTTATGTATTATAATCAGTTTTCAAGTTTATGCCTGTGCTGCAAACTGTATGGAGTTAGACAATTTCAGTGAATACCTTTTAAAGAGCTTTCAGAATCAGTTTTATACGCCATGTACGTGTGAAGGTACAGGGAATTTGATATTGTTTTTTGTTACTCTCAATGTACTCACACTAAATAGACATAATGGCTAAAAACAAGCACAACCGAGCTGAAACAGCCTGGTGTGTATGTTGGACGTCCACTTGAGGTCCTGGGAGATGGTGGATTCCATAAACCTAAAAGCTTGTGATCCATCTTGACCAGTTACCACTGGTGTTTCAGGAAGTTTGTGATCCATTGACAGGTGGAGGCTGGGACAGTTTGGAGCGCAGGATGTCTGGGATGATGGTGTTGAGACCAAGAGAGCTGTGATCTGGATTCAGTACAAAATACATGCCTCATGCATACCTCTGCATTTCCACCGACAATGCCAATTTTTTCAGTGGTCTGCTATCATGCTCATAGTTGGCTGTTGCCAGCATGACAGATGAGGTGGTATTGCTGTGGGCAGGGTTTTCTGCTTGTGGTTGTTGTGCTGTTGTGGAGGAGGAGGCAAAGGGGGACAAAGGTGCACTACAAATTCAAGTACTTACAGAGTGAATGACTCCCAGTGCATCTCACAGCCCATTCTACCCACTGTTAGTGTCAGTGATGTATGGCCTATGAAGAGCTCAACACACACCCTGGCTCCTTGATGTATTGACCTGTTAAACCCTACTTAAGAAATTCCTTTTCAGTGTCACTCTTTGAGGGCCTTATTCCCAGTTGAGTCACTGGCAGTCATAAGGGGAAGGCATCAGCTGGCCACACTCACACCACTCGCTTCATGTTTGAGTTTCAGTGGCAGAGAGTCAACATCTCTGAATAGAGAGTTTACCAGCCAGTACAGATAACTGTAAACAGTAAATGACTGCTTTGATCGGAGTTCAAAAGCAACAATTTAAAATCAATATTTAGTAAGTTACACTGTTGTAATAGTGACAATTCAACACTGCTTCTCTAAAACACTAATGGATTATGCTGCAGTAGTTGAAGCACATTTTCTTTTTTTTAATAATTTTTTTAAATTGTAATAGGCAATATTGCAGAGTGTACAAACACATCTTTTTTCTCATCAGAACTGAATATGCATGTACACATGCTTATGTACAGAAAGAGACATTTAAAAGTGTCAGTATTTGTAGACCATAACTTACTCCTCATTCCTCCATCTCCACTTCCAGTAGTATATGTAACTATGAACATTAGAAACAAGGGAGCTTGCATTTCTACTATTCCCATCAAGAAGTAGAAAAGAGCATGAAATATCATACAAGGGCTGGTCGCATTGGGGTTTTAGGTTCGATTTATTTATCCCAATTTTTATCAACTTTGTCTTCTTGGATTCCTAAAGAATAACTTAACTTTTTCCATTTTAAATATTTCTAAATTGACTCCATACCAATCTTCTAACTTAGGTGGTACTAGATTTAGCCACTTTTTGGCCAAAAAGGCCTGCAATAACTTGATATATATAACTTGAAAAAAGTTGAAAACGAAAAAAGCAGGGTTTTCATATTTGGCTTGACTGTAAAAATACTATACAATGAAGAACCGGAGTAAACTCATGAGCAACAACAGCTGAGGTGGTGACGTCATTCAAGTCCGCTGCTGTTCCAATTGCAGAAAGACCGTCCTGCGTTCTCCCGTCCTTGGGAGTCTGGACAAACTCCCAAGTCCAAACTCCAAAAGTTCACAAGTCCGTACTTGGCGTACTTGGTATTGAGAAACGGCCAATGTGTTCTGTTTGTACTGTGAGTTAGGGTATGTCATCAGGTTTCCGCTTCCGGGTGCAAAGGTCAGCATGCTGCGACCTCGCTCTGCTCCGCTTCCGGGTCGAGTGCAAAAGACCTCCCACTATTGTGCAATACATGTGTCACGTTATGTGGTGGCCGCGGCGGTGAATTTGGCCAATTTGCAGTCCTCGGTGCTGCACAAAAAATAACGAAGCAGTGAATGCCACATGGCGGCGTAGTTCAGTTCAATATAGTATATTGGCACTTTGACCAACAGTATTTAGCTAGCTAAACCTCATGCTGTTGTTATGCTGCTTATACATTTAACGTCTTTAACAGAAGAAACTCACAGTTCTCAAGCTGGTCAGCCACATCCTGCAGCAGGTCTGCCAGCGGCCGCCCGGTCGAAAACATTATTGCACTGATATCTAGTTTTTTGACGTCTTCTACAGGGATGATTTCCTAGAAATTGTTTGCTTCTGCCCTGCTCCCCTAGTTGACCAATCCTGATTAAGAATGAGGTTCGGACCGCCTACCACATTAGCATACGAACACAGAAATACAGAAATAAATAAATGAAGGTGAACAAAAATGTAGCAATAGATTTATTTATTTATGTCCTGTTTAGGTATCAACTTTTATTTATTAATATCAGCATTTATTTCTGTATTTATTCTTTTATTTATTTCAGCATTTAAATATTTCTGTATTTATATTCAGCATTTATTAATTTTTTTATTTATTAATTTCTCTATTTATACATTTATTTATGCATTTCTTTATTAGGGTCCGAGCACTGACGAAGTCGGTCCGGGAGGACCCTATTGAAATTCTAAGGATTATTATTAATCTTCATGATTCTTATTTTTGAACATTGGGCGCATTTTTGGGGTACTTGCCATACTCGAAAACTCACCAAATTTGGCAGGCTTGTCAGGCTTGGTGAAAATAGCCATCTGATATAGGTTTCATATTTGTGTATTAAAAAATGTCTCTCTAGCGCCCCCTAGAAGTTGAACAGGCGACGCCCCTCAGCCAGTTTGTCCAATTGACTTGAAATTTGACACACATGTCCATCACTACCTGTTCTACAAAAAAGCCTCTCAGAACCCTAAGCTTTGCCTACTTACATTTTCCGCCATTTTGAATTTTGTGAAAAACACATTCTTGCGATCTCCTCCTACACACTGGGTCCGATTCATACCAAATTTGCTGTGGATCATTATTGGACCTATATCATCAAAAATTATTAAAAGATTGTTGATCTTTTTGCATTCATAAGATATGGACCAATGAACTTCTTAGGGGCGTGGCTTGTACAGCAATACTTATCACTTCAAAACCATTAGGCCTTGTGTCACAGGATTTGCAGCATATGTGCACATTGCATCCTGCAACATGCCCTGAAATTTGTATGACATTGTGACACTAGGGGGCGCTACAGTAATTCGGCCAATTTGGGCTTTTTTGTCATTTTTCAGCCTTTGTACTCTTACGAACTCCTCCTACAGAATTTATGCGATCAACTTCAAATTTGGTCAGGATGCTCTTTAGACCGTTGTGATGAAAAATTATTAAAATCGTACGTTTTTTCTCAACGGCCTTGACATGGCGTGGCACCCATTTCACTCCTATTTTGTGCAGTTCACTTTGTTAGAGAAAGTTGTTCTAACTTCAAGGTACATCATCTAATCCACCCAAAATGTCTCATGCATGTTGCCGGTCCAGGCCTGAGCACATTTCTATGAAGAAATGTTCACAATTTCATAGCGCCACCTACTGGCAAAAGGAAATTACACGTTTTATACTGTGATTTATTTCTCAGAGCCAGTTAACCAGATTGACCTCAAATTTGGTAAGGAAAGCCTTAACACATTGTTGATGCATGATCAGTAGAGTTGAAACTCTGTTGCCATGGCGACGCATCATTGCCACGTAACATGGAGCTGATCGTTAAGTTGCCTAGGATGCTCAAAAACTCATGCAACTTTACACATTTGTCATAGGTGATGGAAATAAATAATTCATGTGGGTTAATTAATGCCTAATTAGCGCCCCCTACAAATTTTCAAAAGATCAGCCCCAGCGCTGCGTTTGCCCTACATATATAAAATTTGCTAGGGACATTTAAGACTTAAAAAAAGTCTCTTGGCACCATGCTCTAAACCACACCGGAAGTCGGCCATTTGTATTTTGGTGTGAATATTTCATTATTTTTTTACCCTTTTCTAAGCGCTTTACGATCTAAAGATCTTTGTGAATAAAAGTTATCGAAAGCTTTACGTTTCACCGGCCATTATACTGAATCCTCATTAAACCAGCTCATGTAACTCCACTGGACTTGCTCGAATCTGCCCCAAACTTGTCATGCTTGATAAAAGTAAGGGCCTGAGGATATCGACAAGCCTATTCTAACTCAAAGTCAAAGCGCCACCTACTTGCGGAAGGAAATCAGCATTACGTGACAAACGGCATCAGATTTACATGACATTTACATGATGCTGGTCTACACTTCACATAGAGAAACATGATGCATGTTGTTGAGTGTTTCGTCTAGCGCCGCACAGCGGTTACAGGAACTGGTGAAGTATTTGCAAAGCGTAATGTTCTGCGTCACGCACTCCACGCGGGAAACATAATTCTGACTGGCAGTCGAACGTTCTCGGCCGGGAGAGCTGGCGTCCCGCCAGCCCCCCCGAGAGGGGGCGCCACAGAGGGGCTCGGACACGTTCATCGCTGCTCGCAGCTTTAATTTATTCCTGTATTTATTTATAAATTTATTAATTCATTTATTTATTTATACTTAATTCATATTCTGTCCTCCATAGTTAACAGTCAATTACGAGCATTTCAAATAAACTACCTTACCTGCATTAGGTTTCCCATCTATGTTTTATAATATGTAAAGTAATTTCATAAAATATTAAATAAATAATACATGCATACATGCCAATGAAATAAGTAAATATGCCTATGACATAAATCCTTAAATAACAAATGAGGCAATAAATGAGTCAAACTAGTTCAAGAAATAATTTAATAGTTTTAAAAAATAGGTTTTATAGGCCTACTATTATTTTTGTCAGGGAACTACTAGACTACATGGTTCAATTATTGTCATTGTACAACAGGGTTGTGTAACGAAATGCAGTTTGAAGTCCCATTTTGCTAAATAAGAAAAACACAAAAAAAAACAATCAATATTATATGGTGCAGGGAGGAAGATAGGGAGTCTCACAGCCAATGGAAAGAAGTGTGCTCCAAAGTCTGTTGGTACGGAAGCTGATACTTTAGTATCTCTTGCCAGTAGGATGTACAGGCTGAGGCTGGGTGGGTATTATATTTTAATATCTTCTGAGATCTTTGTAGGCACCTCTTGTCACCAATATTACTGATGTTAGATCGCTACCAATGATATTCTGGATGGTTTTAATCTCCTGCTCTAAAGCCCTTCTGTCCTGGGCTGTGCACATCCCATGCCAGTTTGTAATGTTTGCAAACAGGAGGCTTTCTATTGCTCCTCCTCTTAATAAAAGTTCAGGGCACAGGAATGTTGCCTTCCACATTTTCTTTAAAAAAATACAGCCGTTTATGAGCTTTCTTCACCGGGTGGAGATGTGAAGACCACATCAGATTGTTTGTGATGCTGATTTCCAGGAACTTAAAGCGGTTCACTTGCTCCACTTCAGCTCCATTAATGTAGACAGGGGTGTGAGTCTTCGCCTACTTTTTCTAAAATAAACAAACAATCCACTTGGTTTTATTGACGTTGGAAAGCAGGTTGTTCTCTGATAACTTCTCTGCAGGATTATGGATTTCCTCTTTATACGAAGTCGTGGTTCGTAACCTGGCCGATGACTGTGGTGTCATCTGCAAACTTCACAACTGAGTTCTCTTCATGTTTAGTGTAGCAGTCGTGGGTGTACAGCGTAAACAGGAGGGGTCTGATCACCCAGCCCTGGGGGGCTCCAGTGTTCAACACTAGAGTGGAGGAGGTGCTGGGGTCTGTTTGTGAGGAAGTCTAATAACCAGTTACCGAATGAGGTACTCAAGCCCAGAATGCTAAATGTCCCATTTTATGAGAGAGATTGTGTTGAATGCTAAACTGAAATTAACAAAAAGCATTCTTATCTCGGAGTTGTTATTTTCAATATATGTGAGGGCTGAGTGGAATCAGTGGAGACAGCATCCTCTGAGAATCTGTTAGCTCTGTATATAAACTTGTGAAGATCCAGGCTGGCTGGGACTTTGTTTTTGATGTGCTGGAGAACCAGTTTTTTAAAGCCCTTCATCAGAATTGGGGTGAGTGCCACAGGGCGATAGTCATTTAGACTGGACACTGCAGACATTTTAGGGACAGGAACGATGGTGGCGATTCTTATCATGACGGCCACTTAGATACTTCCAGGTCATTTCACTCAGTTAGGAACCTTTCTAAGAGTCTTTATATCAGCAAAGTCACGTTGATAAATTCCTGGTGTCATCCCTGAGATCAGTACTTTTTCATCTTCTTGCTTACGCATGCTATCTACCATGGTAGATAGGGAGCTGGGAGATATAATCCCTCCAGCGTGTTCTGGATCTTCCCCGGGATCTCCTACCAGTTGGGCGTGCCCGGAAAACCTCCAGTGGGAGGTGCCCAGGAGGCATCCTGATTAGATGCCCAAACCACCTCAACTGACCCCTTTAGCAAGTAGTAGTGCCTCAACTCCAAGTTCCCTCCTGATGTCCGAGCTCCTTACCCTATCTCTAAGGTAGAGCCTGGCCACCCTATGGAGGAAACTCATTTCAGCCGCTTGCATCCGCGACTTTGTTCATTCGGTCACGACCTAGAGTTCGTGACCATAGGTGAGGGCGGAATGTAGACCACACTCTCAAATCGCCCCAGTGAATGTTGGAAGTCACGGTCCGAACCCCCCCCTAAGTCTTCTGGCGCTGCCTCCTCTCTAGGAGACATGTTGGTCGGGTTTAGGAGTTCCTCAAAGTGCTCTTTCCACCGCCTGACGATGTCCCCCATCCGGGTCAGCAGCTGCCCCCCTCCCAACCCCCCGCTGAGAACAGCCTGGGGTAGGTCCTGCTTTCCCTTTTTGAGCCATTAGATGGTTTGCCAGAACCTCCTTGAGGCCAACCGAAAGTCCTCACCACCTCACCACCAGGTGATGATTAGTTGATAGCTCTGCTCCTCTCTTCACCCGAGTGTCCAAGACATACGGCCGCAGATCAGATGATGCGATTACAAAGTCGATCATTGATCTCCGGCTTAAGTTGTTCTGGTACCAGGTACACTTATCAGCCACCTTATGTTCGAACATGGTGTTCGTTATGGACAAACCGTGGCTAGCACAGAAGTCCATTAGCGAGACACCACTAGGGTTCAAATCGGGCAAGCCGTTCCTCCCAATTACCCCCCGCCAGGTTTCTCCTTCATTGCCCATGTGAGTGTTAAAGTCTCCCAGGAGAACTATGGAGTCGGCAGGAGGCGCCCTTTCCAGGAATTTTTAAATATTTCACAATTTTCTAAGTGTCTAATAGTCTAAGTGATAAATTCTCTGTCACATATCAAGAACACAAAAAGGGTTTTCAACATGGATGTTTCTTTGTGTCTGGTTCACTTGCTCACTGTTGCACAAACAGCTTATAGATCCGTCATCCACCCTGCTAAGCCTGAAGAAAAATGCTGCAGTATTTTTAACATAAAATGAGAACTGGTGACTGACTAATGAATAATCATCTGTGATGTCATGGGTTTAAGTCTGGATCTGTGGTTACTTCCCACAGCTATTTTTTGCAGTTATGTTCTGACTCGTGGCCGGATTATTTAGATTATCGTTAGGGAGCCCCAGTGCAAAAATTTGGTGTTGGGCTCCTATATCCCCCATTGTTTATTCTAACCCTAACCCTATCTCTGCAAGCTGTTACGGTTGAATATACCTTGGTCCCAGGTCTGCGGTGTGGTAATTTGCTAAAACCCAAATTTATAGTGAGAAATTTGGGTGAGAAACACTTATGGTAAACACAATTTTTGTTTGTTTACGAGAAAATACACTAAATAATAAACTTCAACACAAAAATTCAACTACACCTTGATTTTTGACAAACCCACACATTTTAAGTACTGTACTATATGAGCAAACCAGAATTAAGAGCTATGAGAACTCGTTGACAATACTGCATGAATATAGTCCATGACCCCTGTATGAGGATCGGTTCCCCCAAATCACTATGAAAACACAGGTTATTAGTTATCTCACTTCTCTGTAGTATCGCTCTAAGTACACCCTTTTGGTTTTGTTTGTCCAGGTTTTGAGATAAAGGTCTCTGTGATTTCTGCTTATGCCCCAACACAATTCATTATCTCTGCCTATTTATTTGGTATAAAGCAGTTCCAGTGAAAACTGTTGTGTGGTCTGGGATCTCATCAATGTTGCTCCACCAGATTGTATCCTTTCACATATTCCTCTGTTCTTGATAAATATATTTGCTCTGTTTTACTCAAACGACATGCCACAGAATTTGAATCTTCACCATCTGCTATCACATCAGGTTTTGGCTGAAGAGGTCTTTGAAACAAAGATTAAGAAGTGGGAATTCCAACAAGTGAAAAGAAGACGGTATGAACATTAAAGACCACCTGTGTTGTATTGTGGGCAGTTAAAGTTGGAGTAAAGCTTTTCATGCACAGAGAGCGTGCCAGACTTTCCAGATGTCTACCATTGCTGCACAGATTTATTGGATGATTTTAGCGTGAAGAACATGTGTGAAACATGCTGTGAGCCGGAGGGGCTCTATGCAAAGGAAACCGATCCAACGTTGGACCACTTCTTCAACATGGTTGATGTGATTGTTAATTATTTTGATACAGTGGGAATTCAGCGATTAGGAGAACACTTTTGTACTACTGCAGGGTGTATCATGACAAGCAATAAGCGGCACAAACGTACACATCAACAGTGTTCAGTTAGTGCATGGAGTCAGCATGGCCGAGCATTGTCGAGTAAAAATGGACAGCATGTGAGAGAGAATGAGAGAAAGAGAGAAGGCGGCAAAATTACAGGGATATGGTTTATGTTGTTTTGTTTTAACTAGTAGGGCTGCCCACAGCACATCATAATATCACAACTACCCTTCCTGAGTTTAGTTTAAAATAACTATTAAATTATACTTAATCCATTCAGAGGAAAATTTCAGCAGCAAAATACACAAACAGATGTTTATGAATATTTAATCCTGTAATTATTGAAGTGAATTTTACTAACTAAAACTGTAGACACTAGAGACAATAGAGTACTGGCTTTTAATTGTTGATTGTTATTATTATTTACAAATGAGTACAAGCTTCTTAACTGTTTGTTTTTCAGTCTATTTATAATGAATGAAATTAAACATTATGGCTATTATGCTTATGTCCACACTGCTGCCAGTCCTTTATGTAGGAGAAAAGACTGGCAGCAGTGTGAACACTGCTTGTGTGAGAGATGCAGCAGTTCAGCAAGGCAGCCGTAACATTGTGAAACAAGTAACGTTAACTAAGTTATCACTGCTTAGCTAGTGCTTAGTCCTGAGCTCTAGTTGACAAAGTCTGGTCCCAAGCTCAAGTCTCAGATGTTATTTACACCTGGCTGTGATTCAAGCACAATGCAAGCCAGACCACCTCCAGGTCAGGCCGATTTGATCACATTCCAATTGCAATTTGCAGCATAAATGCCACCTGAGACCAAGCGCCCCAGGTACCAGGGGAAACCCATTATTTTGATATTTAGTCTCAACGCCGGCCTCCAGGCTCTGCATTTGTTGCGGCCCACCAAAACAGCTCCGCCCACCTGGTTACCCTCCTGCCCATCTTCCAGAGCAGCTTCGCCCACCTTGTCGCCCTCTTGCCGGTCCTCCAGAGCGGCTCCACCCATTTGATCATCGTCCTGCCATCCTCCAGACCTACTTCCCTCGTCTGTACTGTCCCACGGTTGTCCTCCAGAGAGGTTCCGTCTGTCTCCCGGCCACCTGCCTGGGGTATTCTGCTCAACCCCTGTCCGGCTTTTTTTTTCTGTCACCTGTGCAGTTATCCCTGTTTGGGATGTCTGGTATCCGTCCCTTGAGTATGGGGTGTATTCATGATCTTGGGTTTTTGTACAGTTTATTTGCTGCTATATTTTGAAGTTCCCTGTCTCCTGTGTCCTGAGATTGTTTTTACTTCCTGTTTTTGTCATTTTCCTGCCAGTTTTACACAACTGTGTGTCATTAATTGATTAGCCTCTTGTGTATTTAGTCTGTGTGTTTCCCTGTGTCATTGTCAGATAGTCTGCCTTTGAGTGCTGATGTCTACGGTCCTGTGTTTGTCCCGCATGTTCATTGATGGATTTCCTGCCCGTCTTGCTGGTTTGTCTTCAGTTTGGTTATTTTTCGTTTGTGCTTTCATCTCCCACTACCTGCCCCTTCAGTTTCTGTTCCTGTTCATTTTTGGTATCAGCTTTTGTTATTAAAGCTTGCTTTATGTTTAGTTCCACCTGCAGGCCTCTTCTCTGCATTTGGTTCCACCCTTTTTAAACCACAATCATGTCAAGCCAAACTTAATTTTCCAGGACACCTTGATCACATAGTCACACTTGGGAGCTGTCCAGTACAACCACAGTCTAATTAGCTGGCCACTGAG
>JACSYO010001675.1:0-242500 GCA_016806645.1 Ophiodon elongatus | reverse complement strand
CTGTAAGGGCAGAAAAAGAAGGTGGCACCTTAGCCCCTCCCATCAGTGTGTGAATGGGTGAATGATGCCATGTAGTGTTAAACTGCTTTGAGTGGTCAGAAGACTAGAAAAGATCTATACATGTACAGATCCATTACCATCCTAAGAGCCAGTAGCATTGCTACAATTCGTTGAGGTCCATAATTACCCGATTTGATAAAAAGAAAATGTTGATCCAATACAGGTGGTGAAAAATAGGCCTACATACTGTAGATCAGTGATTCTCAACTGGTGGGTCGCGACCCGTTTTCACGGGCCTTTGCCTGGGAAAAAAAAAATTGGATTGAAATTTTTAATTTTATTTTATCTTGTGGTTTTATTTTGAAGGGGATTTTTTATGCAGCGGAGTGTCGTCTATTCACACTTTTGTTCCAGCTCTGGTTTCCACTTGTTTTGCTCTTGTCCTCCATGTTTTCAGCAGCATTGCTGCTAGTTCCACTCATTGTTTGAGCTTTTCACGGCAGCAGTGATTGACAGGTGATGACAGGTGGCGTGTGCCAGGTTGGGTCAAACCATCCTGATATGGGGGAGACTCTGGGTTTTTAGGATAATGAAATTGAATAGCCTACTGAATACAAAATTCAGCTTATGAACTTACACTTATATTTTATTGAAAATGTATTAAATAAATATTTTTAAAGGATTTTTGAGTCGATGCTAATTTTGAATATATATTTTTTTAAATCTTCGCGTACCCCCGCCATTTTACAGCATAGAAGAACACCGTGACCCGCGAAATTAGTTTTCTAATCAAACATGGCGAAACGTAAGTACGAAAATGTTCCTCGATTTGGGTCTTGGCTTGTCATTAAGGGTGATGGTGGGTCCCCCAGCCAGACCAGTTGAGAACCACTGCTGTAGATGAAGTATATGAATCACAGAACACAGAGGCCGTATCAAAAGGAATGTAACTGATTCTGCAACAAGGTATATCAATGAAATGAAGCATCACACATATTGTTATATGCATAGCAGTAACTGATATGGAAATGATTAACTTTTCTCTCTAAAGTCCAACAGTGCTGTTTTCCAAGTTTAAAATATTTAAAATCACTTACTTGTGTTTCGCACGCACGCACGCACGCACGCACACACACACACACATTTTGAGAGCAGTCATCCATCCATCCATTATCCGAACCGCTTATCCTTTTTAGGGTCGCGGGGGAGAGCAGTCATATCATAGCAATAGTAAGTCATATTTACCACATTTTATATAACATTATATACCTTATAAATATAATATTAATAAAGTTTATGTGAAAGAACTTTAATTATATCAATATAGATAATAATGTAATATTGTTCACACATCATGGTTTCCACATTTGCCCTACTGGATGTTCTTTGCACATTTCACTTATGTCGTCTAAAGTACTGTCATGTATATGTTGACTGCAGTTCTTTGTCTCTTATTTTACCTCTTAATGTATCCTCATACAGAGGTTTGTATGGTATCTTACGTAAAGTTACTCTTCGTCTTTCGTGCTTAAACGGTCTTTATACTTCATCGTTCATGATAATGTGGCCAACGTACAAAAAATATTTGTGGGATATCCACAAATTTGTGGGATATCCACAAATAACGGAAACATTTTCTTTATAGGCATTGCTACGAATGCTGGATGAGACCTCTTAGTCTGTCTTTCTGCAACATGTGAATTCCCCACGCAGGGATGAATAAAGTTTTACTTACCTGCTAAAGGCAACAAAGAAAAAACTAATTGTTCGGACAATAAGGTTATTGCTAATACTGTTCCCACTCCAGCAGGCGACAATACGTTTTCTTTGCCAATAGATCATCTTGAAATCCTCAGCTCTGAGTAAATGCTTGATAGTATTATGATACATGTGGGAACTACTCCGATGAAAGAAAAAAAAAGATGTCATTGATGTTGCCTGCTTTTCATTAAACATACATTCCCAGAGCAGAAGCAAATGTTTCTGCTCAACCTTCAAAATTACAAGCATCTGTCAAAGTGTCATTTACCCTGTTAATGTCGACAAAATGTTGAGAGCTGTGTACTAAGAAAAGCTCTCCCTTTCTACACAGCACAAACTGTGCTAAGTAATTGCATGTTTAGTGAAGAGAATCCAGCCCCGCCTCGGTGCGTTTACTGTAAGCTGAAATGCCCGACAATTAGAAGAGTTGATTGCAGTCACGGAGGCTGCCAAGCAGCAATTTCCATTGTTAATAACCAAAAGAAAACATTTATGTCTGATGCTGAAAATTGTTTTGCTTTTAGCGGCAATGGCCCTCAGCCATTCGTGGTATTTTTTTTATAATTGGCTAGAAAAACATTGGACCAGAGGTACCTAGAACTAGATTGACATATTTTTTTCAATTAGGTGGCATTTTATGACCGCTTAGAGAAATAAATAACTGTACAATCCTAGCACACATACCATGTCAGACTTCAAGCATATATGAACACATTACATGAGCGAAAAAGTATTATACATCAAAGGATATCGGTTGAGTAAACAGATACATTCCTTCTCTTATTGTGCCCTTTCACTGGCTGAGTGGCTGCTCATGTCAAACTAATGAATGTAAAAGTGTATGAATAGTGGTTAACTTAAAGTAAGGATTGGTCTTCTGTACAATTACAGTAATTAAAGGATTTGGATTGAACAGTTAAAGAAATAGGCCTAAATTAGAGCCAATCTAGTTTTTTTTTTATTTATAAGAAGCATTTTTTTAAACTGGCTGTGTGTGGCTATGTTTTGTGTGAAAGTGAGGCCTCTCCCCGGTATGAGTTCAAGAGGCTCTGCCTTTTACAAGCATCTTGTTTTGCGGTTCTGATGCCCTCTTATGGGGTGTTGAGATGAGTGTTTTGAGAGCCAGTCTGTCTTTTGAAGTTGGTATGGCTGAGTTTATGCTTATCGTCTGCTGCCAAATCAAGTACTAAGTCCCTGTGTGAGTAAAGTTTTGATAATGGTGTGTTAATGCGCAATTTATATAGGTAAAGGTGTAAAAGCCAAAGTGACCAATTACTGCCGTTCCTGCCACATCTGTCAGGTTAGCAGTACACCAAACAAGGTTATTCCCCCTGCTGAACGTACAATCCTTGTCCCAGTATGCACACTTAAGGCCAAGGCTGTTGTGAAGCCCTCATACATTTATTTTCTTCACTTTCCACAAGACGGAACAAGGTTCCCACTCTAGGTGAAAACACTTCACCCAAGCCATAGTCTCATTGTCCATAAAACACCAAATATCCAGTGCATATCATCCGCAGTCCTGAGGCGCACTCGAATGTTATCAAACATTAAAATCTACATTAAAATACTTGAGTCAGAAAAAGAGTGAGATGTGGGGTTTAACTCCGTGTGTCTGAAATGTTTGCTTTCATCAACCCCGCCAACCTGTCACATTATAAATATTTAGGGTCCGAGCACCGACGAAGTCGGTCCGAGAGGACCCTATTGAAACTGAAATGTTTATTATTCCTATTATTAGGGCCCGAGCGAATTTTGGTACGCAAACCAGAAGTGGTGAAAATTGCAAGCTTTTTGGGGTGTCGGGAAAAAGTCGGACAAAATAGCTCGATGGCGCCCCCTTGAGTTAGAAAGCTAATACTTTTTTCCCCCGAAGCCCGATTGACTTGAAATTTTGCACACATGTCCGGGTGGGTATACCTTACAAATAAATCCATCAGACCCCTAAAGTCCGCCTACTTAGATTTTCCGCCATTTTGAATTTTGTGAAAAACACTTTTCTCAAAATCCTCCTAAACGCTGGGTCCGATTCTTACAAAATGTTCTGTGGATCATTATTGGTTCAATGTCCTTAAAAGTTATGAAAATCTTGTTGATATCTCATTGTGTTGAGAACAAAAAGGACCAATCAACTTCTAAGGGGCGTGGCTTGGTTTTCAATCCACCTAACTTCCAAATCACTTGGCCTATCATCACCAAATGTGTAGCATATGTCCACATCACTTCCATTAACTGACCCTATGATTTTCATTATTTTCAAACACTAGGGGGCGATGCATTCATCCGCCCAATATTGGCTTTTTTAGCATTTTTCATTAATTTTCATCATTTTCAGGCGTTGTACCAGAACGATCTCCTCCTAGAGATTAAACCTGATTGACTTCAAATTAGGCCAGTATGATCTTGAGACCTTTGCAGTGAAAAGTTGTTACAAGATTTAAAAAATATTGAACTATGTGAGTAGGGAGCATTTTCAAAAAAACACCATTCGCCACGAGACAGGAAGTTGTTGTAATTCCGCCGTTCATTATCTTATCTGCTCCATATTACTCATATGTCATGACATCCTGACCCTGAAGACATCCATATGATAATTTAGAATCAAAGTCATAGCGCCACCTAGTGGCAACAAAAATGAAATGTTTTATACTGGTATGCCCTGTTCTTCACAGATTAATCAGATCCCTCTCAAAGTTTGTCAGAAAAGCCTTAAGACTTTGATAATGCAACACGGTGAAGATTGTAAGAATTCGATGAAGGGCGGCGACTCGGAGCATCGGCGAATATCGATCCTTCGCCGTGAGCGAATAAACCCATGTAACTCGACTCCACATGATCAGATCCTTTCCAAATTTCACATGTATGATGAAACTCCAGGCTTGAAGACGTGTACAGTCTAATTTTGAATCATAGTCATAGCGCCACCTACTGGTAACTGGAAGTAAAGGTTTCTATACTTTGGCTTGGTTTTCTTTATAGGTAGATCACATCAACATCAAATTACTTCCACACAAACGGAAGACTTTTATAATGCCAGCCCACAAAGTGTTTGAGGTTTCGTGTAAGGTCGTTGCCGTTGCGACCCCTTCTTCGCCGTCAACAACGAAAGTGCTTTTGAGGGACTAAACATGCTTGAAATGTCACTAAACTTGGCACACACATTTAAAGTCATAAATGTAGTTAAATTATGTGATTTTAATGCTTCAAATTGGAATGTTGGCACGATAGCGCCCCTTACCAAGTTTCAACAATGCAGCCCTCGCAGTACGTTTAACATAGATAGACAGAATTTAGTAGGCACATGTATCACATGTAGACTTAAACCAAAGTCTCTTGGGACCATGCTCTAAACCATACCCGAAGTCGGCCATTTTGATTTTTGTGTGATTTATTTGCTCATTTTTGTCTATTTCTAGGCGCTTTTCTGGAACGAACTCGTCCTAGGGAATTTATCAGATCCACTTCGAATTTGGACAATATAATCTAAAAAGATTAGTGATTAAAAGTTGTTAAAAGATTGTTGTTTCGTCAAAGCCTGTTGCCGTGGCGACGCACTCTTTGCCATAAAAAGAAAGATGTTTTTGAGGGGCTAAAAATGCTCAAAACAGACCCAAACATAGCAGACACATTTAATGAACTAAATGTAGTTATATGATATGATTTCAATGCTTCAAAATGTCAAATCGGCTCGATAGCGCCCCCTACAAAAGTTCAACAAAATTCAACCAAATTTCGACAAAGCAGCCCTCGCAGTAGGTTAGACATAGATATACCAAATTTGGTAGGCGTATGTATCACATCTAAGCTTAAAAATAAGTCTCCTGGGACCATGTTCCAAATCGTATCAGAAGCTGGACATTTTGAATTTTGTGTCATTTGTTTGGTATATTTTTGTCTATTTTGTAGGCGCTATTCTTTAACGAATTCCTCCTCGGGACTTTATCAGATCCACTTCAAATCTGGTAGGCATATGTAACACATGTCAACTTAAAAATCAGGGACAATGCTCCAAACCGTACCAGAAGCCGGCCATCTTGAGTTTTGTGGGATTTTTCCTTTTATCTTTGTCTATTTCTCTGCACTTTTCTGTAACGAAGTCCTCCTACGGAATTCATCAGATCCACTTCAAATTCCGTCAGTACAATCTAAACCTCAGTGATTACAAGTTATCAAAAGCTTGAGTTTCATGGAACGGCGTGGACGTGGTGTGGCGGCTATTTTACATGGTTTGCGTTCATACATCAAGCTATTGTAAATCAACTGTATTTTGTCAAAACTCTCCCAAAGTAGACATGCTTGATGAGAATCACGGCTTGAAGACTTCCGCATGTCATTATTAACTCTTTAACCCTCCTGTTATGTTCGTTTCTCATGTACAGTAATGATGTTCCCTGGTCAATTTGACCCGGTGCATGTTTAATCATCCAAAAGTTGTCAGAAACCAAAAAATCCTAATAAATATAGTTTGTACCTCATCACCAACCCCATTACTCACACTTCAATCAGTATTTAGTGGAATGGAGTTATTCACCCCTCCATAGATCATAGTTCAATGAGGATAACTCACTCGTTTTCATGAAAAATACATGTTAATACAATGTTGTAGGTACATTGGAAAAACCTAGATATAAATTGCATTAGTCTACCATAACATGCATTTTTGTCTAAACTTCTTTATTATTTTGAAACTTTCTTTTTTTCATGGGGTGAAGTAGATAAATAGAGATGAGACACCTCTGCTGTTCAGGGTCATATTGACCCGCTCCCTCAAAATCAAGCCAAATGAGTCATAAGGATTTGTATTGAAAGTAAACTTTATTTATGTTTATTTATAGTGTAAAAAAACAGCCCAAAGGCCAGCGTGCAGTCATTCTCTTGGTGCTGTAGGACCCCGTTACTTCGTCCAAATTGTCCTCCCCTTTTTTGTGGCATTGTAATCTAGAATCATGGTTTCTCGTCCTCTCTGGTGCTGATTTCAGCATTTCTATGGAGAGTGTTCATGAGCACAACATTCTTTCTTTCTTTATAGACCCCAGCAAGTATAAGGAGATCCACATATGCATGTAAATGCGTTTCATCCAGCTCCTTCCACTTCTCCCTTAGACGTCATTTCTAGAATTACTTTCTGTATTGGGTTTGGAATGACCAGCTCAAAAGCTGACTTGATGTCTGTGACACGAGTCACTGCCATCCTGGTGGGGCCTGGCACCGTCTTTATAATATTTTCGGCAGACAGTCTTGACTTATGTGTATTGGGTGAGGATGACCACTGTATTTCACAATTTTTCGACACGAATGTCTCGCTTGGAGGAACACGTATATCACTTTCCTCATCTGATGGTTCATAATCAGTACCATTATAATCTGAATTGACCTCAAGATGGTCTTCATCTTTAGACACATCCTCCTCTATTTCACTGTCGTGATCAAGGATGAGCTGCAGAGCCACCAGGGCTGTCGTCCTTTTGTTTCTGTTGCTCATGTTGTCCTACAGCAGTGGTCGCCAACCCGTCGATCGCGATCGGGTCGATCTCGGAGACGTTCCCTGTCGCTCTCCAAAATAAAATAAAAATAAATTCAGAAACACATTGGGCCTCATTCTCGAAAATTTTTTGAAGTGTCTTCTGAAATGTTTTCTTACGGACTTCGGAAGACCAATGTTAGAAAAGATCTCCGCCTGATTCATGAACGCCTGAAAATGGGTTCTTACACAGCCGAAGTGTTCTCAGCTGTGCTCCCGAATGAGGATTCTTAAATTGAACGCACCTGGATTTGCATACAGAAACGCCCTGCCAGCTCCTTATTAGGACATGCAACTGAAGAGACGTGTGCACAATCGACAGACTCCACAAGCAACGCGAAAGCAACTTCAGACTGGTTAAAATCATGTCAAAGCGGAAAGCGAGCACCGGTCGAGTAAACTGAGACTGACTTCACCGGTGCAGAGGTGCAGATACTGTTGCAGAATGTAGATGTATCCTTTCTATTCCACTGTGGCTATATCCACGCGATTGAGTTTAGTGCTTATTTATTTATTCACTTACATTTGCAGTGTTCGTGTAGTGCTTTTGTTTATTTTATGATATCACGATGCCTCGTAGAATCATGACTATAAATGTGAAACGTAATTGTTAATGATACAAATATTATCGCATTTATTATTATTATAATTATTTAAATCTGAGGATGTCTGTAGAGTTGATGTGAACGTAATCACCAACGATTTCTCACAAATTCAGCCCTTCCCACTAAATGCCCCTTCTAACACGGAGCGGCCCCGTGGGGCACCTAGTGTTTTTTTGAGGAATTGCATTTAAGAAACCTCTGGGCGATTTACGACTGCTATTTAGCGTTCTGAAATTCTGTTCTAAGTTCAGAACAAATCCCAGATGAGAAAACTTTCATGAATGCCAAATTTGTCCCGAAAACCGCGTAAGTGGAGTTCAGAAGAAATGTCTTCCTAACTTCTTCTTAACTGCGTTCGAGAATGAGGCCCATTACGCCTGATTGACGTTCGCAAACATCGTCACCATGGTGATTACCCTGGCGTTGTTGGCAGTTAGCAAGCATGGCGGAGGCTCCACGAAAGAAAGCGAAAACCTACCATTTACATCCAGAATGGGAGGAGGAATTTATTTTTACCTTGGTAAAAGACAAGTGTTTGTGTATGTTGTGCCACCAGTCACAGGCACTGTCTAAGCGAGGGAATTTGGAGCGGCACCACAACACTAACCACCAGAAATTCAAAGACCAATCCACCAAAGAGCGCAATCCGCGCCAAGAAAGTTCAAGAGCTGAAAGTGGAGTTGAAGGCTCAGCAGTCGCTTTTCACAAAACCCACTTCTCAAAATAAGGCTGCAACTGAAGCGTCATTTCGTGTTAGCCACCTTTTGGCTAAACACAAGAAGCCTTTTACAGATGGGGATTTATTTAAGGAAGCAATGGCCGTCACCGCAGAGACTGTTTGCAGCCACTTCAAAAACAAAGAGGACATAAAAGCCGCATTCCGTGCTGTACCGCTTGGTCCTGCAACAGTGACACGAAGGGTCGAGTTACTGTCAGAGGACGTTGGTCAACAGGTGTTGAAGGACTTGTCACTCTGTGAATATTTTTCACTTCAGTTTGATGAATCGCTGGATGTAATGGACACAGCTCAGCTTGTTGTATTTGTCAGAATGGCTTTCCAGGACTTTACAACAAAGGAGGACTTCCTCACTCTTCTCCATTTAAAGCAGAGAACGAGAGGTGAGGATATTTACAATGTTTTTAAAAGCTATGTCCGTGAAAATAACATCCCCATTCATAAACTGGTGGCAATCACTATTGATGGGGCACCGGCAATGTGCGGTGTGCACACTGGTTTTATAGCACTGTGCCGTAATGATCCAGATTTCCCCGACTTCATGAAGTATCACTGTGTGATTCATCAGCAAGCCTTGGCTGGGAAGGTTGTGGACTTTTCTTATGTAATGACACTGGTGGTCAAAGTGGTAAACTCGATTCGAGCAAAAGCGCTTCAGCATCGCTTATTCAAGGCGTTATTGGATGAGCTCGATTCCGCGTATGGAGACCTGCTTCTGCATGCTGATGTCCGGTGGTTGAGTCGCGGCAAAGTGCTGCAGCGATTTGTTGACTTGCTGCCTGAGATAAAGGCGTTTCTGTCGAAAAGGAACGAGGAGCACGAGGAACTGTCAGATGATGCGTGGCTACTGGACCTGGGGTTTCTGACAGACCTAACGGCAAAACTGAACTCACTCAACAATGAGCTCCAGGGAAAAGACCGGCACCTGCCCCACATGATAAGCGCAGTGAATGCGCTCAAGGCCAAACTCTGTGTCTGGACCACACATCTTAAGAAAGGGACGCTGACACACTTTACCAACCTGGAGAAAATGTCACATTCCATCAAAGACAATTATGATTTTCACCCTGACCAGTACTGTGTGCACCTGGACAAACTGGCAGCAGAGTTTAGTCGACGTTTTGGTGAGTTAGACGTCATGTAGGATATTGCTGCATTTGTTTCAAACCCATTCCTGCCTATAGATACAGAGGAGGTTGCAGCCAAATTCCAGAAAGCATTTGCTTTGCCAGGTGGAGTGGACATGGAGATGGTTGATATGCAAAATGACATAGAGCTGAAAGCCAGGTCAAGGGACAGTGACTTTTGGGGACTTGTCAGCAGAGAGAAGTTTCCTCTCCTCAGCGCATGTGCACTAAAAGTGAGTGCCTACTTTGGATCAACTTACCTCTGTGAAATGGCATTTTCACAGATGAAAATCACCAAATCAAAGTACAGGAGCCGGCTTACTGACAGACACCTCACAGACTGCCTCAGACTGGCTGTCTGTGCTTATGAGCCGAACTACAAGGCACTCACAGACAGTGTTCAGTCACAGCCATCACACTGACTTGAGTCACATGACTTCTGATGGCATTGTGATTGGACACAGAGCTGAACTGCACTTAACGTCAGTGTTTCCTGACTCGAACGGCGTTAGCTGCTATTGTCCTGAGTCGAACGATTTCCGGCGTGACACACTTTCCGGTCTTTTCGCGGCATTTTTCTTCGGCGATCGCCATCAAAGTAAGTAGTATTCATTTATACATATCAAAGAATCTACGTGTCAAATTTCATGAATATATATGGACGTTTACGTGTCTAAATACTCTAGGAAAGTGACTTTGATGAGAGAAAGCAGTAAGAACACTCGGGCGACGATCTTTACTCTGAAAAGTATCTCTGTATTTTCATCGTACTGCTAATATGAGTTAGCATATGAGTGTATTTTATAGCTAGCTTTACACTACTTTGTCTAGCCAATGAAAATATAGCATCTTGTGTGACGTAATCTGTAGTCGAGGGAGGGGAGGGAGGGGGCAGAAATGTTTGATGTCTGACGTTGAACAGCGGGAAAAACGATCAGAGAATCGCAGCAAGTTAAAGGCAGGCAGCTGTTTGTTTGTAGCTCTGAAACAAAGGCAAACATAATAAAAAAACATTTTTTTCTTGTTTTTCATAACCCACGTTAAGTATATTCATGAACAATGATCTAATAAGTGATGCAAATAATGTGTGTGAGAGAGACTGTCTGTACATTTGTTGAAAGTCAGCAGTGGCTCTTATGATTAGACATATTGTTTACGTAGATAATTCTCCAATATAATACAGTGATAGGTTATATATAAGGTTCACCAAAATGTCATGTTTTTGACTCAATTTCTCTCTTGTGTGGTTTATGTTCCTGCCAGAAAAGATAGAGAACAGAGACAGAGAAGGAAAAGGAGAAGAGAGGAAGAGAGAGAAGCCGAAAAGAAGCAGAAAAGAAAAGAGAGACGACAGACAGAGACAGAAAGAAGAAAAGAAAAGAGACGACAGACAGAAAGAAGAAAAGAGACGACAGACAGACAGAAAGAAGAAAAGAAAAGAGACAAGAGACAGACAGAAAGAAGAAAAGAAAAGAGACAGAAAGAAGAAAAGAGACGACAGACAGACAGACAGAAGGAAGAAAAGAAGTAGAAAAGAGAAGAAAGGTAGGTAACGTGTGTCTGAGATTTTTTTCCTTTACAGGAGGATCAAGAAAAGAAAAGATGGATATAGAAATTGTAAATCTGCAATGTTTTAAGGTAAATATATAAATATATATAAATATATGTCTATGCATGTACTAAATATGCATGCGTCTATACATGGTAATCTGGTAATTTATAGAATTCATCAACCTTATTAAGACATGAAACGTGGCTTTAAAACAAATTTTGAATTTAGTTTCTGACTGTACCAAAATTAATATGTATTTGCAGATGCCAAACATCCGGGAAATCCGGAAGAGGGAGAGGAAGACGAGGAAGTGGACCCAGGAGGCCATGGCACAGGCCCTAGTGGAGGTGAAAGCAGGCAGGCTCAGTCTAGGGCAGGCAGCCCGGCAGTTTGGGGTCCCAAAGTCCAGCCTGAGTGACCGAGTCAGTGGAAGGGTGTCCTCTGACTGTGTCCATGGTCAGAGGACTCTCCTCACCCCTGAAGATGAGGATTCCCTGGTGGAGTACTGTTTGTACTCTGCCAGTCACAGGTTTCCACTGACGAAGCCTCAGGTCCTGGCCCACGCTCTGGCCATTTACAACCTTCGGCATCAGGAGGAACCGAAGGTTGTACTTGGCCAGACGTGGTGGATAAATTTCCGGGAGCGGCACCACCATCGCCTAACTGTCCGGACCCCAGACATCATCGACCGTGGGAGGGCATCCTGCACCAAGAGGGGGCCGATTGAGGAGTATTTCAGGCTCCTCACCACCACCCTGGAGGAGCACGGGTTGAGGGAGAAACCCCGTCAGGTATATAACTGCGACGAGACGGGGTTTCAGCTGGACTCTTCAAGGAGAAAGGTTATCGTGCCCCGGGGGACTAAACACGCTTACAGGCAGGCCCAGGGAACCAGGGAACGTATCACCGTCCTGGCCTGCCTGAACGCGGCTGGGGAGGATGTCCCCCCTTTCATCATTTATAAGGGGGGATATCCAGGGGGCCCCTATAACAAACAAGGGGTTCCCGATGCCCTCTACGGGAAGTCGCCAGCAGGGTACATGGACAGTGAGCTTTTTAGGAAGTGGTTTGTCGGGCACTTCCTGAAGTTCGCCGCGCAGGAGCGCCCGCTCTGTCGGCAGTGAGCCACTCCTTCTTGGTGTCTAAGAAGGAGTTTTCAAGGGTCCTAAGAGACTCCTACCAGAGGGTGAAGGATCGGAGAGTGGTGGAGGCTGGGTTCAGGAGGTGTGGCCTCTACCCTCTGGACCCAATGGCCATTGATTGGTCACGGGTCATGCCGTCCGGGCCGCGGCATGGGACCTCCTCACCTCCTCCGCCAACCCCATCGGCATCTTCCTGGGCTGCGCCTGATGTTGCCTGATGTTGCCCTTCCCTCCCAACATTCCCCAGCCCCTTTCCAGATGATTTGTGTGAGTGAGTGCTCTGTCATGTGAGGATCTTTGTTATTAATTTAGGTGCCTCTCTTGGACTGACTGGTCCATCCATCACCTCCTGCCTTTTAGAAATGCTTTGGTTTCCAGCAGTTTGACAGCAGCATTGTTCTGTCCTCGCCCTCCAAACTGTGTGAATGTCAGGGAACAAACGTGGGGGCAAAAATGGTTTGCTGGGGATGGACCCAAATACAGAGAGACACGGGTGCAAAGGGATATGTGACGGTGAATTTTAATAAGCTAAAACAAACAGAACTAACAGAACAGGGGAGATCAAAAAGATGGAACAAAATCCAAGGAAAAACCAAAGGGCAAAACACAAAACAGGATCTGGTAAATTAGGAAAAGAAACAGCACAAGGAATACAGGCAGGGAAGCAGGACAAGGAGCAAAACAGAGACATGGCATAGAGCTGGACAGGGAATGATAGCACAGCAGGTACCATAACAGACGAACCGACAGAGACAGGAGACACACAGGGTTTAAATACACTGGGGAGGTGCAGGTGATTCGACACAGCAGGGGTCAATCAGGGGTGGGGCAGACAATCACACAGGCGGGAAAACATACAAAGGCAGAAAGGGAAGTGAACACAGGACACAAGAGGATGGGAAATTCTAAATACAACAAGAAACACACTAAATAACACACTAAATAAAAACCTAAAACCGTGACAGGGAATGTGTTTTGTGTGATATTTAGTGGGATTGTGGTTAGGCCTAGTGCCCTAATTGGTCTTGTATGGGTGTAGCTTGAGAGTAGTAATCTTATTTGATTGAATTATCACTGAAGCTGTAAGGGTGAACTGCCATTTTCTTTAATACTCCGTTTTCCTATTTCTGCTGTATCCTAGAATTATATTGTTGCAGTTAATTGCAACTTTAACTTAATTGTGTTGGAGTAATAAATTAGTTTTCCTAAACTGCATTTCAGTATTGAGACTTTTGTTCAGGGACCTAGGAATGTATGGACTTTCTAACTTTTATGTTGCGCTCCTACCCTCCTATATATGGTTGTAAGAGGCACATGAAGAACAAGAAGGAAATGGCATTAAGGATTAAACTTTAAATGGAGAAAGAATACGCATTACTAAATAAGTTTTGAATCTAGTCCCCTTTCCAGCACCCTGGAATAGGAACAACGACAACAGTCTGCCACTCCAGCTCTGTCAAGTCAAACAGGATTTTTCTTTTATGTAGACAGAAAATTTCAAGTACTAAAAGAGATGAAAATAATTGTAAATTAAATAATAAGTAAAGCAATTAGTAAAGTAGTTAATATACTGACAATCAGAGTATTCAGAAAAGAAACAGGGCAGAACCACTCTGCCTGAAACTGAATAAGCAGACACGCAGTGACATGGGGGGGTTTCAGTAAATAAGGTCCGGAATTGGACGAACACTGCACTGACGGATCAATGAGCATTGGATCGAGATCTGCGGTAAGACTGTGCAGAACTGACAAATCTACAAGTCCAAAGAGGCAGCCGGTAAGAGTGGTGAACTTTATATCAACTGGGAGACTTTGTATTGAAGATGACTGCCGCCACTAGTTTGGTTACCGCGAGCATTAGCTTTGAGTCACAGGGATCCGTAGCCAATTTGCATGCTGCAATAGTTAACTCTTTGTTGCACAATATCGTTGTTTGTTTATGATCGATTGTCCAATGATGGTTTTCTATCGAACAGCAGCCCACAGTCTTCAGCCACCTCGCCCGTACAAGGGAAACCGGGGCACCCTCCCGGAGCCAGACCCAGGAGGGTAGCTCGCTGGCGAGCGTCTGGTGCCCGGGCCTTCGCCCATGGGGCCCGGTCGGGCTCAGCCCGAAGAAACAATATGGAGCAGCCACCCTGTGGACCCACCACCCACAGGGGTAAGCATCGGGGTCTCACGAGCCCCCAGCTGAGCGCCGCCGTGTTGGAGTTCTCCCCGGAGAACGAGAGGGTCGCCTCCCTGGCTGGAAAGACCTGGCAAGCCCAAACGTGTAGTGAGGGTGAACTGGGAACGTCTGGTGGAGGATCCTGTCCGGGAGGTCTTCAACTCCCACCTCCGGAAGAGCTCCTCACACATTCCAAGGGAGGCTGGGGACATGGAATCCGAGTGGACCATGTTCAAAGCCTCTATTGTGGACGCGGCCACTAGTAGCTGTGGTCGGAAGGTCACCGGTGTCTGTCGTGGCGGCAACCCGAGAACCCGGTGGTGGACACCGGGGGTGAGGGAAGCCGTCAAGCTGAAGAAGGAGGCCTTTCGGGCCTGGTTCGCTCAGGGGTCTCCTGAAGCAGCTGAGAGGTACCGGCAGGCCAGAAGGGCTGCAGCTGCGATTGTCGCGGATGCTAAAACTCGGGCATGGGAGGAGTTCGGGGAGGCCATGGAGAAGGACTTTCGGTTGGCCTCAAGGAGGTTCTGGCAAACCGTCCAACGGCTCAGGAAGGGAAAGCAGGGCCTACCCCAGGCTGTCCTCAGCGCGGGGGGGGCTGCTGACCCGGACTCCTAAACTCCTAAACCTGGCCAACATGTCCTGTGGAGAGGAGGCAGTGCCTGAATAATTGGGGGGGGTCGCACCCATATCCCTGGCAGAGGCCACTAAGGTAGTCCTTGGTGGCAAGGTGCCGGGGGGGGGATGAAATCCGCCCTTAGATGCTGAAGGTGCTGGACATTGTTGAGCTGTCTTGGCTTGACACGCCTTTTCAATGTCGCATGCGGGTCGGGAACAATGCCCATGGATTGGCAGACCGGGGTGGTGGTTCCCATTTTCAAAAAGGGGGACCGGAGAGTGTGCTCGAATTATTGAAGTGTGAAGCGGCGGGGATGAGGGTAAGCAGCTCCAAATCTGAGGCCATGGTGCTCTGCTGGAAACCGGTGGATTGGAGTGCCTACCTCAAGCGAAGGAGTTCAAATATCTTGGGGTCTTGTTCACGAGTGAGGGTAAGATGGAGCGGGAGATCGACCGACAGATCGGTGCGGCTGCAGCAGTAAAACAGGCGCTGCACCGGACCGTCTTGGTGAAGAGGGCGCTGACTGAGCCGGAAGGCGAAGTTCTCAATTTACCGTGCGGTCTACGTTCCGACCCTCACCCATGGTCACGAACTCTGGGTCGTGACCGAAAGAACGAGGTCTCGGATACAAGTGGCCGAAATGAGTTTTCTCCGTAGGGTGGCCGGGCTCAGCCTTAGAGATAGGGTAAGGAACTCGGACATCAGGAGGGAACTTGGTGTTGAGGCGCTACTCCTTCGTATCGAAAGGAGTCATCTGAGGTGGTTCGGGCATTTAATTGTTTGTTGATGGTATTACAAGTACATCCTGGTCTTTGGTTACAAATTGTGCTAAAATGAAGTGTAAATAGATTGTCTGGTGTTAAGTTGGAAGTTATGGCAGCAGTGGGATTTAGTGCTTTAAATATAGAACATGTTTAGATTAAAGAATATTGCACTGGTGCTTTATCAAACTGTCAGGAATGCTTTGCTTGTTACATTCATTTGTATATTGAATATATTTGGGGGGGTTTCTGTGTTTTTTCTATTTAAAGTTTTTTCACCTTAAATTGCTGAAATAGCTTAAATAGCTAAAATGTCTTAATATGCTGAACCTACCAAAATAAAAGGAAAAAGAAAAGTCGTTTGGTTTCCTCATGCTTTTCAATCAGTATCGTGACAGTTATTCTCATTCTGTTCTCAACCCTCCAAAGCCACCCTCTCCATGCCCTCTACAGTCCACCAGTGAACATTTCCCGACCCAACAGAAACAAAAAATTATGACAAAATGGGAGAACCAAAGCCTCACAGCCCCATGCTCTGGTACTTTTAATGTTGTATTGTGTTTTCTGTTCTGTTTTTGATGCACTGTGAACATTCCTGGTGCTGAGCTTTGGTCTCAATTGAAAGCAGCTGCCCACTCCAGTTTCCAAAGAGCAGACTCTATCTCCCACGGGATCTGCTGGACATTTATTTCTATGAAATCATTTTTAACAGGGTAGCTTTTAAAAGATGTAATTTCATTTTTTTCCCATCATTTTCTTTTCTGTCCAGGGGGAGATCGCACTCGCTTACATACATCCCCAAGTGGGAGGGAAAGCCAATGTTCTGCTCCCTTCTGTTTCCATTCAAAATTGTACATTAAAGTGGTTTTAACATTACTTTTGATACCTATTAAGCTGTTTGCAAAACCTGTCACGCTAGCGACTGTATGAGGCTGTACTTAGGCACACTGGAGCTTTTAGCTAAATGCTAAAAATAGGATGCATTGTGGTGTAGTGGCTAGCACTGTCAACTCACAGTAAGAGGGGCCTGGGTTCGATCCCCAATCATGGGTGATTCTTCTGTGTGGAGTTTGCACGTTCTCCCCGTGGCAGCGTGGGTTCCCTCCGGGTTCTCTGGGTTCCTCCCACAGTCCAAAGACATGCAGTTCAGGTTAACTGGAGGCTCTGAATTGCCCGCAGGTGTGAATGTGAGCGTGAATGGTCGTCTGTCTCTATATGGTCCCTGAGATAAACTGGCAAACTATTCAGGTGGACCCTGCCTTCACCCAATGTCAGCTAAGATCGGCTCCAGTGCCCCACAACCCTTAATAGGATAAGCGGTTTGGATAATGGAATGGAACAAGCTTAAAATGACAATGTTGCACTAAACGCAAAGTACAGTTGAGTAAAAGTCAGAGGATTACAAAAGTACAATTCATGAATGTCAATTAAAGCTGCGAGCAGCGATGAACGGGTCCTCGCGCTGGTGGGACGCCGGCTCTCTCGACCGAGAACGTTCGACCGCCAGTCAGATGTTTTTTTTCCTGTGTTGAGTGTGTGACGCAGGATATTACGCTTTTGCAAATACTTCACCAGTTCCTGTATCCGCTGTGTAGCGTTAGACGACATGTTCAACAACATGCATAATGTTTATCTATGTGAAGTGTAGCCCACGTCATGTAAATGTCATTTCAATCAGGAGAGACCAGTCGGATAAAGAAAGGAAAATTGTTTGTTAACATATGATATGCGATGATAACGTCTCGACAGAGTATTTGGCGCTTGGACTCTACTGGGAGATTTATAGTCGAGGGCCGTCTGCTCCGATCAGCAACAAGATAAATCCCCCCGTGGAGTCCAGCTGGTGGTGGTGGTGGAGGCTGATGAGACTGATAGAATGATGAGTTGATGAAGCTGATGGATCTGTAAAGACTGGGCGGAGATGGGGAGGTGCGTAACGGTAACATGAATGAACTGAAGGTAGAGAGACAGTCATATGTAAAAGAGACAGTGGCAAGATGAGAGGCTCACCATGTAATTGTTTCGTTGTGCTTATTGGATAGAAGAGACCAGCTGATCTAAACAGTTGGTGTCATGATTGACAGCCCCAAACAATGACAGCAATTAAATAATGAGTGAGCATGTGTGAGAAGTGATTGGCAGGTGTATGAGAAATAAATTATGGGCTTGGAAGAGTATGGTCTTCTGACTGAACTTATGCTTTGGCGTCATGTAAATCCAATGCCGTTTGTCACGTAACGCTGATTTCCTTTTGCCAGTAGGTGGCGCTATGAAATATTGAACATTTCTTCATGGAAATGTGCTCAAGCCTGCACCGGCATCATGCATGAGACATTATTAGTGGATCGAATGATGTACCTTGGAGTTACAACAACTTTCTCTAACATAACGAACCGCACAAAATGGGAGTGAAATGGAAGCCATGCCACGTCAAGACCTTTGAGAAAAACCTGACGATTTTAATAACATTTCATTACAAAGGTCTAAAGAGCATCCTGCCCAAATTTGAAGTCGATCGCATTAATTCTGTAGGAGGAGTTCGTAAGAGTACAAAGGCTGAAAATGGTGAAAGATGACAAGAAAGCCCAAATTACTGTAGCACCCCCTAGAGTCTCAATGGCATACAAATTTCAGGGCATGTTACAGGATGCAATGTGCACATATGCTGCAAATTCTGTGACACTAGGCCCAATGGTTTTGAAGTTAGAAGTATTGATGTACAAGCCACACCCCTAAGAAGTTCATTGGTCCTTATCATTATGAAAGCAATAAGCTATCAACAATCTTTTAATATTTTCTGATGATCTAGGTCCAATAATGATCTACAGCACATTTGGTATGAATCGGACCCAGTGTGTAGGAGATCGCAAGAATGTGTTTTTCACTAAATTCAAAATAGCGGAAAATCTAAGTAGGCGGAGCTTAGGGTTCTGAGAGGCTTTTTTGTAGAACAGGTGGAGATGGACATGTGTGTTAAATTTTTAGTTTTTTGAGAATGGCAAATACCCAAAATATGCGCCCAATGTACAAAAATAAAAATCAGAAAAAAAATAAATAATAATCCTTAGAATTTCAATAGGGTCCTCTCGGACCGACTTCGTCAGTGCTTGGACCCTAAATATAATTGCATTCAATCTAATAATAAAAAGTACAATGTTAGCATAGCGAAACTTGTTTGTTGTGGCTTAAGGATGCAGTGTTGTTTTTAGATTAATTCTCATTAGCAGCATTCATCCTGCTCAGAGGATAAAGTCTTTGCATTTTGACACATGAGCTCAGTAGCTTATTATTTGATATCCAGAACATTTTAAACCATAAAACGTTCCATTGAATGAACACATAGCAGCCACAAAAATAATGTCAGCAGATAAAAAACAAAAGAACAAAGCAGACAAGAGAAAACAGTCACTATGAATGGATGATGGTCAACTTTTACTGTATCAAAATCTATTCAATACCTTAAGATCTTTGCTGGTGCACCCTAAATACAGGATCCCACCTGAGAGGAATGACATGTGACAACTGTGGAACATTACATCAGAGAAACATTAAGGATTCTTGATAAGAGACTGACACCTGCCCAGAACCACTCCCTGCATCCACTGGAAGGGGTCAAAGGTCATGTGATGTTGGGAGGTCTAGGTGCAACTCCACTCAATGAGACTCGAATCATGAATGTCTATTGGTGTCAAGAAAACACTTGCTTGTATAATAGAATCATAGTCATTCATATTGAAGAAGAAATAATCACACATTTAAGTAAAAATATAAACAGGGTCACATTCCACAGCACAGTTGACACTGTTGAAAGGGAAGGCCACTGGTGTACTTGGCGACCCTTCCAGAAAACAAAACACGATAAGGTGCCCTGTAGGGTACTCTTCCAGTGGAGAAAATGAAATGCAGTGGGTGCCTTAAATAGAGAAAACATGATGCAAGGCCATATAGGCTGCGCTACATTTGAGAAAACTTAATTTTCTTCCTTTTTTTTGGCCCCTGCCCCTTCCCCTCTGACAGTCTGAGTCTGCCACTGGGGAAGGCAGTGATGCATGAAGCAATTTTCTTTCAGCTACCCAAGCAGGAAAAGAAGACAATTAAGTTTGAGTAAATGAAGCTAGCAAGGGTTCACTGCAGTGTAATCTAGCATGATGAGACAAACAAAACCCTTCCTAATTCCATACCTCCACACACCTGGCCAATTACTGTGTGAAGATGGTGTGATTTCAACTGGTCTGTTTCAGAAAGTGACAAATAGTTATGAATGGGCATGGCCCTCAGCAATTCTGCTGTTGGAAAGTGGTTTCAAATGCTGTTACTCGATGATCTGACAAGTGCTTGGTTTAATGCATTCTGCAATATAATGATTCTTCCTTTGGAGAATGTGGTTTACAGGGCAGTTTTATATAGGTTTATATAGATATGTATATATATCAAGATATACCGCAAAATATTTTATAAAGTAATATAAAATGCATAAGAAATACGCAAGAGGACTCAATATCACCTTGCTGTGGTGCAAACTGGGGTAAAGTTGAACATACTGTGAGAAAAATGTGTGCTTATAAATCAATAAATGTATGGAGTCAAGCAGAAAAGGAGAGAGAGTTTGTGTTAGACTTTCCTGCCCCTAGCTGGTGTGATTTCTGCAGCTCCATCTCTAACAAACTATTACACTTCTGATACAGAATATGGTTCATAAAAATCTAGTACAAAGTCTTTTGGAAATCTAATAAATTGCAATCTGGAATGTGAATGGATTAAATGAGGGCACAAAAAACAAAGTATTATACCATTTGGGAAAACTGTCTTCCAACATTGTCTTTCTGCAGGAACTTAACTTCAAAGTGGGGCAAATAGAATACCTTAAGAGACAAAGGGTTGGGAAGGCTTTTGAAGCGGCCTTTACTTGCGTGGGAATACTAATTGACAAGAGGATACCTTTTAAGTTGATTTCCAAACATGGAGATATCCATGGTTGATTTCTAATAGTTTAATATGAATTGTTTCGAGAAGTTCACACTTCTTTCTCATACCCTCAAAATAGTTATAGTCGAACGGATGAGTTATTTGTATCAAAGACAGTCCTGGACATGTTACTATCCAGTAAAATTAACTAATAAAAAATTAACTAATAATATCAGAACATGCCAATGTTACATGCATTATGTTCCCGGAACAAAATACAATGTTTCATGGATTTATTTATCCAAACCAATGTAGATGGGGGTTGCTCCCAAGGACAAGCCAGAAATACTGTAGGTATAATTTGGGATGCATTTAATGCATACATAAGAGGAATGATGCTAGGGTTTGCAGCAAAAAAGGAGAGCAGATTTGGATGTTACCGTTACTTGTAAACTTGTAAGGACTGTCGTATTGTATGGAATTTGGGGATGAGCAATTCAAACTAGGAAATTGTGAAATTAGATTTCTTGTGCTGGAATATATGTATTATACCAAGACCCTTACTCAATCAATAAAAAATAAAGAAGCAGAAAAGGAGAGAGAATGGAGGAGAATGACAGAAAGAGTGGAGTTCCTGATTTGTGAGATAGTCAGAGGTTAAGCTCTCACCGAAACTCAATACAGGCACACTTCACACGTGTTGCAAGCTTGCTACATCTCGCATATTTATAGTTGGTTGGCTGTGACAATTATACACAGACTGCGCAGGCCAGTGGTCAGATACACATGAACAAAGCAAGCAAAAGTTCTGTCTTACCATTAAAAGCCCTTTTGTGTTTATGAACACATACAATATCAGACTTTATACCATTAGTCAAAGGCTACAAAAGCTAAAACGAACATGTCCTCCAAATAGAGGAACTACACGTAGAGTAGAAGTTATCTGATGTTCCTAACATGCATGTCCTTTCCTCTAAAACAAATATGAACAAAATGAATAACAGTAATTGGGACGAAACATGTTTTTTTTTGCTTAACTATAGGGATAGTTCTGGTGTTTTGAGATGTGGTTGTACAAGGTATTTATCCATAGTCAGTGTATTACTTACAGTTGATGGAGTTTGAAGAACCAGACAGGAGAACCAGTACAGGAGCAAAGTAATGTGCTGCTCTTCATGACCATTGTCACACTCTTCATGAACATTTTCCCTTTCTTCACGCACATTGTTATATTCTTCATGAACATTCTCAATTCACAATGTCACACACAATTTTGCAAGTCAATACGTGAATTACATCTCTCGTCACCTGCACGGCTTTGGCCTTGGCTTGCTAGTTGGCTCACTTAGCTATATCTATGCACAAATGTAATGTTACCTTACTTGACATGTTTTATCTAGCAGCTCTTTTTAACAGCAGGGAAGTGAAAGAACAAGTGTTGTTTGCGTGAGTACATCCTCATATAAAACACACAGGCATCCTAGATTTAGAGAGACACACCGCTTACGGAACTTTTGGGAGTGTAATCTTTCTAAATACAAATTTAAGTCAAAATACACACACAAAAGGCTCTGCCAAATCATCTTTTAAATTGAAAACATTATATGAGTAATTCATGGCACAATATTCAAACAGGATCAAATAATTATATGCCTCTCGTCATTGACTATAGTACATATTTTTTCACAAATAAGGTCCCATTGTTTCCCACATTAAGGGGCTGGACTTCGCCTCTCTATACCCTGGAAGGTCGGTCCAGGTGAGGTTAATGAAGCTGATGACCTTCCCTTAAGCTGGTGGCCAGGACAGCCTTCAAGACAGTGGAAGGGGCAACACAACATAACTATAATAATAATAATAATAATACTTTAATTTTATATAGCTCTTTTCTAAGTACTCAACGATGCTTTACATAGGGCAAAGACAAACAGAAAAGAAGGCCCTGTCACCCCAGGTCCGGCGCTTGGGGTGACAGACAAAACATGACAGACGAAACATGACAAACTATTGATGATCAGATGCAGTTTCCAACGAAGTTAAAGATGTTTAAAGTTAAGCTGTGTGTAACAATTCAGTTCAAGAAGTCCCAAATGATTTGTTGAACTGTTGCATAGTTTACATTATTAATAATGAAAACATTTTAGATATTCTTTTTGTGAATCTAATCATTTTCACAATAACAGTAAGCCACAGGCATACACTGAACACTTAGTGTCTTGATTCCAGCTCAACAGGAAGGATTTTCCTTGCTGCTAATTTCGTGCAACCAGTAGATTTACATGCTGGCACATCACCATGGGGTTGCCTCCAGTTACTTTCTACATTCTGGGTAAAACGTGAAGAGAAAACAGTGGAGGAAAATGGGAGTTCTCATCCTCAATTAAATATCAATCTTGTGTATAAATGGGGCAGTAAAAAGGGATACTTAGTGAGATAGATCTCCTCTCTGGACAGTCCTCAACAACAACAAATAAAGTAGAGCACAGGACTGTGCCAGAGCAGCTAAAAGCAGAATTTAGTCTCAGTAGTCACTTAATGCAGTCTGACAGCCTTCAAACTGTGGTAAAATGGTGCCCTCAGCTGTTGAAATGTGACTACCTGGCACACCATCAGCCATCAATCAGGAGAGACTTGTTAAGAATTGAACAATAATTTATTACATATGCATGACATTTGAAAAGTGCAAAGTCTTTCGCGATTGTATTCTATCCTGAATTGGATGATCAAGGGGCCATGATGACGAGTTCTGATGAGGCAGAATCCCCCCAAAAATATTTTTAAATGAATAAAATGAATCAATACCTTACCTACCGCCGCAGAGATTGCCTAAACAAAATAGAAAGTTAGTCATGAGAGACATGGTTACAGTTAGAACTTCTGAGGGTGAGCTAGCATGAGTTGACGTTAAACCCGTGTTAAGAGAGGTCAAGTTAAACTCATCAAAGGATAGAGTAAGGTCTTGAGGGACCGCCGACCAGGATATGGGGTCTCAATAGACCGCAAAACAGGATAGAGCAGACCCAGATATACCAAAAGAAAGTAAGGTAGGATTTTTACAGATCCTGGAATTGATAGCGGGGTTTCGACAGACTTTCCATTTTCGAAAAGAAAACGGCCATGTTAGACCAGGAGAGGTGAAGCAGCCACGTTAAACCAGGAATGAGGCAGAGGTCACGTTTAGACCAGGAAATTAAGAACCGGTCACGTTAGACCAGGAAATTAGGAAACGGTCACGTTGGACCAGGAAATTAGGAAACGGTCACGTTGGACCAGGAAATTAGGAAGAGGTCACGTTAGACCAGCAGATACGAAAGGGTCATGTTAGACCAGCAAATGGAGAACATGGTCACGTTAAACCAGAGGAGTGTATGAGTCAAAAAGACTGGCTTTAAAGAGAATATAACGAACATTTTGCATGACTGAGATAATGCTATCCCATGCTATTAGACAAGTGAAATGACATGCCAATAAGGCCAGAACCGACATGAAAATGACACCACCACCAGTTATATGCATGACTTACCGGACTAGTTACTAGTATTGTGTTGAGGTCTGGGCGGATGTAGGAGGTGAAGCAGAGTGACGTCCCATTTGTTGCAGGGAGGTATAAGGAGATGCCTTGGTTTGCAGCCAGAATAGCAGCCCCTTATTCTAAAAGAGGCCCTGACTAATGCTGAGTTGATAAATTGCTTGAAATGACGATTAACTCTAAATTCGGTAACCTGCATTTTATCTTGCATGATGTCTTTGGAAGAGGAGCACCCTCAGTTGATGACAATGACACCGCTAATTATCGCAACGGATGGAGTCAAACTGTGCAAAAGAGGGAGGTGGTTGGCTAGCCACTGGCCTTGACAGAAACCCACGGATGGCCTGCATCCGTGTAACGTTTAGTGAATCAGAGAAATTCACAATCTTGTTGTAGAAATGTTACACTATCCCCATAATAGTACAGAGAGATCTAACCCGTAGTTAATTTAATTTCAATTGAAACCAATGCTCTATGCGCCATATTCTCTGAAACCCCAGAGGCCTTCACACAATCTGAACTGAGAAAATAAAAAGATAACACAGTTAGCTTAGATATACCCATCGGTTGTAGGTATAACCGTGAACCATAACCAACCTCCACAATGGATAGGAGGGATTGTAATTATCTGTAAACTTATACCACGGATTACTTATTACTTTTGCCAAACCATTACCACCTTCTGTTTCTGAAGCATCTCAAGATAAATTGGCCCATTTCTATAATCCACAGACATGTTAAGTGTTCTATCAGGGAACTATTTGATGTCTTTGATCACGCGCACCGCCAGCTCTCAATACACGACTTGAAAGAACGCTTCCATATTGATGAACTCGAGAGTGATATATCGGAGCTCCAGACGTGTCTGGACCCATGGTTCCTCATCTGTTGATGCTGGGGAGCGGAACAACCTTGAAGCAGCGAGGAGCCTGAACCATCATGTGGAGCTGATTAGCATGACGGTTGAACCACATGGAGCCCTGGTGGCTCCGCCGGTAACATGTAGTAGAAGCTGCAGCATTTACCAGGATTGAAGCGAGCATCGATGGTGTAGATGGAGCTACCCAGTGACTGCAGGGTGGAGATGACGGCGTTGTCTGCATTAGAGGAACACGAGTTGCTGGTGGAGAAAGTATGGGACGCGCCGTTCTTCCTCTTCACCAGCTCTGGATGAGCCCGATTCTTCCTGCACGGCCACCGGGGAAGGATCGACTGGATCGCGAGTAACTGTTAGACTTACTAGCTGGCGGAGCTGGAGAGAGGGAGGCCTGGTGCTGTAATACCACCGTGATTTTCTAGCTGAGCCAAGGCAAGATGAGTGCTCGTGAGCCGGCCGCCAGGCGGGCTGAGTGAACCTCGATGTTGAGACCTGACTCTTCCCTAACCGGATCGAAGTCGCAAACTGACATTATCTCAGTTACCAACAACTAGATGTTAATAGGGTGAGGGAAATGGTCTCCCTTCGCATCTGGTTTCGAGCTGAAATGACAACTGACAGCAGCCGAGCAAAGAACCCATTTAAAAGTTTGACAGAAACGATATGGATTAAGGAAACTGTGCAGCATCTGGTTGGTTCATTTAAAGTGGACGCCCACCAATCAGCTGATTGAGAAATCACAGAGAGAAATTGAGACAGAGATTTAGGAATGAAAAGGAGTGTAAAGAGTCTTCCTTTCTGAACTACTGCTTAAGATCCATGAAGATTCAAAATACTGAAAACAGACACGTGTTGGTGTAAATGGGCTAGAACAGACAGTAATAGAAACAAACAGGGGATGATCCACCTTCAGTTGGTTTCATTATGATCATTTGTGTTTTTTTCATTATGACTTCTATGTATTTGTCTTAAAGGACAAGTAATATTTTATATTTGCTGACCCAAACCAACAATGAATGTATCTATTGACAAGTATTGCAACCCGTTGTCATTCCCAACTCATCTCATATGAACACTTGGTCAGGACCCCTTGGTGTCATCTAGGTTTTGGTAACAAAACTACTTAGGTAGGTTTAGTAAAATAACTATGTGTGTTACATATCTTCATTTACTAAAAGTACGTTATGCAACATACTTATGTAACTTAAAATTAGTCAAAGTTTACTTTTAGTTTCACACAGAACATAAACAGCAGTCTCCTACGTAAAAAAGAAAATCTAAATATTGTATTTTTACTTTGTGATTGTCATCTATAGTGATGATTTCCATACAATTAAAAAGATTAGAAAATAGATGATAGTATTTTTATTCAAATAATTGCTTTGATTTAAAAAGATCTTGGCATTAGTAGTTTTAATTATGGAGGCTTTATAAGCTGCTTATGGCTAGTCTAGTGTTAGAAAGTTAAACAGGTCAAAATTCTCTCACTAATATCCATTTTACAATGGAAAACAGCTATATTTATTCAAGTTAAAACTACATTTTACAAGATTACATTTCAACATATGATAACCTTATAATTTGCCTTCATCCAATACTTTTTTTTAATAGAGCTTGAATACATCAAAATGTAACTCAATGAAACCTCCATTAACACTAGATGTTAGCTGAGTTATTTAGACAAGCAGGAATATGCTACCCACTGGCATGTTTCCTTTTGTTTTAGTGGCGTGTCTCGCTCCTGACTAGTGAGCAAGGTGAAAGGCAGGATTGCTTGGTAAAATGTAGTTTGTATGGATGCTACCTCACCGATCAATAAAATAACTGAGGTACTGAATAGCTATTTGATTCAGAAAACAACAACGCTACCACAATGCTACTGAGAAATGTATAGTTAAACTAGTAACACTGCTGTTGCCTAACACTGTCTAAGTGTCTGATATTGCCAACAATTTTCATTGGAGGCATGTGAAAGCCCAATGGTCTGAAGCAGGGGTGTCAAACTAATTTTCACACTGGGCCACATCAGCATTAGGGTTGCCCTCAAAGGGCCGGTTGTAACTGTAAACCTGTATAAATGTAACATATTGTTAAATGACTGTCTCTGCATTTGATTATTGTTATTCAAGTGTAAAAATATAGTACATGCATTTATATAAATGTAAGAATGTATGTAAGCAAATTTCTCTTCTATTATAACAAATACTTTTAATTTAGTGTTAAGAAACTCACATTACTCTATCAAAGATCAAACTTTTAAAGAAAATAACAAAGACAACATTACATTAACTTTGTTCAAAGCTTTTTTTGTCACAGTTGAGAGGGACATAACTCCGGTACAACAAAAGCAATGCAGCTGTATAATGTGCATGATGTACACTTATTTACGTTTTATTCCTAATTTCCCATCGACCTCCTGCTGGCCGGTCGGCGACAGCCAAAGGGCCGGGTATGGCCCAGGGACCGTACAATGCCCAGGTCTGCTTTACAGCATAGGTTTCAAACTCAAGGCCGCCACGTCATTTTATGTGGTCCGCGAGAGCTTGAAACCCTTGAGCTTGAAAGGAATATGATTGTCTTAAAAAAGACACAGTCATCACCGACATCCTGCCATTGTTGAATCAGAAACTATGGAGGAGAAGTTAATAGTCTGGAAGCGGCTTCATCCAGACGCAGCTCCTGGAGAAGCTGTGTTCAGCTACGGATAATATTATGAACCCAGACACAAGGGCGTTTGATTTTACGACGTTTGTGGGACATCCACAACATGTACAAAGCAGAACCAGTGGTTATTTTTTCCATGGTGGATGGCGGAAATTTACTATTTCCACGGAGAAAGCCACGCCCCTCTCCGGCACGCCTAGCGCGAATTCTTGTACAACTTTATGTTTTTTTTTTAGGTAAATTTAGCATACTTGGCTCCGTATTTGGTGTCAAAATGCCGACGGAAATTGTATTCCTTCATCACCGACACTGCCTCATAACACAGAAGACAGACCGTTTTTTTCTCCTTGAAGCACAAACATGTATTCACTTTCCCATCTTTCATTAAATTGCCTTTCCTTTGCATACATTTTTCTCTTCTTGGACATTTAGGGATTATTTGTTGATCTTTTTCAACTCAAATCGCTTTAGTTAAACGCCGAAATGGAAACACTGCTTTCTAACGGCAGGATACCGTTCATGTATGGGTCACAAAATCAACATGCATTGTGGGAGATGTAGTTTATGGTCACTGTACATTGTAAAGCAGCAATTACTTTAATTTTAAGACAATCATATTCCTTTCAAGCTCTCGCGGACCACATAAAATGACGTGGCGGCCTTGAGTTTGAAACCTATGCTGTAAAGCAGACCTGGGCATTGTACGGTCCCTGGGCCATACCCGGCCCTTTGGCTGTCGCCGACCGGCCAGCAGGAGGTCGATGGGAAATTAGGAATAAAACGTAAATAAGTGTACATCATGCACATTATACAGCTGCATTGCTTTTGTTTTACGCATGTTAGTACGTTGGTGAGTGTGTGCGAGCAGCAGCGTTACTGCAATGTGTTGGCGAACTGAGCTTACGGGAGATGTGAGTTAGCTGTCACCCCTCAAAAATGTATCAAAAGACTGTAGAGTTTTTAACTAAACATGGACTTCTAAGTTTATTTATTCTAAATTTATTTACTGAAGTCGAAGGTAAAGCCGTGTGCTTAGTTTGTGGAAAACAGGTCGCAGTGTTTAAGGATTACAATGTGAATCGCCATTACGAAACGACACGCGGAGCAACACAACAATGCTCATTTTTGGTTCAGAAGATGTTGTTTCTCTTTAGATCTACCTCCATTTGTAAACAAACATTCTCTATCATCAAGTTTAACAAAGCCAGATACCGATCCTCTCTCACTGACGATCGATCACCTGTCAGCTGTCCTTCACATATCCACCTCAGACTTCAGTGCTTCGTTCAAGCCCAACACAGACAAGATTTCTCACACTGAACTGAAAAACAGAAAATTAGGTAATTGGATTACAAACAATAGTGATAAAAGTACTAATTTTGCAGAAACATGATCCCTGTCAGTGTTTTATTATATATGTATATTAAATATGTATATCTGATTGGATCATTATTCCTGCTGCAGATGTTTAAGGTGGAGCTTATTTTAACTCTTTTATACACTGTTTTTCAGTTTGGGAAGTTAGGATGGGTTTGAAAAATTGTTTCTTTAAAATTGTAATGTGAAAAGTAACTCGTAACTAAAGCTGTCAGACAAATGTAGGGGAGTAAAAAGTACAATATTTCCCTGCAAGATGTTGTGGAGTGGAAGTACAAAGTTGAATAAAATGGAAATACTCAAGTAAAGTACCTTGAATTTGTACTTAAGTACAGTACTTAAGTAATTATACTTAGTTACATTCCACCACTGATCATGACATTCACTCTTACCACTCGCAGCTTATCAAAACCATAAAATGTACTGCTTTCTATGAATAGGTCGAATAATATTGAGCAGGATTGAGTTCAGTCTATTGGTCCGGCCCTCCATAACAGTCCTTTGATTCTCATGTGGCCCCTCGGGAAAAATAATTGCCCATCCCTGCTCTAAAGGATGTCTTGTGCTTCAGGATCAGAAGGTGAGGGCTGTGATGCTATGCATCTGTATTTGACGCCCTGGGAGTGAGACCGTGCAGAGTATTGTGTGTTATCAAAGCCTGATATATCTTCTTCCTCTGTGTCGGCATAGAGAATAGAGACATGGTTGTCCAAAAACTATTAAAAACTCATCAGTGAGTCACACTGTTGCACCGGGTGAGAAGTTCCATCATTATCATGAACACACACACACACTGTAGTTTAATTTTGACTCAATCCCACATACACCCTCCTGCGGCAAATATTACTAGAGCATGTGGATTATTTGCCACTGAAAATAATCCCCAACAAATGCAATATATCCTTCTGTTTGAGTAACGCTTGCTGAAAACTACAGTGGACAGCTGAAATTTTTATTTTTTATTTTGTGCTGTTTTTAAAGATTTACATCTTCAGTAGGAACCAGTGTGTTTGGGCCTGAGAGCCACAGACAGGAAGTCCTTGATGTCTTGGAAGTTGTGAGAAATGGGCAGTTTCTATTTTTTTCATGGTATCTGTTGACAGTAACAAAAGCATAGAATATCATTGACCTTATTGAATTCAATATGACACATTTTCTAAAATGTTAAATTGCACTGAGCTATCAGTTTTGTTTGCTGCTTACAGTTGGAACTGTGATAACAAGGTATACAGACACTTTTAGTGAGCTCTGGTGACCCTGCTGCATTAGATATTAAATAGCAATAATCATGTTTAAAATAATAGATGAAATGATAGTAAGGCCAGTAAAGGAGAGAATTGCAAAACACAGATCTATATACTGTATAGTGCACATACAATATATTTGTCACATAATCGTATCTGTCGATATGAAATATGAGAGTTTGCTACAAGGTTGTATGATGATAAAAATGACAATAACAATAATAATAATAATAATTAAAGCTGCGAGCAGCGATGATCGGGCCCTCGCGCCCCTGGCGACGTCGAGGCTACTTGCCGGATGCCGGTTGATGCGTCCCGGAACTTGCTTTACCATCAGACACTGCGTAAGAGGATATTTCACGCGTGGAGCAGCGGCATCGTCAAGTAATTTTGCAGGGGCTTAAAGTTAGATCAATTAAAGAGTATTAAAGAGTAAATATTGACATGCGGAAGTCTTCAAGCCATGATTCTCATCAAGAATGTCTACTTTGAGACAGTTTTGACAAAGTACAGTTGATTTACAATAGCTTGATGTATGAACGCAAACCATGTAAAATAGTAATAGTAATACTTTTGTAGGGGGGCGCTATCGAGCCGATTTGACATTTTGAAGCATTAAAATCATATCATATTACTACATTTAGGTCATTAAATGTGTCTGCTATGTTTGGGTGTGTTTTGAGCATTTTTAGCCCCTCAAAAACATCTTTGTTTTCATGGCAAAGAGTGCGTAGCCAAAGCAACAGGCTTTGACGAAACAACAATCTTTTAACAACTTTGAATCATTAAGGTTTTTAGATTATACTATCGAAATTTGAAGTGGATCTGATAAATTCCCTAGGAGGAGTTCGTTCCAGAAAAGCACCTAGAAATAGACAAAAATGAGCAAATAAATCACACAAAAATCAAAATGGCCGACTTCCGGTATGGTTTAGAGCATGGTCCCAAGAGACTTTTGTTTAAGTCTACATGTGATACATGTGCCTACTAAATCTTGTATATCTATGTCAAACGTACTGCGAGGGCTGCATCGTTTAAAATTGATAGGAGGCGCTATCGAGCCGAAATTCTACTTTGAAGCATTAAAATAATATCAGGTAACTACATTTATGACTTTAAATGTGTGTGCCAAGTTTAGTGACATTTCAATCATGTTTAGTCCCTCAAAAGGACCTTCATTGTAGACGGCGAAGAAGGGGTCGCCACGGCAACGGCGTTAAACGAAACCTCAAACGCTTTCTGGGCTGGCATTATAAAAAACTTCCGTTTGTGTGGAAGTAATTTGATGTCGATCTGATCTACCTACTAAGAAAACCAAGCCAAAGTTTTACTTTAGCAGAACATTTACTTATTAGACTGTACATGTCTTCAAGCCTGGAGTTTCATCATACATGTCAAATTTGGAAAGGATCTGATCATGTCAAGTTACATCTGTTTATTCGCTCACGGCGAAGGATCGATATTCGCCGACGCTCCGAGTCGCCGCCCTTCATCGAATTCTTACAATCTTCGCCGTGTTGCATTATCAACATCTTAAGGCTTTTCTGACAAAATTTGAGAGGAATCTGATTTGGGTGGCACTATGACTTTGATTCTAAATTATCATATGGTTGTCTTCAGGGTCAGGATGTCATGACATGAGTAATATGGAGCAGATAAGATAGTGAAAGGCCGAATTACAACAACTTCCTGTCTCATGGCGAATGGTGTTTTTTTGAAAATGCTCCCCGCTCACATAGTTCCATATTTTTCAAATCTTTTGACAACTTTTCATTGCAAAGGTCTCAAGATCATACTGGCCGAATTTTAAGTCAATCGGGTTTAATCTCTAGGAGTAGATCGTTCTGGTACAACGCCTGAAATTGCTAAAAAAAAGCCGATATTGGGAGAATAAATGCATTGCCCCCTAGTGTTTGAAAATAATGAAAATCACAGGGTCAGTTAATGGAAGCGATGTGAACATATGCTACAAATTTGGTGATAGGACATGTGATTTGGACATTACATGGTTTGAAAACTAAGCCACGCCCCTGATAATTTGATTGGTCCTTCTTGTTCTCAACACGATGAGAGATCAACCAGCTTTTGATAACTTCGGATGATATTGAACCAATAATGATCCACAGAACATTTTGTCAGAATCGGACCCAGCATTTAGGAGGATTTTGAAAAAAAGTGTTTTTCACCAAATTCAAAATGGCGGAAAATCTAAGTAGGCGGAGCTTAGGGGTCTGATGGACTTATTTGTAAGGTATACTTACCCGGCCATGTGTGGCAAATTTCAAGTCAATCGGGCTTCGGGGAAAAAAGTATTAGCTTTCTAACTCAAGGACCGACTTCGTCGGTCGCTCGGGCCCTAATAATAATACAAATGATAGTAAGTTTAACAACTTTGATTGCAGGTTTCAGCCCATAGGACACAGCCTTGTTGATGATTCCATCAACTCATGGTTTCAGGTTTGGAAATGTCCATACAGTCACCATGAGGATGATATATTTGGCTCTGATGTTGTTAGAGCTGGAATAAAACATATGCGCATTCTCACGGCCCTTGTACATGTCAAACTGTAGCATGTATGCCGAGATATCGAAGAGGCCACTTGGGGGCACCGGTGCTCATCAGTTTCGTTCATGTACCAGTCAGACAGCAGAACCAGCTGCTTGTTAGCCTCTGGATATCATTCCTGCCAGCTGCGGACTCAGGTGAGACGATTGCGCTCTGGTTGATTGCTACAAATCATTTCGATTTAAACAATTTTATTGACTCCAGGTCATTTCTTATTTCTGCTACTGTCATGATGCAACATACATACAGGTTGTTAGATTTTTGTTTTGTTTTTCTCTAAAAAAAGAATACACATGTAGGACCACAATTATCACAATATGTTAAGTAAAACACTTGATTTCATAAGTTATCAGCTTTATGTAGCCTACACTCGATACACACATATCATGTTACTGTGCCCGCAACTCTTGTGGACTCTCTTGAGCTGCTGTCTGTTTTTGATACCTCAACATTTGCCATTACGAATGACAATAATACCAAGATCATAGCAGAAATTTTAGCCTTTAATAGACTGGGTTAATCAGCCACATAGCTGTTCTTGTATTGGTTTAATCAGTGTGTGTTTGTATGTGTGTGTGTATGTGTTTGCACACGTGATGGAGCACAGTCGTCTGAGGGAAGTTATTGGTTATTGAAGCTTTTCCATGTGGCCCTCAGGAACAAACACAGTGAAAACACAGCTGTGGATGTCCAGTCCTCTGACAGGCCAGACCTCTACCGTGGAGGCCAGAGCATCCGTCTGCCTGAGGGGTCCAAACCCCATGCTACATTCCCGCCACATGCCGTTCGCTTTATTTACTCTCTGGTCACATGTTACCCGCTTGGTCGCAGCGGCTCTGGCAGAAGCAGTTCAATTCACCAAGCCTCCCCTCTCTCTTTCTGCAGATGTTACTGAGGTTTATTTGTATTTAGAAGGCCTTTGTTTTCTTCAGTTGCATCAGTAAGCTGTTTCTCCACCGGTGGGGTTATATGCCTTTGTGTCAGGCTGTTTCTAGCAGTGGGACAGCTGAATCTTCTGGGGCCAGAGTGTTCATGTGCTCCATCCGAACCTCCAGAGGGGTCTTACTGCCTGTGATGCTCTGATTCAAGATCTGGTGGTGAACTTGGAGTTACACATAAAACATTTCTCCACCTGGGGAATGTTTTTTTTATGTCTGCACTTTGAATGGAGTCAAAGAAGTGAAAGATATTTGCTTTTGTCCTTTCTACAGAAATTATTCTTTGGATAGTTTTTGTGATTTATTGTAAATTTTTACAAATGTTCCTTAATATCCACACAAACCTTCGATCAATAAGATCAGTTTATCTCTTTTACAGCCATTTGTAACTCTAAAAAAATAAATCTCAGTCAGTGTGTCATTTGCATATCTCGAGAATTATGGTTGAGGATAGTTTTTACTAGTTATTGCGTGATTATTTGCGGAATGTTTTTTTTTCTTGTAAAACATTTATTATTCCCCTTTGATCATTCAAATGATTGCGCATTTATTTTACATCATTTGTTATTTGTCTTTAAAAAGTGTCCCGCATTATAACCTGCATTTGATTACGTAATTAATCGCAAAAAGCAATATGTAAGTACATAAGCCACTTTTTATTTTAAAACCTATTCGCTGAAAACGTGCATTGCATGTTGCATACACAGTGGGAATTTCATTCACGAATCAAGAACGAATATATCGATGTTGCACATCAGATTAAAGAAAAAGGTCTGGGCTACCAGAATATATAAACCAGTTTTACATAATTCAAACAAAACTCAAATGACCAACTAAATGCATGACCAAATATTAATGTCGATATCTTGCCAGCGACTGAACTCGCTCGCTAAATGTAGCTCTCAAGCAAGGTAGCTTTATGCTACATACACAAACGAAAGCAAACAGTCCAGGTATTCCTCACATATCCCTCAAATCCCTATAAACCAAACCCTCAGCGAGATAAAAGCCAATGAACACCAGCATCAGACATTTCTTTATCCAGCGATTTATGAAAAATGCCCCTTACCTGTGATGAAAAGCTGTGAAAGCTATGTTGTTTCCGCTAAATCCACACTGAAATATGTCCCACTACTTCCTGTGTCACACTGAAATCATTCCTGGCTCGTTTAGTGTCAGATTACCCACGTGGGGGAGGGTTAGACTTTCAGCATATAGGGGCGAGCGTTTCACACAGGGACTGCGCCTTATTGATCCGATTGGCTAACAGTGCTGTCAATTTTATTTTGGTGGGGATAGCTCAATTCTATAGGCACTAACGATTCAAAGGAGGTTTCATTCACTCATATCGACCAATCCGTTATGGAGATATTGCCTCTCATAATCACATGCCCCTGGCTTTGCGAAAAAGATATGCATGTGGATTTCAGAGCAAAAAACATTATTTTGGTTTGGCGTTGTGTATGTTACTGCTGTATTTGGATGTATTGAACACCATTAGTGATATACAAGTGAAATATGTAGTTTGGTACATGAGAAAATTCAAATTGCACTCATTGTGCCAAATGGCCATTTTCGGAGACCTCACCTCAACTGTCTATACTAAAAACTCTCATTTTTTTCTGCTTCACTTTATCAATGTCAATCTTTGCAAAGAGAATGTTCACATATTGTGCTATGATTTGGTAGGTTTAAACCTGCAGCTGCATCATTCCAAAGGGATAATCATCCTGAAAATTATTCTTTTTTTTTGGCGAACCTGAAATTATTTCATTTTAGCTGTGTTCCATCTTCATTTAATCTTAACCAGTTACATATATACTGATATTTACACATCTGAACAAATATCACAAGTGTTCCCTTTATAATAACACCAAAACTATTCAAATAGACCTTAGGGTTGCAGAGATATACTCTTTGTAGTACGGGTATGCAATTTTTGAGCAGAGGCCTAAAAAATAGTTGTATAGTGATTCTGGCCCTGTTGGTATCGGACCGAAACCAACTTGTGTGGTGTCGCTCACATATAACATGCCAGCTCATTTGTATATTCGGTTCCTCATCTGAAGATGAGACATCTCATGGCTTGAGAACTGTCTTTCCCTTTAAGTAAGCCCTCACAGAAGATGTATATATCATACCACAACATAGACTTAGGCAGTAACGGACTGGCTACAGGAAAGGATGCAATAGCAGACATTTGACATTTCGCTAGGAGGACGTGTTTACTGATGATTGACCGGTGCAGGACATGTCAGCTTTGCATGGGAAGGTGACCAGCATCAGTCTAAATAGCGGGACTTTTCCTGCCTTTAACTCTAAATTTGACTTATTTACATGTTGTATCTTGTTGGCTGGCTAACTAGTCCTTACTACACTGAAAGAAAGGGCTTTCTTCAGAGATGGAGGGTGTGTGAGCCCTGAGGGTATTTTCCCCTTGGGTCGAGCGGCCTTTTGGGCTAACACAACTGTCTTTTTTCTTTTCTTTTTTTTTGACCGGCCCATAAAACAGGTATAGCCTATATTTTTTCTTCATTGACACCAGTCTGGCCCAGTCACATCTTTGAACCTGGAATTGGAGAACAGCTGCTTCTCCTAAACAAGGAATTTCTCGTCGGCATGGATCGTACACTCATGCTGAGTAAATCTCTGCCATTTGTACGTACCACCTGCTCAATTACCATTTGAACGGTTTAATGGGGTCCTTGAATTAGTCCAAGAAGGATCAGTCACAATTCTGGTGGAGAGCAAAGAAGAGGAGAAATGCCAATGGACACATTGTCCTCCTTATACACACCCATCAGCCATGCAGATGGCTCTTCTGTAGGGAAGAAGTGCATGATTGGTGGCTGCCTCTCCCCTTTCTTGTTGTCATGCTCTTCAAAGTCTGTGGCAATGGATGAAGGCTTCTGCCTGTGATAGATGCTGCAGTGAGCCTTATCCCTTTACAGTAATTTGGAATGTTTACAGTGCTCTACGTGGAGCAAGGTTGCTGCTTTGTTTTCAGACTTCCCTATCACTCAAGAGAGAAGGTCTTTTTTTGTCAGAAAATAAATAAATCAGTTGAGGCATTAACTACTTCTTGGCTAAGGGCTGCTCTGGTCAAATGCTGGGCTGCGCTTTGTTGCTTATCCCTCTCGCAATGTTAGAATGAAGCTTTCATATACTCTACTTTGTATTACTTTTGTTTTCTTGCACTGATTGAACAGGAGGAATTTTATCATCGCCTTGTTCATTTTGAATGAATCAGCTTTTTTAAGATTTAAACTATATCCTCTGAATGCATGCATGTGATTTAAAGTGGGCACACCTAATCTGTCACATCAGAAGAAAATCTCCCATGAATTAGTCTAACTCTATTGTCTTCTTCTAATCCATTCTGGTGGTACCAGATGGATTTTTGAGACAGTACAAAGAAGGACGAAAGATATTTCGTCCGTCTTTGTACTGTCTCAAAAACAGCAGAGATGTTTTAGGGGCTGTTCACATGCCATGTTTTTTTGGCCCCTCAAAAAAATCTGCATGCTGAAGGCAAAAGCGACACCATTGCTGAGAGCAAGCATTCCCAAATGCTTATATTTCAGGGTGCGACGACTTCGTCCAGAGACATTTTTGTTTCAACTTTTGCTGATACACAAAGCAATGTATCAAATTGGCTTAACACATGAATGTGCAGTAAAATAAAGACAGCAAGGCTTTGCCTTCATTGAAAAACAATTGATCACTTTTGTACATTATCAAAGACAGAGCGTACAGTGTAGGTTGACTGACGAGACTAAGGGACTCATGAGTTAACAGATGTTAACAGAGAGCGTGCGTGTACACACACACACACACACACACACACACGTCTCCCAAACCCCCCCTTCCCCTGTCTCTCTGTGGGGCATCATGTCACTTCCTCCTGGGAGCTGAAAATCATAGCATCTTCTTAAGTTTTTCCACCTGCTCCTCTGCTTCTGGTGTGAGGCCCGCCAGAGCAAGCTGACAGAAGTCAAAGCCTCCATGTTGATTCAGCTTCCTCGCATCCAAACTATTCCCTGAGGAACAGATCCTGTGTGTGGGTTAGGGGGCGGTTGTGGCCTGGAGCAATCCATATGGCATGAAGTTCATGAATAACTGATTCAAGTAAAAATATTAACGTTTGTTAATTACAAGTTGCTAATCTTGTCAGCTTTGTGTTCTCTGTCCTTTTCAAGCAGTACACATGCCAAGCTGCAGAGGGAAAGGATTAAGAAAACATACATACATAACACAACATTCATACTCACTTTGATGTCCACTGTTCTCTCACCTATGTATAGCCAAAATATTGATGCGTCCAAAAAAAGACCATTGAAGTTCTAGCTTGGTGAAGTCACATGACATGAAAAGCTTCCAAGTCAATGAAGAAAAGAGTGTTGCCTTGCATCTGAGACTAAGTGTATCACAACTGATGAATTACCTTTATGTATTTTTAAACATATGTGCAATTTTCCATTGTGGTTTGCACAATGCAGATTTTAACAAAGGTTTCCGATACGAGACCAGAAATGCATCACAATGCTGATTTATGTTTTATTGCTAGTCAGAAGGTTAGCAATTGGAAGACATCACAAATTAAAGAAAGAGGAATAACACTGAAATTCTAGTTAAATGAAGAAAAACTGGAAACCACATTAAATACAAGAGCATCGTATTGGCTGCACTGAGATGTACTTCTATTTAATTCAATTTATTTTGTACAGTCTGAAGTCACAAACTACAAATTATCCTCAGAGGTCTTTGCAATCTGTACACATACGACATCGTCTGACATCAGAACAGCAAAAACTCCCCCAAAAGGGGAGAAAAAGGGAAGAAACCTTAGGGAGAGCAACAGAGGAGGGTCCCTCTATCAGGCTGGATAGAAGTACAATAGATGTCATGTGTACAGAATGAACAACATAACAGAGTTACAACACATGTAATGCATATGACAAAAATTATTCATATAATGAGAGTACGACCAAAAATAACAGCAACAGTGGATATACTAGAATAATAATGATAATCAAAGCTATCGAGCGGCGTTGAACGGGTTCGAGCACCTCTGCGCGCGTCGGGGGCGCTGGCGGGACACCGGCTCGCCCGGCCGAGAACCCTCGACCGCTAGTCAGACGTTTTTTCCCCGCGTGGAGTGCGTGAAGCAGGACGTTACGCTTTTCAAATACTTTACCAGTTCCTGTATCCGCTGTGCGCCGCTAGACGACACGCTCAACAACATGCGTCATGTTTCTCTATGTGAAGTGTAGACCACGTCATGTAAATCAGGAGAGACCAGTCAGATAAAGAAAATATATTTATTTCTTGTTAACATATGATATGCGATGGTAAAGTCTCGACAGAGTCTTTGGCGCTTGGACTCTACAGGGACATTTGTAATCGAGGGCCGTCTGCCCCGATCAGCAACAAGATAAATCCCCCCGTGGAGTCCAGACCTAGTGGTGGTGGTGGCTGATGAGGCTGATAGAATGATGAAGCTGATGGATCTGTAAAGACTGGGCGGAGATGGGGAGGTGAAGGGGTGCGTAACGGCAACATGAATAAACTGAAGGTAGAGAGACAGTCATATTTAAAAGAGACAGCGGCAAGATGATAGGCTCACCATGCAATAGTTTCGTTGTGCTTATTATTGGATGATTGACAGCCTAGAACAATGACAGCAATTAAATAATGAGTGAGCATGCGTGAGAAGTGATTGGCAGATGTATGACAAATAAATTACGGGCTTGCAGGAGTGTGGTCTTATGACTGAACTTATGCTTTAGCGTCATGTAAATCCGATGCCGTTTTTCATGTAACTTTCCTTTTGCCTGTAGGTGGCGCTATGAAATTGTGAACATTTCTTCATGGGAATGTGCTCAGGCCTGGACCGGCATCATGCATGAGACATTTTGGGTGGATTGTATGATGTACCTTGAAGTTACAACAACTTTCTCTAACATAACGAACCGCACAAAATGGGAGTGAAATGGAAGCCACGCCACGTCAAGACCTTTGAGAAAAACCTGACGATTTCAATAATTTTTCATCACAAAGGTCTAAAGAGCATCCTGCCCAAATTTGAAGTTGATCGCATTAATTCTGTAGGAGGAGTTCGTAAGAGTACAAAGGCTGAAAATGGCGAAAAATTACAAAAAAGCCCAAATTGGCCAAATTACTGTAGCGCCCCCTAGAGTCTCAATGGCATACAAATTTCAGGTCATGTTACAGGATGCAATGGGCACATATGCTGCAAATCCTGTGACACTAGGCCCAATGGTTTTGAAGTTATAAGTATTGATATACAAGCCACGACCCTAAGAGGTTCATTGGTCCTTATCTTATGAATGCAATAAGATATCAACAATCTTTTAATACTTTTTAATGATCTAGGTCCAATAATGATCTACAGCACATTTGGTATGAATCGGACCCAGCGTGTAGGAGGAGTTCGCAAGAATAGGTTTTTCACATAATTCAAAATGGCGGAAAATCTAAGTAGGCGGAGCTTAGGGTTCTGAGAGGCTTTTTTGTAGAGCAGGGAAATGGATGGATCTGTATAGCACTTTTCTAGTCTTCCAACCACTTAAAGCACTTTAACAGTACATGACATCATTCACACACTGATGGGAGGAGCTAAGGTGCCACCTGCACATCAAGAGTAGCTAACATTCACACACCATAGGCACAGCTACAGGAGCAATTTGGGGTTAAGTGTCTTGCCCAAGGACACATCGACATGGGCTAGCCAAGCTGGGGATTGAACCACCGATCATCTGATTGAAGGACAACCATGCTCACCACTAAGCCACAGTCGCCCACGAGATGGATATGTGTGTCAAATTTCAAGTCAATCGGACAAACTGTCTGGGGGCATCGCCTGTCCAACTTCTAGGGGGCGCTAGAGAGCCATTTTTTAATGCACAAATATGACACTTATATCAGATGGCTATTTTCACCAAGCCTGACAAGTGTGCCAAATTTGGTGAGTTTTCGAGTATGGCAAGTACCCACAATATGCGCCCAATGTTAAAAAATAAGAATCAGAAAAAGAAAAACTCTTAGAATTTCAATAGGGTCCTCCCGGACCGACTTCGTCAGTGCTCGGACCTTAATAAACATGACAGTTTCAATAGGGTCCTCTTGGACCGACTTTGTCGGTACTCGGACCCTAATAATAAGAAATATGCCAATTACAATAGGGTCCTCTCGGACCAACTACGTCGGTGCTCGGACCCTAATTACAGTTTCAATAGGGTCCTCTCGGACCGACTTCGTCGGTGCTCGGACCCTAATAATAGCAGTAATGGTATTGGCAATAGTAATAGCAATGCAACTAATAATAATAATGATAATAGCAGTAGGTGTCGGGCAGGACCACGGTCCAGATAAAACCATGATTCATGGAAACCTGTGAGGAGAGAAAGCATAAAGACTCCGGAGAAGAAGTAGAGTTAGTAATGTGCATTAATGGGACATGAATGCATACAGAAGGAGATAGAGAAGAGGAGAGCTCAGTGTATCCTAAGATGTCCCCCAGCAGTCTAGGCCTATAGCAGCATATCTAGAGGCTGGACCAGGGCAAACCTGAGCCAGCCCTAAATATAGGCGCCATCAAAGAGGAAAGTCTTCAGACTACTATTTAATGTGGTGTGTCTGACCCCCGGACTGAAAGTGGAAGCTTTTTCCATGGAAGAGGAGCTTGATAACCGAAGGCTCTGGCTCCCATAATACTTTTTAAGACGCTAGGAAGTACAAGTAGACCTGCATTCAGTGAGCGCAGCTCTCTAGTGGGTTAATATAGTACTATAAGCTCTCTAGTGGGGTAATATGGTACTATAAGCTCTCTAGTAGGGTGATATGGTACTATAAGCTCTCTAGTGGGGTAATATGGTATTATAAACTGTCTAGTGGGTAATATGGTACTATGAGCTCTCTAGTGGGGTAATATGGTACTGTAAGCTCCTTCAGATATGATGGTGCCTCACCAATTAAGGCTTTGTAGGTGAGGAGAAGGATTTTAAATTCAATTCTGGATTTTATAGGGAGCCAGTGCAGAGAAGCTAATACAGGAGTAATATCTCTTTTCTTAGCTTTTGTTAGTACACGAGCTGCAGCATTCTGGATCAACTGGAGAGATTTAAGAGACTTATTAGATCAGCCTGATAAGGAATTGCAGTAGTCTAGTCTAGAAGTAACAAATGCGTGAACAAATCTTTCTGCATCGCTTTGAGACAGAATGTGTCTGATTCTTGAAATGTTACGTAGGTGAAAAAAGGCAGTCCTTGAGATATGTTTTACTGGATGGTGGTGCTGGATGCCAGGGCAATGCAATGATTTCAGAGGTGTTCTGGGCCTAGTAAAATAACTTCAGTTTTGTCTGAGTTTAACATCAGGAAGTTGCAGGTTATCCAGGTTTTTAAGACATGCTTGAAGTTTAGTGAACTGGTTGGTTTCGTCTGGCTTGATCGATCGATATAATTGAGTATCATCTGCATAACAATGACATTTTATGGAGTGTTTTCTGATAATATTGCCTAATGGAAGCATATATATATTAGGTGAATCAAATTGGTCCAAGCACAGAACCTTGTGGAACTCCGTGACTGACGTTGGTGGTCATCGAGGTTTCATCATTAACATATACAAATTGAGATCGATCTGATAAATAGGATTTAAATAAGCTTAGCGCAGTACCTTTAATGTCAATCAAATGTTCTAGTCTCTGTAACAGGATGTGATGGTCAATGGTGTCAAAAGCAGCACTAAGGTACAGAGACAAGTACAGAGATAAGTCCTTTATCTGATGCAATTAGAAGGTCATTAGTAATCTTCACCAGTGCTGTCTCTGTGCTATGATGTTTTCTAAATCCTGACTAAAAATCCTCAAATATACTATTGTTATGTAGAAAGTCACACAACTGATTTGCGTCTACTTTCTCAAGGATCTTAGAGAGGAAGGGAAGGTTAGAGATCGGTCTATAGTTAGCCAACACCTCTGGATCAAGAGTGGGCTTCTTGAGAAGAGGCTTAATTACAGCTACTTTGAAAGACTATGGTACAGCTCTAACAAGAGGTTCTTATTGGCTTTACTAAACCATTACAACATGAGGTACCTCTCAGCCACTCCTTTAAGTATAAATTAAGATAAGGATTTCTAATATAAATATTATAATTGCAGGTGAAGAATTTCATCATAGGGTCTGATTTTAAGTCACGCCTGTCAGACAATCCTTATGTTATCTTGTTGTATTTTATGTTGTTGTCTGCTATCCATGGAATGCCAAATCTCTGAGAGGGCTTGGAGAGTTTCAACCCTGTACCTTGTCAAGATGGATTAATTGTTTACACATTACACATTTTTATTCCAGACAGTGCTTTACTGATTACCACTTTCACATTGTTCAAGATGTAGAAAAGGAAACTTTAATTTCATGTAATTTCTTTTGGCTCATTTACAAACAGCTGCATCCTCCATCTCATCCATCCATGGGAGCTGCTCCTCATTCTTCAGGAGTTATATTTTTTGGGGATCGAATCTATCAAGATCAACCTGATCTGTATGGCATGTTTGCATTTCAGAGAACCAATCAATTAATTTTTGTGTAATGGTAATAACTTGTGACCTAGCATGAGTGTTTTTATGATCAGCACTGTTGTTTTTGACAATGCAAGGATTTGTGGAGAAACAATATACTAGCCCAGATCTGTAGTTATAGAGAGCTTTTTGTTGTTAGCTGCATTACCAGCATGGCTCTCGTGATGGCAATGCTGGTCAGTTAGTCGGTTGGTCCACCACTTTGGTCCAGACCTCATTATCTTAGCAACTATGGATTGCCATGATATTTGGTGCAGATATCAAAGAACCCCAGAGGAAGATTCCTATTAACTTTGGTTAATCGTTGACTTCTAAAAACAGATTAACATGTTTGGTTCAGAGTCAAATGTCTTGACAATTATTGGATGGATTGTGATGTAATGTTTTAAAGATATCTATGTTCGGCAAAAGATGAATTGTTTTGATCCAACTTTTCATCTTGACCCATCGATTAAATTTTGACTGCAGGCTATGGGCCAGGGTTTGCCTAAAACAAACAAACACTTCAATTTTGGCAACCCAAATTTCTATCCTCGACAAGTATACTGATTGTGTTCAAGTGATACAAGTCTGTTCATGTATGCATGCGGTGTAAAGCAGGTAACCTTTAGATCTCCCTTTGTAGCTTTACTATTAAAAAATGAGTTACCAAATGGTGTATGACAGCATCACTTTTGCTGTATTGTTTTTTTGTACATCATGGTGCTCTATGTTTACATTATTTGAAACCACCTGTAAGGTTTTGATGGTGGTGAACACTTACAAACGGGAAAGCTGACGGCATTGAGACGTAAAGCATGATGGCGAGATGTAAAGTGTGATTGTTGACAGTTTGTCTATGTACTTTTGTCTTGCATTCCAGCCTTTATTCCTTGTGTTAGTTAACCAAGTGGATTTGAAACTTTGCCTGTTTTTCTTAGACCCGATATCTGCTTGACTCCTTTTGGATTTGTTTGCTTTGCTGATCTCCTGTGTACTGATACCAGCTTTTCAAGTAAATACTTTTACTTAACTGATCCACTGTGTTTTGAGTTGTGCTCTTGAGTCCTGTTTGTGCCACCAGTAAAACCTCTTCCTACCTCAGTATTCATGATCGAAGACGTAGTATCCGTAAGTAGCAGACTTGCTGTGCATAATAGCGCACGACCGAGTATGCAGGTAGCTCAGTTACGTGCCCCCAGGAAAGCTCAATTTGCATATGCAATACGTCGTTAGAAAGCCTGAAGTCTCCTATAAACGAAGGGCTTGATAAACCTAAACGTATCGCTAACTGTTACTGATGAAATGTAGTCAAACAAAAACAGAGCAAATCCACATTTTCAGGGCACGGAAAAGATAGCTCAGTCTCCTGGCTTCAATACATTACTGTGACTAGTGACACACTTGGCCAGATACTAACATTGTACAATATTGAAAACAGGCGTCATTATGATCGCCAAAGTCATTTTTAGACACAGACACACCATAATGAATCATCATGAAAAGTGAAAACGATGACCCCGTTGATTGACGGTTTATGTCAGAGAAAAAAATAGGTTTGTTGTGAAAGTCCTTGCCTTTTCTGAAGCCGCTAGCTCCATGCTAACATCTACTAGTACATCCACTGGTAAAGTTAGGGTGTATCCTGTAACTTTCGCCGTCAAAATGCTCTAAGACCCGACTTGCAGCGGTTATCGCAACTTTAGACAGTGTCTGTTTGGGCTCCTCTTGTGAAAAATGCATAAGAAATAAAAGAAAACTGATGTTTTCTCTGCAAAGATGAGGATTTCATGAATGCTGGAATACCAAACATGGCCATGTTTATTGACGTAGTGTGCGTGAGCAAGCCGTAAGAAGGGGAGGGGATCGCGGATGCGGGCATCTTCGGGGAGTTGAAGAGGTTAAAGTAAAATGAACATAAATATTTTCACTATTCAGCTAAATCCCAATTTTCACTCACTCTACTTCTATTTATTGGCAACAGCTTGCACACTAAACTTCCAGTACAGCAGGGGTATTGAATACAAATTCAGCGAGGTCCAAGAGAGAATTTTGTCATGCAAAGGTCTGGAACATCACAATAATGTCTAACTTGCACTATGATTTAGTGCCATATATGTTGATGTAGCCTTGCAGTTGTATTAACGTCTGTATGTAGTCAACAACTGACTGTCAAAGAAAATAAATAAAGTTCAATTGAATAATATCTAAACAATACTTAGGCAGATTTCAAATTGAACTGGATGAATTATAAATAATGCATGCTCTAATAATAAATAAATGTTCTCTCATTTCAAGTAAAATATGGGCTGGATTTAAAAATAAAATACATAACACATTGCTTTTGAAAAATGTGACTCCTAAATTAAAGTACTTAATTTTAGAAAAAAATGATTTAACTGATCTGTCCATGCCCTGCAGCTTTATTATTCTCGTTTTCTAAAAAGAGAAAACTGTGTGCATGGACTATATTATTATGGTTATTGAAACCACTTGTTTTTGCGATATTACTCTCTGTTTACATCATTTTTGGGCAGTTAAAAATGTTACGTCAGGATTCTGATCATATTGGGCTCTTAGATTAATTTTTCTGTGCCTTCATTTTGGATTTAATTGGGTATGTTTGCGCAAAAGATTTGTGCTTTGTCTCGTAGTGGCGCTTCACATTGACACTTTTGATAATTGTCACAGTTTCTGAACATATGAGACAAACTGCCCATGGGAAAAATGAACATATAAGTCTGTCCATTCTTAGTTAAAGGCTCTGGTTAAGCTGTCGACATTTTTCTTTTTCGAGCATTTGAAATAAATTTGACTCACGTACTTCTCCAACTGTTACCTATTAGTGACCCCTGCAGTACAGTAACATGAAAGTTATGAGAACACCTGACACAAAATAAATTTGTCACATGACCCTCGTCTGACAGGCTAATTCTGTCAGTTCAACAAAAAATTTCAACCAAATAACATAATATTTGCTTTAGTAACATAGAATTATGTGTCATATGTATTGGACAATGTAGGACATCCAACACAAAGTCAACAGATCAATGGATATATCTTCAAAACAACAAAACTATTACTAACGTTATGGACATTTTCTCTTTTATTTTACGTTAGTCAGTCTAGTGAAAGGAGTAAAAATATTGAGTCCATCAAATGTATCCTTCAGTGTTGTGCTCATCAGTCCTACCAGTATTGATGGGGAAAACAACTGTTCAGAATCATCCCATGACCTAGCTTGGCTGGCTACATCTGTTGAACCCCACCGCCACTGTTGTAGTGCAGAGAAGCAGCGGAAGAAATCCAATGTCCTCTTAAGATGTCAAATCTAAAACACACAGGGAGCAAATGTTATGTTCTGGTAGCTAAGACGTGGACCCAAAAGCAGCACACCAAGATCAGGGTTAAAGTAGTAACCACAATTTATTAATAATGGCAAACAAATTGGAAGTTTGAAAGGGAGCGCGGAGAGTGGGCGAGGATGTCCGAGAGGAAGCAGGACAGGCAACTGGAGTCAGGCAAGGAACAGGAAGCGAAGGCCGCTGGCAGGTAGGTGTTCCGAAACACTGTGGCAACGAAACGATCTGGCGGTGAATGGCAGGAAGACCAGGGTTGATATACAGCCAAGGGTGATGGATGATTGTTGACAGCTGGTCAGGAATCACCGCCCAGGAGAGGGAGGGGGATATGGCCACGCCTCCTCACGGACAGACAGACCAGACTGATTGAGAGTAAAACACACAAGAGACAAAAGGACAGGGAAACAGAGGAAACACAGGGAAAACTACTAGACTAGGTGATAATATGACAAAAGACCAGGCCATTATTCTCTTATAAGCATAACCTCCTAGCTTGTGAAAAAAACTTGGCGAACACACTCCAGATCTACATCAAGTTTTCTTTCAAATTTCACCGCACACTATAGGTGATTTTATTTAAATATACCACACAACTGGAATTCTTCCACTTATACAGCTTGTATCTTAAAAAAAAAAAGTAAAACATAAAGTCCTCTCCCCCGGAGAGCCAACAAGCATCTGACTCTGATGTCACTCGCTACTACTACTTCTACTAAAGTCAGTTAAACAAGTGAGGTGAAGATAAAATTGTTGGTAGTCTACCAGTTACAAATACAGTGCCTTTGTGATATCGGGAAATACACTAAAATTATCCAGAGCCTAAAAGCACACCATCTTGGAGAACATGGCTGCTGTGATGCATAGCTTCAAACCATACCCACTTTGGTATGGTAGCGGAAGCTCTCCTTACAGCTCATCCATGTCTTAAAGAGCCTGATAGTGTGAGAAGATGGGACGGATGAAGCCTCAAGTTTAAAAAGGGGAATTATCATACCAAGCTGGCCAGATCTGGATGTGTGGAGGTATCTGTCAAATCAGGCAGAAGGGGCAGAAACAACCCTGACAAAGAGCACCCCCACAACCTTAAAAGTGCCAAACGAACTGAAGTGAACTACCTTCCAAACTTTCCCAGAGGAGAAAACCAGACCAGTATGGAAGAAATGAGACTACAGATTGTGCATGAAGTTGAGAAGAGTGAGAGAAACCTACTGTTGATAGAAAAGCTTACGCAGCACCCTTTTCCCTTCGTTGCCAGAACATCGTTCAGGAAAACCCATTGGTGAAGGACTTCTTCAAGAAATGGCTAGCCCTTTGGATTGAATCAAAGGTAAAACACAGACTGTCAATCTTTCTGTTTTCTGCCCCTCTTCACACATGTTTTAGTCCCAGCCTTTCTATAATAGGGTCCCTGACAATCACCCTCTTTTTGTGAACAATGGTTACATATTAACCAGATGATTACATGATTACAATACCTTGAGGATTGTGGTGGCCTGTTCTTTGTACCTCTTCTTTCCTGGGCCACGTTACAGGACTCCGTTTATCGACTCACACGCTTAGCAGTTTGAATCATAACTCTGTAGACGTTGATTCCATTTTCGTAATTTCATTCATTTATTTTCACTTTTATCAACTTAACAAAATCATAATCAGTCTCACGTGAGGTCAAAAGATTGTGCCGATGTCCCGTTCTACACAAAGGAAAACCCTCGAGACTCGGTCCCACCCCTTCCTCTTATCACAGCTGATCCTCATTAGATTAGTATAAATAATTCCCAAAAAAGGTATTAATCTTAATAGGAATTTAACATGCATTCATATCTCAAAGGAATGTATTTAAATTACACAAAATATATTATATGAAATCAGTTTTAATCAAAAACAGAAATATGGCTCTAACAAGGATAATTAATACTTTGCATGCGCCTATGTTGCTCAACAATGTATTTTATCAGAAAACAATTTTTCAGTTGCAAATTAATTATTGGTCTTCATACACTTGTGTGTGTTTTTAGTTTTGTAGGCTTGTGCTGGTTTTCATAGTATCACAAACATCAACCTACGGAACCACTTCTATGCTGAGCTTGACCGACAGATCAATACAGAAAGAAGGCGGCATGCACCGGCAAGGTACCAGATCCTACAGATTTATGATATCCAGAGTTAAAGATGAACTTGATCCTGTGGACCCACCACCCGCAAGGATAAGCATCGGGGTCGGTTGCTATATAGACCAGGCAGCGGGCCGGGCAGGGGGCCTGGGCGAGCCGATCGCCGACAGCATAGACTAGCTCTAGGGACGTGGAACGTCACCTCGCTAGCGGGGAAAGAGCCGGAGCTGGTGCGGGAGGTGGAGCAGTACCAGCTAGATATAGTTGGCCTCACCTCCACGCACAGCACTGGCTCTGGAACCAAGCTCCTGGAGAAGGGTTGGACTTTGTCCTTTTCTGGAGTTGCCCAGGTTGAGAGGCGCCGGGCGGGAGTGGGGATACTCACGAGCCCCCAGCTGAGCGCCGCCGTGTTGGAGTTCTCCCCGGGGAATGAGAGGGTCGCCTCCCTGCGCCTGCGGGTTGCGGGGAGTAAGGCTCTGACTGTTGTTTGTGCCTATGCACCGAACAGCAGTTTGGAGTATCCGGCCTTCTTGGAGTCGGTGGGAGGGGTCCTGGAAAGGGCGCCTCCTGCTGACTCCATAGTTCTCCTGGGAGACTTCAACGCTCACGTGGACAGCGACAGAGAAACCTGGCGGGGGGTGATTGGGAGGAACGGCTTGCCCGATCTGAACCCGAGTGGTGTCTCACTGTTGGACTTCTGTGCTAGCCATGGTTTGTCCATAACGAACACCATGTTCGAACATAGGGTGGCTCATAAGTGTACCTGGTACCAGAACACCTTAGGCCGTAGATCAATGATCGACTTTGTAATCGTTTCATCTGATCTGTGCCCGTATGTCTTAGACACTCGGGTGAAGAGAGGAGCAGAGCTGTCAACTGATCACCACCTGGTGGTGAGTTGGATCAGATGGCAGGGGAATCGGCTAGAAAGACCCGGCAAGCCCAAACGTGTAGTGAGGGTGAACTGGGAACGTATGGCGGAGGATCCTGTCCGAGAGGTCTTCAACTCCCACCTCCGGAAGAACTTCTCACACATCCCAAGGGAGGCTGGGGACATGGAATCCGAGTGGACCATGTTCAAAGCCTCTATTGTGGACGCGGCCGCTAGGAGCTGTGGTCGGGCCTGGTTGGCTCAAGGGTCTCCTGAAGCAGCTGAGAGGTACCGGCAGGCCAGAAGGGCTGCAGCTGCGGTGGTCGCGGACGCTAAAACTCGGGCATGGGAGGAGTTCGGGGAGGCCATGGAGAAGGACTTTCGGTTGGCCTCAAGGAAGTTCTGGCAAACCATCCGACGGCTCAGGAAGGGAAAGCAGGGCTTACCCCAGGCTGTGCTCAGCACAGGGGTTTGCCCAACCAGTCTACATGTGTTTTGTGGACTTGGAGAAGGCCTTCGACCGGGTCCCTAGGGGGTTTTTGTGGGGGGTGCTGCGGGAGTATGGGGTGCCGGACCCGTTACAACGGGCCATCAAGTCTCTGTACGACTGCAGTAGGAGCTGTGTTCGTATTCTCGGCAATAAGTCAGACGTGTTCCCGGTGGGTGTTGGCCTCCGCCAGGGCTGCCCTTTATCACCGGTGCTGTTCGTGACTTTCATGGAAAGGATATCTAGGCACAGCCGGGGGGAGGAGAACGTCGGGTTCGGGGGTCTCGGGATCGCCTCTCTGCTGTTCGCAGATGATGTGGCCCTGTTGGCCTCTTCGGACCATGACCTCCAGCATTCACTGGGGCGATTTGCAGCCGAGTGTGAAGCGGCGGGGATGAGAGTAAGCACCTCCAAATCTGAGGCCATGGTGCTCTGCCGGAAACCGGTGGATTGCTCCCTCCGGGTGGGGACACAGTGCCTACCTCAAGCGAAGGAGTTCAAGTATCTCTGGGTCTTGTTCACGAGTGAGGGTAAGATGGAGCGGGAGATCGACCGACGGATCGGTGCGGCTGCAGCAGTAAAACAGATGCTGCACCGGACCGTCTTGGTGAAGAGGGAGCTGAGCCGGAAGGCAAAGCTCTCAATTTACTGGGCGGTCTACGTTCCGACCCTCACCTATGGTCACGAACTCTGGGTCGTGACCGAAAGAACGAGGTCTCGGATACAAGCAGCCGAAATAAGTTTTCTCCATAGGGTGGCCGGGCTCAGCCTTAGAGATAGGGTAAGGAGCTCGGACATCAGAAGGGAACTTGGAGTTGAGGCGCTACTCTTTCGTATCGAAAGGAGTCAGCTGAGGTGGTTTGGGCATCTAATCAGGATGCCTCCTGGACGCCTCCCGTTAGAGGTTTTCCAGGCACGCCCAACTGGTAGGAGGCCCCGGGGAAGACCCAGGACACGCTGGAGGGATTATATCTCCCAGCTGGCCTGGGAACGCCTCGGGATCCCCCAGAACGAGCTGGAACATGTTGCGGGTGAGAGGATGAAAATGGATGGATGGATGGAAGATGAACTTGGTCCAAAGCAAGTTTTGCCAAGGACAGCTGAGTCTAAATTTGTCAACACTCAAATTTCAGTGGTTTACTGATTACCACCATCACTATCTTCATTGTATACAAACTAGTCACTCAAAATAAGTTGCCTTGCTTTATGTCACATTTTGTCATGGCTGTGACACGTTTTCAGCTTTAAGTCATGGAAAATAATTTTTTGCCCCGCTGTCAAGCATGGCAACAGTCTGTCCAGCACTTTTCTCCAAGGCAACATATCTCAAAATCTACTGGGCAGATAGCCATTCAATTTGGTGAGCACATCCATGCTCCCCTATCAACTTGGCTGAACTCATGACCTTTTCTTTAGCGCCACCCTCTGACCAAATGTGAAAACCCCATTCTCCCACTACTTGCATTATCCAAACATGCACCAAGCCAGGGGGCAGGAGCAGGGAAGGGCCTGCTCTTGTTTATCATGTTAACTTTTGCTTGTCCTTCCAGCAAGTACCCGATATCTACATGAAATGGACTGCAGTTACATGCTCTAACCTTGACCTCTCACAAAACCCTGGCCTAACCTTACCCAGAATTGGAGAGGGGTAATAATTTGGTTGGCCTTTTGACCATACTTCACTTTAACTGCTGTTTTAAGAAATCAGACTATAAGTTTTAAGCTCTTTAAGTTGCTCAATTCCTGTTTTTTTTGTTCTTGTGGGTTTTGACATGTATAGATACACAGATACAAAGATATACACACAACCACCCACGTAGCCACAATCATACACAAAATCAAGAGGTGATTGAGATGTTTTATGTTTATAGTTTACATTTTCAGCTAAAGCAGAGGTTTGCAATCGTGCCGTCTCTGTGCAAATTTTCCTTCCAACCAAACACTTCACCAGGTGATTTCACTGATAAGTAATTTTAGTGATTAGTTCCTCTTCTGGCTGAAATTGTGTTTGAGTCTTTGGTTGGAATGAAAACCTGTGTACACATGGCATTCTGTCGCACATGACTAGACACCCCTGAGCTAGAGCAGGGTTTTATTATATATTATATATATTGCTGTTACATGTTTGGATAAAACAATTTTAAGACTGAATAAATTTAAACCTAAATTCTTCAGCTGAAGTTGTGTTTGTGTGAGTATTCTGAAATGAAATAACATTTCACTAGTCTATGAGTAATGCACAAGTAGATTATTTTGAGTTGGTAGATTTTTTCAATTAACTACTGTTCAAAAAGGATCAAAAGGATTAAGTATGGAGAAACTAAAAACATAACATATGTTAAAAAATATTTTTAAGTACAGCACTTAAATTTAAACAAAAATAAAATGTAAATAAATGACTTACTTACAAAATGAGGTTAGTTGATAAGGCTAATTTGATGTAATCAGAATCCACAAAAGTTTTGTGAATATTCTGAATTTATTGTTTTTTACAGTGTTGTTGTAGCTAGATGAACCCATAACCTCCTCCGTTCAGGCACAGTGATATTGTCGAGTAATAGACCAAGAATACATAAAGTTGGCAATTTAATCAACGGGACTTGAATATATTTTTTTTCAGGCGGGTACCAACTTATTTCTCATATCTCCAGCAAGTGTTACAGCTCCTTAGTTTTAGTCTGGCTAATTTACCTGTGGTCCAGTATCTTCTGTTTTTATTAGGGTCCGAGTACCGGTGAAGTCGGTTCGGGAGGACCTTATTGAGATTCTAAGAGTTTTTGTTTTTGTTTTTCTGATTCTTATTTTAGATCTATGGGCGCATATTGGGGGTACTTGCCATACTCGAAAACTCACCAAATTTGGCATGCTTGTCAGGCTTGGTCACCTGCAGGCCGTTACCTTGGCGTCCTAGCTAGCTTGCTAATTCAGGTATACACAAATGTAAAGTTATCTTACTTACCTGATGTGTTTTGTCCAGCGAGTCTTTCATCAGCCAGGAAGGGAAAGAACAAGCGAGACCCGTTGTTTGTGAGTACATTTTAGTACAAAACACACTGGCATCGTAGCTTCAGAAAGAGACGTCACTAACGAGACTTTTGGATGTGTAGTCTTTCTAATTATGTATTTTCACAGTCTTATACCTCAACAGTTTTGAAACAACATGCAACTTTCTTGACTTGCATAATTATCTTTTAAATTGACAAACATCATGGCACAAACGGGATAACTTTTTTATTTGTCTCTCGCAATTGACTGCCGTACATATTTTTCCGAAATAAGGTCCCTTGGTGGTCCTTCGGAAAATACGTGACTTCGCCACTCTATTGGTCGTGCTCTGGCTTAGTGGACACAAATCCATTACTTGAAGCCTGACGATGGATTTTTGTCTGATATTTGATCATGCAAGAAGCTACATTGCGGAAATCCAGCTGCCGTACAAGGTAACAACCTGACAGGACCAAGAAAAACACCTTTACCTGTTCTACCCTAACCTATTTTAGAGTCCTCCGCAAGAAAAAAGCATGCCCATACTAAAAGAGTATATATCTGCAACCACAAGGTCTATTTGAATAATGTTGGTGTTATTGTAAAGGTAATAACTGTGAGATTTGTAAATAATGTGTAAATATCAGTATATATGTTACTGGTTAAAAGTAAATGGAGATGGAACACAGAAAAAATTAAAAGATTTTAGGTTCGCCTATAAAAAAAAGCACTTTCAGGATGATCATCACTTTAGAATACTGCAGTTGCAGATTTAAACCTTTTTTATATCATATCACAATATGTGAACACTCTGCACAGTTTGACTTTGAATAAGGTGAAGCAGAAAACAATTAAAGAGTTTTTAGTACAGACAGGTCAGAACAATCCTCTGAAAATTAGGATTTATTGAATAATTATTTATTTTTTCTTTTACCAAAACTATGTATTTCACTTATTTTTTCACTAATTATGTTTAATACATCCATATACAGCATTAACATACACAATGCCAAACCTAAATAATGTTTTTTGCTCTGAAATCTCTATAAAATGCATATTTTTGTTCTCAAAATCAGAGTTCTGGAAGTACCAGGGTCTGTTATTTGTTTTGTGAACGTCTCACAGAGCAGAGTGAGACCTCCTGTTAACCGTCACAGATAGGAGTATACTACACTGTTAGCCAATAAGAGTCAGTCAGGCCAAAGTTTTGCTAATGTGATTGGGCCATTGGATAGGTGGTTACCATCCCTCCATATGTAAATTGTCAGTCACAGAAGCTTGCTTTGCTTTGTTTTTTTAAGTAGAAGCCTCCGTCGCACTTATTTCAGTGCACGAGCAGCGGAATTAATATTTTTCTACAGCGTTTCATAATGAGGTAAGGGGCTTTTTAACTTATGTCGCTGTTTCATAATTGTCTGAGACTGGTGTTCTTTGGCTCAGATTTTTCTGAGTCTGTGGTTTATAGGGATTTGAGCGGTATGTCCAGAATCCCTGTCTTATTGGCGTTCGTTTGCGTCGTCGCAAGCCTATGTAGCATACAGCTAACTCGAGCAAAGGCGACATATGGTCAGAAAGTCCAGTCGCTGGCAAGATGTGAATATGAATATTTGGTTATGCATTTGGTTGGTCTTGTTTAGTTGTGTTAGGAGTAAGTAAAAATGGCTTGCATGAGCTTGTAGCCCAGACTTTACTTGCTATTCTGATAGGCAACATCATTATATTTGTTCTTGATTAGTGTCTTCTCTCCCAGGGGGAACCACAAAGTTTTTACCAAGGTGTACCCCTCGGCTCCTTTCGTGGAGCCGTCGGGTAGAACAGGTATGAACAAAATGAGCTTGGCAGGGATATATTTGACCATAATTTCTCATGAAAAGTTATTTAAAGTGTAAAAGCATCTTTTGAATTTGTGTTTCAAGTAATTGAAAATGTACCTATGTACCACTGACTGAACTCCCATTGTGTCACCCTCTACTTGTTCTTACATCAGATAGTAAGTGTAACCGCCTGGCATGGTAACATGGGAAACAACGGTGAGGAAATGGTGCGTTCCAGCTCTATTAGACTGAATGAGACCTCCATCTTAGAATCAGATAAGACTTATCAGTCAAAAATTACTTAAGTGGCTCCTCATAAAGCTGTTTTTCTATATGAATGCTTGTCTGCAAAACAGGCACTGTAGACCTTTGAAGATATTTGGTAGATTGACAGATCAGATCAAACTTTTAGCCACATCTCACAGTCTTCGTCCGAGGTAAGAAAAGTATGGGACTGGGGAAATTGCATATATGGTAAATGGTCAATACTGAGTGCACTTTTGAGGAGTAGTATTATGCTTAACAAATGTCATGACAATTAAGCTGCAAACATGTGTAAATTAATCAATGAACAGAAAATTAATCTTCCAGCTATTTTGATAAGCAAATCATCTTTTATTAAGTTTGATAAGCAGAAGTGCCAAAGATAAATGCGGTAATTTGATGCTTTTGTTTGTCGTACATGACAGAAACCAGAATGTCTTCGGGTTTTTGACTGTTCAGACAAACCAAGACATCTTTCCATCGTGGACTGTGGAATATTATAGCAAGGTAGTGTGTTAAGATTGAATGGAAAAAGCTCCTAAAAACGAACTGTTTTATGCCATTATTTTATAAGTAATTTATGATCAGTGTGCCTAAACCATTTTTATAATTAGTGTGTTAGAACTAATTCATAATTACCGTATGCTTAAATTGTATTATAGTTACCGTGTGTAAATTATGCCACAGCAGTTAGATACAATGTATTGCGCAATCGCGGGAGGTCCTTCGAAACCGGAAGCAGAACTGCGCAAGGTCGCAGCAGGATGACGTACTAAAACTGCGACAACCCCGGGACGGTGAAAGGACCCCGCCGCAAGGCGTAACGCGGAGACAGGCGGACGAGGACTTGGAAGGAGGATAAAAGGACGCGCGTGTCGACGTGACGGGTCTTCTGGGGCGCACAGACGGCGGGGCGGATTGCTGTGCCAGATGTCGGCGCGGTGTGACGCGTGCACGTCAGCGCGAAACGGAAGTCACTGGAATTAGGCGGTAGGACGAGAAAGGAGAGGGCCTGTTGCATGGTTCTGTTCCATGAGACATTTTTCTTATTTTTCATATCGTGTATTTAAGGTGTAATTGCTTTCATTCAAAGTAAATACTTTTTTACTTAAACTTCGAACCACCATTCGGCTTTGTTTATGGATTCCTCACTGGGGCTTGGCCTCTTTGTCGTGCGTCTCGAGTGATACATTCTTTGGAGCAAGGATGGTATCCCTCACAATTGTGGTATACATAATCCTGTATGTCCAAATAACAAACATCTCTATTTTACAGATAAAAAAAGACTTTGTAAGGTTTAGTGCAGTTTGCCTTGAGTCTACATGTACATCACCGTGGGATATGTTGGGACTTAACCATGTGGTTGAAACAAAGAGAGAGGCCTACATGTAAAAAGGAAATCCTGAACTGGATTGAATTGCGCCAACCTCGCACCAATCTCACCTGAGTGTGAGATTTGGTTGCACACTGGTGCCTCATTGGACGTGCCCCACAGGAACCCCAGGGAGTCCATGTGACACGGCCATGACGTCACCAAGGCTATATAGACTGGTGCATACCTTAACCCTGCGCCATCCCATGTGACTTGGGTTGTATAAAAAGATGTGAAACGTTGGTGCCCAAGGAAAAAAACCTTAGGAATAGTCCTTATGATCAACCCCGGATCCTGAAGGAGAACTTGCCCCATGTTCCGCTACTTTAATCTGCACAAACAAACATACACACACAGACACACTACCCTCACCACGTGTTTGTTGCTTTTAGGTAGTATGCTTGTAATTGTATAATAGATGTTTGTATTCATAATATTATTGACTTTTTGAAAGAGCAGTTTCTGTGATAATTTTGTGCATATGTGTTGTGATAATAACTGAATGTGATAGCCTGTGCTTGGATTCAAACCTTCACTGTTCACTCTGAATGTGGAATAGTAAGGCAAGGCAAGGCAAGTTTATTTGTATAGCACTTTTCAACAACAAGGCAATTCAAAGTGCTTCACATAAAACCATTAAGCATCAAAACATAATGCAAAAAAAGAAGATTTAAAAACAATTAAGAACATTCTTTTAAACATTGAAAACAACATTAAAAACAGTTAGTAAAACATTAAAAAGCTAAAAAATATAATAAAAGTTGCAGTGCAGTTTAAGAAATAAAATACAGTAGTGAGATGCAGAAATTGATTAAGATCCTTGAATCTGGTTCAATTAAAGGCAACAGCAAACAGAAGAGTCTTCAATCTGGATTCAAAGGAGTTTAGGGTCTCCGCAGACCTGCAGCTTTCAGGGACTTTGTTCCAGATATGTGGAGCAGAAAAACTGAACGCTGCTTCTCCATGTTTAGTTCTGACTCTTGGAACAGAAAGTAAACCAGTCCCAGACGACCTAAGGGGTCGGGATGGTTCATAAGGTAGCAGCATATCAGAAATGTATTTAGGCCCTAAACCATTCTGTGTTTTATAAACCAACAGCAGGATTTTAAATTCAATTCTTTGTTGGACAGGAAGCCAGTGCAAAGACCTCAGAACTGGAGTGATGTGATCCACTTTCTTGGTCTTATTGAGGACTCGAGCTGCAGCGTTCTGAATCAGCTGCAGCTTTCTGACTGACTTTTTACAGAGACCTGTAAACACACCGTTACGATAGTACTTTAAGTATTGAGATTTTGAGTGAACACTTTTGTGACTTCATCTACAGTTGAGTTTGGTTGTTGGTCCCTAATCCCAGGGTGGTGCCCCGTTATTGTTAATATATGGTAATAATCCAATTTAGTTTTTATATTTGCTAATAACCAAACACGCTCCTGCCAGATCTTAACAGATAGGTGCAGACAAAACTCGAAGTTTGGAGCAGGCAAGAGTGTTTTAATAGAACGCATTCAGGTGAGGTGAAAGTGTCAAAAACTGAACATTAATAAATTATTGAGTAGTTTGTTGTTGTTTTCAAATAAGTAAACTGATTTTTATTTACAAATAATTTCACACAAAATGAGTGCCCCATTGAGTCATACTTTTGGAATGTGTCCTATCAGCCTGCAGCTGATACATTTGATTACATTTTACTCATGCTAGACTAATGGAAAGAAGAATCATCTGAATTCACTGACCTGGAATCTCTTGAATTTGCATTCTTTCTATTATCAGTGTAGTTATATAAATGTGGTCCATTTGTGTGTCCACAGCAGAATAATATGCATGGGGACCTGCAAGAGCTCATGATGTCACTAGTGCATGCTGCATTCTCCACGGATTGGGGGTTTAACAGTATAACGTTAAGCAAAACCACAAATGTATACGTGTAAGAAGAAACCAGGAAACGGAAATTTCTCTCTGCCCACATTGTATCCGTGAAACAAACAAGAAGGAATTTGGAGTCATAAACGTAAACAAACAGGAAAATGACGAGAGGGACAACGATATTACGGGATCACTTGCACCCAAACTATGAAAGAATATAAATTTTTCTGACACTACATTCATCCTGTGGAGACCAATAATAACCACGTTTCATTTTATGGAAATTAGTTGTACCTGTCTAGATGAAGGTTTAGAGGTCACCAAAATGAATAATCAAACACCCATCCAAACTCCATAACAATCTGACCTCTGACAAGATATCTTATTGGAATATGAAAAGTATCTGCTGTATCTGCCCCGTCCTTCAGCAACCAAGGATTTTGGATGACATTGGACAGACAGTAGATTTGTTTGAAATCAAGCCAAAAGATTATACAACACCTATTCATTGCACTTGTACAATTGTATTGTATACGTTTCTTCGTTCTAGACGGAGGTATACAGTCCTACGGTGTAGAACAAAGCGGTATAAAAACATTATAACAGTGTGCTGAGTTGTAGCTTTGTGTACTTTTATCTTTGTCTTGTTGTCTGTGTTGAACCTAACTTAAGTCTGTTCACTTTCTTTGTTTCAATGTCACAAGAGTTGAAGAAAATTCCCCCGTTAGGGGCTGCAAGTGATAACACAGCTGAGTGCATCACCAACCTCCAGCTGCTACTTTACCGTCAGGGACACACACTCACTTCTATTAATTTTTTTGGAAGGTGTGTTTTGCTAACGGCTAACTCAACTATCAATGCACACACTTCTGAGCCTCGCTGCCACTTAGCCATTGGTAAACAGGCAGACCGCTTGGTGAGTTTACCTTTTTGCATTTTGGCATAATTGTATTAAGTGTATTGTACGATGATTTTGTGTCCAATAACATCGCCGCTTGTTTTTGAGTTTGAATGAAGTCTGTTTGACGACGCTTTACAGCACTGCTTGTATTCTTTCAATCACACAATACAGCAGTGGTGTTGCAGACACACCAAGTGGAGTGCATCTCTCTAGATTTAGCCAACATATGAACATTATTCTTCTCACATCAGTGTTACTTATTTGGCTTAATTTTTACACACACTATGTAAATATATACCAGTCTTACAACAATCAGTGGCAGACAGACAGTAAACAATCAATGACGAGAAATGAGAAAAATACAAATAATGAACATAGTAATGGTGCATTTTAAATAAATGGTGTTTGTCAGGAAAATAAGGTTAAAGAGTTAAAGGACAAGAAAATACAACAAAAAATGTAAATAATCATCTGCTCACATTTGGCAGCAAGTCATTTTAACTTGACAGTGTACCTAAAAAAATAAAGTCAAAAACACGAGCAATCTAAAGATCAGACATGTTGGAAACAAACAGTTTATCCAGATTATTTCAAGAACTTTATTTGGAAAGTGAGTACCCCTGAAATGTAAATAATTAGGGGTGTAAAACACAAGTTATATCATGATACAATATTTGATCTATCCTGGATATCGATTTTGATTTAATTCAAGCCAGTCAGCCAACCTCGCTAAGTCTGGTCCTGAACTCCAGTTGCTCGAGTTTGATCCTGACTTCCATTTGCCTAAATCTGATCTGGATTTTCAATTGCCTGCTCGAAAATTGCATACCCATACTAAAAAGAGTATATCTCTGCAACCACAAAGTCTATTTGAATCATTTTGGTGTTATCATAAAGGGAACACCCGTCAATCTTCTTCAGATGTGTACATATCAGTATATATGTAACTAGTTAAGATTAAATGAAGCTGGAACACAGCAAAAATAAAACAATGTCAGGTTCGCCAAAAAAAAAAAGCACTTTCAGGATGATTATCCCTTTGGAATGATGCAGCTGCAGGTTTAAACGTCTACCCAATCATAGCACAATATGTGAACATTCTCTCTGCAAAGTTTGACTTTGATAAAGTGAAGCAGAAAGAAATGAGAGTTTTTAGTATAGACAGTTCAGGCGAGGTCTCCGAAAATAACCATTTGGCACAATGAGTGAAATTTGAATTTCTCATGTACCAAACTACATATTTCACTTGTATATCACTAATGGTGTTCAATACATCCAAATACAGCAGTAACATACACAATGCCAAACCAAAATAATGTTTTTTGCTCTGAAATCCACATGCATATCTTTTTCGCAAAGCCAGGGGCATGTGATTATGAGAGGCAATATCTCCACAACGGATTGGTCGATATGAGTGAATAAGACCTCATTTGAATCATTAGAGCCTATAGAATTGAGCTATACCCACCAAAATGAGATTGACAGCACTGCTAGCCAATCAGAATCAGTAAAGCGCAGTCCTGTGTGAAACGCTCCTATATGCTGAAAGTCTAACCCTCCCCCACGTGGGTAATCTGACACTAAACTAGCCAGGAATGATTTCAGTGCAACACAGAAAGTAGTCGGACATATTTCAGTGTGGATTTAGCGGAAACAAAATCGCTTTCACAGTTTTTCATCACAGGTAAGGGTCATTTTTTATAAATCGCTGGATTTGAAGGATATGGGAGGAATCCCTGGACTGTTTGCTTTCGTTTGCGATCTTGTTTGCCTATGTAGCATAAAGCTACCTCACTTAAGAGCTACATTTGGCGAGCGAGTTCAGTCGCTGGCGAGATACGGAAATTAATATTTGGTCATGCATTTAGTTGGTCATTTAAGTTGTGTTTGGATTATGTAAAACTGGTTTATATATTCTTGTAGCCCAGACTTTGCAGTTTAATCTGATGTACAACGTAAATATATTTGTTCTTGATTTTCCCACTGTGTATGCAACATGCAATGTACGTTTTCTCCCAGGCCCCTTTTATGGGGCCGTCGGGTAAAGGTGGTTAATCCAGTCCTGAACTCCTGCAACCTGGTCCAATTCAATTCAATTTGTTTTAAATAGCCCAAAATCACAAATTACAAATTTGCCTCAGAGGGCTTTACAATCCAGCAACAGTTCAGCAGCCTGCCAACTGCTGGAGCTGAATCTTCTGGTGCCAGCCAATTATCCTCATATCAAGTCTCAATGCCAGCCTCCAAGTTTTTTTTTGAAACACGTGTTGAATGCTAGATACGGTGGAGGTGGTGGGAGACAGGAGGATGATGGCAAAGCTATCATCCCTAATGGACAACACCTCTTACCCCATGCAGGACACTCTGGTAGCTCTGTGCAGCTCCTTCAGCCAGATTCATCCCCGGTGTGTGAAGGAGAGGTACTGCAAGTCCTTCCTTCCTGCTGCTGTCAGACTGCACAACCAGCTGAGCTCCCAGTAGACCACTAAATCACAAAGAAATCACTTAAAACATGTGCAATACAATATACTGTGCAATAACAGTTATAATAGTTATTCTGGTTGTATATAATTATTTCATTTCAGTTATTGTGGATTCTTTACTGTCTTTTTTTACTACTGTTTTTAATGCGTATTTGCTTATTTCTAATACTTTGGATCTTGTTTCTTTTACTATGTATCTTATTTGCACTTTACCTTCTGCTGCTATGGTCCTGTAAATGTCCCCTTGTGGGACTAATAAAGGATATCTTATCTTATCTTATCTTATACAAATCCTCTGACATTTGTTCTGTGGATTAAAGAGTTAAAGTCTCCCACCGAGTGTCCTTTTTCTTGCAGAGAATATGTTGGATTGGAACTTAATCGGAATGGGACTAAACATTTTCAAACACATTGGTTTATTTACTAACATAATTTTTGACAAAACAAACAACAAAGGTTTATTCTGGAGCTGTTCTGGAGCTTTCAAATATATGAACAGGAATTGTAGAATCGCCATGTAGTTGATCTATTTTCCTCTGAAGAGTCATTTCATGGATCATTTTCACCGCATACATGCAAAACTATGGCACAGAAACAGTGTTGGGTTCAAGGTCTGATTCTCATTGGAGATCTATACTAAAAATAGATCTGCTCATTATACTAAGATTTGCTTTGAATAAAAAACACTTTAGCAATCTGTGGTCATCAGCCACCCGGGAACTCAGAGGTAATAAGTACTGCCTGGCATCAGTGGATACATCTCACTGCTCCGTGTTGCTCTCTTGGCTGGAGAACAAGGCTTTTTAGCACAACATTTTTTCCAACTCAGCTCCCTCACTCATTACACTGTCCTCCATGGCTGAGCAGCTGAAAATACCGGGAGGTCGAAGGGAATTGGGAGTTGAAATTCCAATGGGTGGGGCGTTTGAGAGCCTAGCCAAGAAATCAATGACTCATTGCTATTGATTAACAACCCTATCAACCTTGGCACAGATTTAGTGCTGATGGCCAATACAAACTTTACTAAATGTATCTTTAAAATAATTAGTAGAAATCATAACAATCCCGACAACTAGCTGTGGGAAATGAATACAGCCATAGCCAACTATATTGATGTGACAATTTAAGTTCACTGAGCAGAGTAAGTGTAACATAGTTGAAAAGGTTCAGGTTAAATCCCTCGAAATGGGAAAAACTATGCCACCTGCTGTTGTAAATTTGTACCTGAATTAAATAGTAGACGCAAAGGACTATGGGTAATCCTTCAACGCAACGGAGGACTCGCCACTGGGTAACGTGTCTATGATTGTCTGTGGACAATATAATGTTAACTAACTGGAAAAGTACATAAGATTTGAGCTGGCTTTATTTGTTTAGATAGTATTTGTCCTAGATTATATTCGCCATGTTTTCATTTCGTTAACCATTCGTTTTTTATGTGTTTTATTGCCAGTAAAAATTTATCCAGTATAGCTAGCTAACACTAACGTGATGCCGTCTTTCTAGACCATGGGTGGGCACATGAGATACAAGCACTGTTGTGGAGGGCCGGACCAATAGACTGAACTCAATCCTGCTCAATATTATTCTACCTCTTTATAAAAAGCAGTAAATTGTATGGTTTTGATAAGCTGCGAGTGGCAAGAGTGAATGTCATGATCAGTGGTGGAATGTAACTAAGTATAATTACTTAAGTACTGTACTTAAAGTACAAATTCAAGGTACTTTACTTGAGTATTTCCATTTTATTCAACTTTGTATTTCCACTCCACTACATCTCAAAGGGAAATATTGTACTTTTTACTCCACTACATTTGTCTGACAGCTTTAGTTACGAGTTACTTTGCACATTACAATTTTAAAGAAACAAGTTTTCAAACCCATCCTAACTTCCCAAACTGAAAAACAGTGTATAAAGGAGTTAAAATAAGCTCCACCTTAAACATCGGCAGCAGGAATAATGATCCAAACAAATATACATGTATAATAAAACATTGACAGCGATCAAGTTTCTGCAATCAAATTTTGTAATCCAATTACTTAATTTTCTGTTTTCCAATTCAGTGTGAGAAATCTTGTCTGTGTTGGGCTTGAACGAAGCACTGAAGTCTGAGGTGGATATGTGAAGGACAGCTGACAGGTGATCGATCGTCAGTGAGAGAGGATTTGTATCTGTATTTGTTAAACTTTATCACGGAGAATGTTTGTTTACATATGGAGGTAGATCCAAAGAGAAACAAACTCTTCCGAACCAAAAATGAGCCTCTTTGTGTTGCTCCGCGTGTTTTGTCTCGTAATGGTGATTCAAATTGTAATCCTTATACACTGCGACCTGTTCTCCACAAACTAAGCACACGGCTTTACCTTCGACTTCAGTAAATAAATACTTAGAAGTCCATGTTTTGTTAAAAAGTCTACACTCTCTGTATCAATATTTTTATACATTTTTGAGAGGTGACAGCTAACTCACATCTCCTGTAAACTCAGTTCACCAACACATCGCAGTTTCGCTGCTGATCGCACACATTCACCAACGTACGAATGTACGGAAATTGAGAAAAAAACAAACAGCTGCAGTCGCCTTCAAAATAAAGCAATGCAGTTGTATAATGTGCATGATGTACTCTTATTTACGTTTAATTCCTAATTTCCCATTGACCTCCCGTGGGCCGGTTAGCGACAGCCAAAGGGCCGTACAATGCTCAGGTCTGTTCTAGACAGAGCATGTGCTGTGTCCACAAGATGACCATACTATGTTGTCCTTTTGTCATGAATGCAGGTATGTTACAGTATATTGTTCTATAGAGTGTGGTAATATTTTAAACATGCAGATGGAGTATTTTCTATTGTCCAAATGTTTACTAAGTTACATAATTGTTATTATAAAATGAAAAATACTTTTAGAAAAAGGTAACAGTCCAGTGTGAGAAATCTGTAGAAATATATTTTTGGTTATATATTTTTGGGGTATTTCTCCTCGTACATTTAAGAGAGAACGTTTCTTTTCTATTTCATTTATTTTACTCACGAGTTTAAAACCACTATACGATCACTGTATCATTGTACCACTGTACTATTGTATTTATTAGATTTTCTATGGATAATCCTCAACGCAACGGAGGACTCGTCACTAGACAGAGCATGCGCTGTGTCCACAAGATGACCATTCTATGTTGTCCTTTTGTCATGAATGCAGATGTGGAAAAAACCTGCTGGTACCTCAAGCCTGACCAGCTCCACGAGATTAATTTAGCCAGGAGACATCTCACAGAGGTTACATAGGCACATGATATGAGTTTACTGTTCAAATAACACCTCCACATATTGTACAGCTTTAAATATGTCACCATGACATCCTGTTACACCTGTAATTTTATTGTTGCCTTTCATTCCAAGCTCATCGTCTCATGTTTCTGCAGCTTGACTTAATTTGATAGACGATATGCCTGTGGAGCAGGCCAGTTCCCTTTACATGGAAGTAAACACCTCTGTTTCCCTTTACTATCACAGTGGTTTCAAATTAGCACAACATAACAGGAAGGTAATGGCAGAACAGGCAGTCGATCATTTATATTGGTGCGCTTTAAGGGGACAAGGCGAGAAAACATTTGGACTTTATATGGTGTGCAGCCAAGATAAGATCCTTGCTTCAGAATTGGAAATTTAACGGTGTGTCAACTGAGAAAAAGGTGTTATGTCTACTACACTAAGAATCAGAGGAACAGCATGGTACAAGACTGAATCTCTTGTGAAGACAATCGGTGATCTAATCCTAATTCTAATTCACACACCGTAGGCACAGCTACGGAGACATTTGGTTAAGTGTCTTGACCAAGGACACATGGACATGGACTAGCAGAGCCGAGGATCGAACTATCGTTCGAAAGGACGACTCTGCTCACCACTGGGCCACAATCGCCCCCGCAATGTATAAGGTAGTTTGAAAAAAAAGAAGAAAACTCATTTTTAAAATGTTGACGTTTGCGTACGTTCAAAGTTGGAAATGCACATACGGCAAAACATATTCGCCTGCCAGTGAGCTATTTCCTTTTATATATCTCAAATCAACCTGTAAATGTGTGCAGCTGGTTCCGCCTCACTTCCCTCTACACGCCCACATTCAACCATAAATGGTCAATGCAAAGTACCTTATTCAATTCAATTTATTTTGTATAGCCCAAAATCACAAATTCCAAATTTGGCTCAGCGGGCTTTACAATCTGTACACAACGACATCCTCTGTCCCAGAACTTCTCATCGGTTCAGGAAAAACTCCTCCCCCAAAAAAACTTTTAACGGGGAGAAAAAGGGAAGAAACCTTCAGGAGAGCAACAGAGGAGGATCCTCTATCAGGATGGACAGAAGTACAATATATGTCATGTGTACAGAATGAACAGCATAACAGAGTTACAACACATTCAATGCACATGACAGAAATTATTCATGTAATGAGAGCATAGTAGAATAGTAATGATAATAGAAGCATTAATGGTATTGACCATAATAATTGCAATGCAACTAGAAATAATGATAATAGCAGTAGGTGTCGGACAGGACCACAGCAGGATGCAGGACCAGGGTCCAGACGCAACCACGATCCATAGAAACCTGCGAGGCGAGAAGGCCCAAAGACTTAGCAGAGTTAGTAATGTGCATTAATGGTGCATGAATTCATACAGAAAGAAAATAGAGAAGGATGTGCATCAGCAGGGTCACGGCAGGAACCAGGAGGCAGGATGCAGGACCACGGTCCAGATGCAACCACAATCAGTGGAAACCTACAAAGCGAGAAAGCACAAAGACTCCGGAGAAGAAGTAGAGTTAGTAATGTGCATTGATAGAACATGAATTCATACAGAAGGAGATAGAGAAGAGGAGAAAGGAGTTCAGTGTATCCTAAGATGTCCCCCAGCAGTCTAGGCCTATAGCAGCATATCTAGGAGCTGGACCAGGGCAAACCTGAGTCAGCCCTAACTATAAGCGCTATCAAAGAGAAAATTCTTAAGTCTACTCTTAAATGTGGTGACTGTGTCTGCCCCCCGGACTGAAAGTGGAAGCTGGTTCCATAGAAGAGGAGCTTGATAGCTGAAGGCTCTGGCTCCCATCCTACTTTTTAAGACTCTTGGAACCACAAATAGCCCTGCATTCAATGAGCGCTGCTCTCTAGTGGGGTACATAACATGTCCTTTATATTGAACCTGTTGTGAACACATTTCTTGAACAAAATAAAATAGCGTTGTGACACATACGTCAGATCGGGAATTTAACCTAAAAATTGTGACATAATCTAATGTGACGTGTCACAGTGTGGGGTTTTGTTAAGTGTGGGTTTCCTGTTTTACTTTGAAGGTTCCCTGTCTCGTGTTTCCTCGTGTCACTTCACTTTCTGTCTTCGTGATTGGATGCATCCCAAGTCTCTTAATTGTCATATCCTCGATCCTCGCTTGAACCGGAAGTTGTTCTGCGCTGCCATATTGATTGCCGTCCCAAAGCTCTTATTTCTGCTCTGAGGAGCGAGGATCGAGGAGGCATCTCGGAGGAGCCATGAGCGAGGAAGCACGAGAGCAGGCTTCCAGGAAGTGTTTTAACGCTCGACACGCCCCCTCATTCTTCATAAGTTATCTGATTGGACGGACTGATCGCTGGAGTTTCATACCAGAGTGAAGACGGATCACAGATTAAACTCAAGTTATATATTTGATTTGTTTTCTGATTCACCATCTGGTTGAACTATATGTTCATTGTAGGTCTGAACAACAAAAGGACCTCAAACAACTTTCTTCATTTATAAAAATAATTGTCTTTTCTTGATCTGTTATTTCCCTCAATAACTTTTATTATGGATATAATTAAAATCAGAGAGAGCTGGATCATATACCATTCAGTCACGTGAGGCTGATCATTCCTGTGTCGGGTTTTATGAGTTATATCATTTAAGTTTAACCTGAAATATTGAACCGAATAAATTAATTCAAGTGTTCAAGACAAAACCATAATCGCCATAATTGCAAAATATACAGACGCAAATAATTCATAAATAAACAAATGCATTTCACTGGTAGAAATCAGCCCTGCGCGTATAAGCAGGACACAGAACATAGTATAAATACCACACATAACAGCATAAATACTCAATGCAGTTTGTAAAACAGGTAAAAGGTACGTAACAGAGAGAAAACACCTCCACTCTGTTAGTGATGATAACTGTGTCTTTATTAGTATAAGTAGTAGTTTAACACCATTAAATTAACTGAAAACATTATACGATAATTTTTATTAATATTTTAAGTGGATTGTTGTTGGAATGTTAGCTAAAAACGGTCCGTTACACCAATCATGTGTTCAGACACGAACTCCGTCAAAAGTCTCTCCAGCTGTTAAAGCGACTGACAGCTGATCCAGATGTGATCAGCTGATCCTCCGTCATCAGAAACAGACGTTGCTTCACGTGACGCTTTCGAGGAAAGGACGTCTCATTTCTCTTAAAACATATTTCCTCGTTTCCTCTCTCCCTACATGGTTTCCGACGCTAGTGAGGGAAACGGGGATGCAGTTAAGAGACTTGGGGACACACCCATTGTCTCCTGTTCTAAATGGAATCCTGATATTTAGGTAATATATTTTATATTGTTCAATTCAAAGCATATTAAAACAAATGTAAACAAAAAATAATGTTATATTAATTACATAATTAATAAAATGTATAAGGAAACCATTTTTACCTATCAGTAAATAAAATAAACAGACAAAAGATTTTTCTACCAAATATCAGTCATATTTCAATGCTATTTTATTTTTTTCTGTATTATGTACCAATATAGTTTTCAGGATGTGCTGGAAGTCATCAAGGGAGACAGTGAGTTTGAGGAATGTGAAAGTAGCTCAGAAGACCCTGAAAACCCTGATTACACTCCCAGCAACAAAGACATGGAGAATGATGAGTCAAGTGAGTCTGTTCATTCAGACTGTATTGAATCAAGTGATTTAGATGAAGTACCTCAACCAAAGATGAACCCTGGGCAGCAAAATACAACTGCCCAAGGGGGAAAAAAACAGTTTTCTTGGAGAAAGACACCTTTTGAAGCCCCTGAGTGCACATTCAAAGGACAGTGTCACCTCCAGACAATCTTTATACTCCCCTGGAGTATTTCAGGAAGTTTATAACAGAAGAAATTATTGAGTTACTGAAGGAGCAAACTAATTTGTACAGTGTACAAAAATCTGCACATCACAGCAATGTTAACACCACTGTTAAGGAGCTAGAAATATTGATCGGCATCTACCTGTGCATGGGTCTTTGCCAACTGCTGGGAAATCGTGCTTACTGGGAAAATGACACAATGTGTGCCATGGTGGCTGACAACATGTCACGCAACCGTTTTCAGACCCTGCTGGTATATCTACACTTTACTGATAACACTGATTTGTCAAACAGGCAAGAAGAGGATACGTGCTGGAAGATCCATCCATGGCTTGATGTGTTTCACAAAGCCTTCAGATCACCCCAGAAGAGCACAACTCTATTGATGAGCAAATGGTGTCGTTCAGAGGGACCCACAGCCCAATAACGCAGTATGTCAAGAGCAAGCTCCACCCTTGGGGATTGAAAATGTGGGGCCATTGCACTTCCTCTGGAATCCTATGTGATTTTGAGGTCTATGAAGGTGGTACTGGGGGAAAGAAACTCACTTTGCATGGCATTGTGGTCAAGCTGTGTGAAACTCTTCCATCAAACCAAAACTACAAAGTATTTGCGGACAACTTGTTTTCTTTAGCACCACTGGTGCTTGAGCTTCTTCAGCGACAGATCTACTTTACAGGAACACTCTGCAGCATTCGCTTGGCTGGTTGTCAGCTTGAAGATGAGAAAAGTCTTGCCAAGAGAGGCAGAGGATCTGTGGATGCCAAGGTGGAGAAAGAGGGATCCATGGCTATTGTCAAGTGGTACGACAACAAATAATTAATCTGATCTCTTCCTACTGTGCAGTTGAACCTCAAGACAAAGCTCGACTCTGGAGCAAATCAGACAAAGCATTTATGGAAGTCAACAGGCCACACATTGTGAAGGAGTACAACACATTCATGGGGGGATAGACCTCCTAGATGCATGCATCGCAAGGTACAAGTACCACATTAGATCACGGAGATGGTACCTCTACCTGTTCTGGCAAACCCTAATGGTAGGCCTTGTTAACGCATGGCTGATCTACCGCCGTGACTGCAAACTACTTGGTGTCCAAAAGCCACTGAAACAAGGGAGCTTCCAGGCAGAGGACACAACTAGCCTTATTCTCCTCCATTCACAAAGGGGCGACCCATCACTCAACGCCACATCTCCACCACCACCTCCCAATAGAGTTTGTGTTGGAATTCCAGATGATGTTCACGTGGACCAGGTTGCACACTGGCCTGTGAAATGTGACAAGCGTGGCCGTTGCAAATTCTGCAAAATTAATGCAACCACCACCCTCTGTGAGAAATGAGATGTCTTTGTTTCACTGAGGAAATAAATTGTTTCAAATATTTCCATTTGGCCTGCATGCTGATAACAACAGTTCAAACATGGTGCTAAGGATACAAAAGTGTATTGGTTTCTAAACTCTTTTTGAAACATGTTTTTCAAGTTTACTACATAAGTCCGTTTCTACAGCTAAAGTAACTTTTTGAGAAGACCTGCAATATGAGGCAGTCTTATTTATTTTTATTCAGTTTACAATTTTTTTTGTTCAAATCTGAAAAAAACTGTTTTGTTGTTAAACCTAAGAAGAAAAGTTTTGTTACCAAACTGAAGGAGATTGTCAGGTTGATTTATTTTCCTATGAGGAATAACATTTACCATTAATGCCCAAAGTGACAGATATGTAACATTTCAGATCTTTGACATTAGGGTGTGTTCTATGTGGTCTATTTAATCTGTTTTATGTCGCGAATAATTTTCCATGGAAGGAGAAATGGGTCTGGGTTCTTATGGCTTAATATGGATGGTAAATTAAATTGCTGTAAACTGATCAAACTGACGTCTGCTATTTGATCTGCTCTCTTTGGTGTTGTACTGCAGCCTCAGCCCTCATTCTTTGATTTTACTACAGTTACAGAAGCTTTGATAAAAGGGTTAAACTGGACGAGCTCGTCAGAGGGACATCTGAGTCATGTTTTTAATTATCATCTTTTGAATCAACTATTTTGTCACATTACAATAAAACACGATCAAGTCAACACTTGTGTGGTGTTTGAGTTGTGTGGTGTTTCATAAACTATTGTCTGCATATTCTTATGATCAAATTATAATCTGCATATAAACCATAACAACAAAAAGGGATATGAGACATTGTTAGTGGGAGAACGTATTTAATTCAGCATGTCTGAAACTGAACAATGAAACAGTTTAGTAGCTTTGTACTCTGTGACAATCCCTTGGTTTGACTTTTATATTCCTTCTTTCATTTATATTCCAACCTTGTTAATACAGTAATACTTTGAACAAGGTTGTTTATGTTGTTAATACAGTAATACTTTGAGCAAGGTTGTTTGTGTCGTTAATAAAGTAATACTTTGAACCGGGTTGTGTATGTTGTTAATAAAGTAATACTTTGAACCGGGTTGTTCATGTCGTTAATAAAGTAATACTTTCAACCGGGTTGTTTATGTCGTTAATAAAGTAATACTTTGAACAGGGTTGTTTATGTCGTTAATAAAGTAATACTTTGAACTGGGTTGTTTATGTTGTTAATACAGTAATACTTTGAACCGGGTTGTGCATGTCGTTAATAAAGTAATACTTTGAACCGGGTTGTTCATGTCGTCTGCATGATACGAACATGTAAGAATACGGACGAAGTATCTAAGATGTGCTTCTTTGTAGTCCATCTTCTGAACATTGTAGTTTCACCGCTGCAGACCCACGTCACATCGCATCAGAACTACGTAGCTTAGTGAAAGTGGAGTCGGATTCTCTAAATCGGTTGTCTTTTCCTAATTCCTCATTAATTCTCCTTCCCATCTTTCCTTGACCCCGTGACGGTTTCCCCAGAGGTCAAGGAAAAGTGGTTAGGGTTAGCCATTTCCGAGGTAATTTTTGGACTACTCGACTGCAGCCCTGGACTAACATGCATACAACATTCACACAAGGTAGGCACAGCTACGGGAGCAATTTGGGGTTAAGTGTCTTGCCCAAGGACACATCGACATGGACTAGCAGAGCTGGGGATCGAAACGCCAATCCTCTGATTGAAGGACCACCCTGCTCTACCACTGACCCACAGTCGCCCCGTTTTATACTTTTTACAACAATCTCATCTCACTCCCAGGGAAATGTTTCTTATTGAAACTTTGTCTGTTACCAATAGACCCGGATGGACTTTTATGCACGTTTTGGTTTTGCAAGGATGTTAATCCTTGCTAATCTACGCTCTCCTGGACTCACCCGAAGCTCCTTCCCTCCTTTCTTATTTCCCTCCTAACCTAATTAGCACAAGAATCAACAGCAAAATGGCTACTACACTTTTGGGTTGCATTTCCCTCGCATTGAGCTGAACGAAAGGGAGGGTGGGAGATCGCAGGGCCCACTGGAGCAATGGACCGTGGCCTCGTACATTGCATGAAAATCAGCCTTTAGGCAGCCATGGCACAGAGATAGAGCAGGTCATCCTCTAATTCAGTGGTTCTCAAACTTTTTCTGTCACGCCCCACTTTGGAGGAAGAAAAATGTTCATGCCCCACCGCCCCAACAAAATTGTAACAAAATGGTCCATGTTGAATTTTTATTGAAATAGCAACATTTTCTGACTCCTCCAGCTGTGCTTTTTCAACTAATAGATAAAGAAAATTGCAATCACTTTCAAGTAAACCAGATTGCTCCATCAGACAAAAACAAAATGTGCAATCACTTTGTTAGAACAATGCAAATAAAGTTCTATCTGTCCAAAAAATAACTAATATTTGGCAAAATATAGCTTATTGTGGCTGCAATTAACCTGTTTTGCACAGATTTATATTTTCAAGATAATAACAATAAAGTGCAACCTGTGAAAAACTAAACAAAACAAGTTCAAATATTTGACAATAAAGAGTTTTACTGAGTTTTGCACTGCATATCTTTTCAAAACAACAATAACGTGCAACCTGTGCAAAACCAAACCAAATGAGGTCAGATATGTGTGAGCCATCAAGGTGTATCAGTATTAGGTGCTGCAGTGAGCCTGCTTTCCACGACAAATCTTTTAAAAAACAGGGCGTCAGACTTGATACGGCCACTCTCAATCCTTGCTCAATGTAGAGCTCAGATCTGTACTTTGTTTGGAGAGAGGCAACAGCAGATCTCACAGAGGTATGATGTGGTGAAGGGAAGCAGAACACATTCCGCCATGTATTTATTAATGACTGCTGTGTTCATACCAAAAGCGCTGCGAATTTTTCCCGCGAGTAGATTACATACAAAGTCACTACACAGACGCGAATAACGCGAATTTCCACCGGGCGGCACGAATGACGCGACGCGAACAATTCGCCTCATTCGCGTGACGCTGTGTTACAAAAGCCAATCAGCATTGAGAAGCTCTGCCCGTCATCACTGACGTCTTGCGAGAAACTATGGAGGAGAAGTTGATAGACTGGAAGCGGCAGTCATCCCGATCCTGGAGAAGCTGTGTGCGGCGACGGATGATATTATGAACCCAGACACGAGGGCGTCTGATGTTCCGACTTTTGTGGGACTTCCACAACATGTACAAAGCAGAAATAGTGGTTATTTCTTCCACGGTGGATGGCGGAAATGAACTATTTCTACGGAGATAAGCCACGCCCCCTCTCCGGCGCGTCAAGCGAAATAACCACAAATAGTCCGGTAAATAAACTCACGTGAGTAAAGCGGAACGAATATTCGTATTTTGGTGTGAACACAGCAAGTTTTATGTCCGATTACTTTGTTCTTTTGTAATATGTGAAGTTCTCAATAAAGTTCTTGAAATAAAAATATTCTGCATTTCCCCCTGCGCCCCACCTGTCATACTACTGCGCTCCACTAGAGGGGCGTGCCCCACAGTTTGAGAAACACTGCTCTAATTGGAAGATCAGCGGTTTGATCCCCAGCTCCTCCAGTGCGCATGTCAAAGTGTCCTTGGGCAAAATTCTATACCCCAAAGTGCGGAGTGCGCGCCAATGCACATTAGTTTAGATTCTGATAGGCAGGTTCTACCTTGCATGGCTGCCTCTGCCATCAGTGTATCAGCGTGTATTTGCACTTTGAGTGGTTGGAAGAGGCTTTATAAATGCAAGTCCATTTACCATTTATCAAACATAATCAGTCATCCCACACAGTACAGGAAACTGCCCACTGTTAAGTTATTTACATATACCAAAAAGGGTTCTGGAGTAGGTAGTAAGTGCAAATCAATGAGCAGAAAGGGAGAGATTTGGGTGAATGCCGCGGCCCCTGATGTAGCCCAGGCTGACAGTATATACCCATATGATGGATTAGTGCAGCTGGCAAATTACATCCCTCTAATTATGCCTTGCAAAGTGTGTTACAATGTATCGCTCTTGCCTTAATCTCAGCTAAACACAAGGCTGATGCTTTATGGAGAAAAGTAAAAGGAAGCAGCACGGCTTAAGTTAAATTCTGGGAATTTGTTTTTATTTTGAATTAAAGTTTTGTTCAAAGTAGGATGAGATATATACAGTATATGGATGATTCTGGTGTATCAGAACCTATTTTTGTAGATCTTGCCATCATAACATTGTTTTATGACAGCCAAGAGAAAACAAAGCCAAACAGTAAGTATTACCCAAACTGTCTGTTGTAAACATTCATAACATTGTAGGGACCACTTCCAGCTCCAAATTTGACCCACTGTACTGATAATAGTTCAGTATGCCTCAAACAAAACTCTTTGTACAAAATGTCATCCAAATACCTCCACAGTGTTTATACCTTATGACCATACTCAGAGGTGTGGCAAAAGAAATCCAAGGGAGGGGCGATCACAATTAATTGTTCATATGGGGATAGCAGCGCACACTTTCAGACAGTCCCCGTTTGATGGAATTCATGGTGTTGCACTCTGTGCTTCACAGACAAACTGATTGAAGTAGTTATGTGAAGAATGAAATAAGCGGCACCACAATAGCTAACTGGTTGATGCACATGCTACTAAAATGCAAAGACAATACACCGATGAAAAAAGAGAGCTTGACAGAGAAGTTCAAACCCTGCAGACTTTCTCACATACAAACAAATTATGTAATTACAGCTAGCCTGACTCTTGGGTTTTATATTTGTATATCTGGTCATCAGTTCAACCAAAAGTGAGAGCATCTGCCGACATTTGTAGTATAATGTTATTTACACTAATAGAGATGAAGCAATCATGGCCACAAGTGACAAGTGGTTAGGCTTAAACACTAGCACATGTAGAAAAGAGTTGCACAGTCAGCAAACTGACTGAGTATTGTCAGTTACGTAGCAATATCTAATTAAAGTTTTCGAACATAACAACATAAACTACTGGTCATACCAAATCAATTAAGGCTGGAACAGATATTGAAATTGAATTGAGGCAAAGTGCCGTTTATAGCTTCAAAGTTCATTTTCCATATGAGGAGGGCTGTATCATTAATTCTTGAAAAGTTACATTTTCAGTAAACAGAAAAGTCAGAAATATCATCTCAATCAACACTCTTATTCTCCTTTTTAACAATCTACATAAAATCCAACGCCTACAAAAACAATCACTCGTGTTTTTTCTGTGTAAATCCACAACATCCAGCGGGCTCTCGGGTTTCCAAGTCCTCCTCCTACTAAATGGTAATCACAGGCAGGGTCAGTCGAGGTTAGGCCTGTCAGTGTAGCTCCCAGGAGAAGCTCTGAAGGCCAAAAATCCGAACTATTTTTGAATTCTACAGGGGGCTGAGGCTGAGACCAATTTGAGAAGGACTGTAGCACAGGAAACTAATCAGTTAAATGCACGTAGGTGGAGTTTGTGCTTTCTCAGAGTTTGGTTAAAGTGCCTTACTTCACAAGGTTTGTCTAATTTTAAAGAACAGCATACCTCTCTGTTTGATGTGATTCTACTACATCCATTGTTTATTCTACTATATCCATTGTTGCTGTTATTCTTGGTAGTTTTAACTTTTCCATCATGACTGCTACTCTCATTATATGAATAATTTCTGTCATATGCATTGAATGTGTTATAACTCTGTTATGTTGTTCATTCTGTACACATGACATCTATTGTACTTCTGTCCACCCTGATAGAGGATCCTCCTCTGTTGCTCTCCTTAAGGTTCTTCCCTTTTTCTCCCCTTAAAGGTTTTTTCTGATGTGAGGGTCAAAGGTCAGAGGATGTCAACGTGTACAGATTGTAAAGCTTTCTGAGCCAAATTTGTGATTTTGGGCTATACAAAATAAATTGAATTGAATTGAACCCAAACAGGCATGTGTGTTTAATTGTTTGAACTTTTGGTACACAAACAAAGGTCATGGGTTGGAGATTTGTTTTATTAGGCAATAAAACGCTAATATTGATCCCTTCACACTATAATCCATTATATACTAAACTTTTTGTAGGTCTAAGCCCCGTCCCGTACCCTGGTTTAAATCCTAGCACTTGATGTTAATTGTTGCTTAATTGAGTACAGTGACATAATTTGACCTGACCCCTTGATTGAGGAATTAAAATTAGTTAAATAATTGTTATTGGTAAACAATTTAGATCTTAATGTAGAAACTATTAAATGGAGCCGTGCAGCAGCTGCATTGCACGGCTCCATCTCCGCACAGATATGCATTCATCAACCACCTGAATTTGACCCGAAAAACGTCAACTTTATGCATTAATAGTAGGATAAATGTCAGGACTGAGCTACGCAGTGCTCTCCAAGGGGCTGCTCCTGCTGCTGGGAGTAGCAAGAAGCTGTCAAGGGTGTTCACTTTCTGCCCCACCCACAGTACTAGGCTGAATAAAGACGGAACTCTTCCAAACGATGTTCTTTATTCTTGAATAGCAGCAAAATGAGTAACCCTTCTTAAAGACATTAACTCTCTCACACACACACTTTTGGGGACATTACATTGACTTGCAATAATTTCCTGGAGACTTACTCGAACCATAACCACTACCAGTCTTACCCTAAACTTCAACTTAAAAGTCTTCACCCTATAATGTAATGATCCCCATGTTATGGGGACATGGAAGGCGAGTCCCGACAATGTGACTGTGAAAACAGATTATTGTCCCCACAAGACAGATAAAACACGCTTTCAAACACATACTCATAACGCATACACATAATAGTAGCCTAGTGTTTGGCTGTACTGTGTAGAATGAAATTAATCCACAGTTACAAGATTTGACCTATTTCCATGCACTTCAAGCACCAACCAGCTGAGCTCATTGAATGACACTGTTGCTGGGTGCACAGAGCCGCTCTAGATAGCATGCGTGTAGAGACGGCCCACATTTCCCATCACGCAGTGCTGAACTGAGTGTTGTGTTAAGTTTGCCGTTTTATGTTCCAAAATGCAAATATTAATTTTCGTTGGTTAGTTTGTAATGTATCTGTCAGGACATGGTGGTTTCTGTCGGTAATTGTCATTTCTGTGCTGGTTTATAGTTTTGTCCCCAACCTGGACATGGATTGAACTGTGTCTTCAAAGATCCTCAACTATTAAAGTACCATTAGCATTATGCTTAGTTTTAGATGCCACTGACATAACTGACAATGAGCCTACATACATTGTGTCTTTTGGGGTCCTTCGTAGATGACTTGCAAGGTAATCAAAGTCTGCGTCCCATGGGTTCACATGCTCTTCAACACAAACATATGTGAAGGGATTAGATCCCTGCAGTTCTACTTTCTTTTTACAGTGATCATTCTGGTTGCTTGTGGTGTTATGGAAATTAAAACAGCTAGTTCCCAGAGTTCCACTCAAATTCAGACGAGATTCCACCACTGGGGGCAACAAACATGCCGTAGCTTCTTTGTCATAATACAACCGAAGCAACAGCTAACCCTCAGCCAAACAACGCGTGTGCTGACAGGATTCATCACCTCACGTTTCAATCAAAAAGACTAGAAAAGAAAGTTAATAATGTTGTCAGATAAGATAATAGTGAACTAATAATGAAATTGTAGTTTTAATGACAAAGGCATGGCCTAGGAAAGACAGGGGAAAACCTCCCAGCGTCAATGCCCGAGCTCATCAACGCTCTTGTGGCTGAATGAGGGCAAGTCGTGTGGAGAGCATCAAATGCAGGAGTATCTGAACACAACAGTGAAACTAGTAACTCCAGCTGTCGGATGAATTAACGTGAAAAGCCCATTATTTCCCCATGCCTGCATGCTTTGCAAATCGTGTCCAGTTGCAGAAAAAAAGAAGTGATGACGGCAGATCTATTGTTTTCTTGTTAAGTCATTATATAGATAGATAAATACTTTATTAATCCCGCAAGAGAAATTTTTTCCGGTACAGCAGCATTTTTACATAAGAAAAGAAACATTTTTACATAAGAAAAGGACAATATATACAAAAATAGAATAGAAGAAGAAGAAGAAAAGAAGAAAAAAGCACAATATAATCAACAAATAGAATAGAATAATAATAATATTAAATTAAATTAAATTAACTAACAAAACGAAACAGTAGTGCAGATGTAGCCAACAACAAACAAAGGTGCTATAGTTGGGTGGTTGATTTGGCCAGAGGTGATTTATTATAAAGTGTTATTGCAGAGGGCAGGAATGATCTCCTGTATCTGTCCTTGTGACAGCGGAGCTAGAGGAGTCTGTTGGAAAACGTGCTCCACTGACCCTGCAGTAGGTGGTGAAAAGGGTGGTCCGGGTTATCCAATATGGATAATAATTTCTTCAGTAAAGTAACCATTAAGATCACTTTTGTCTCAGTCTAGCTATGCCTCTTGGCCAGTATCATTTAGCCACGGAGCAGGGCTGGTTAAGATAAACGGCTCAGCGGCATTAAAGTGTAGTGCAAGAGGCACATGGCACAGTATGTGCCCAAAACCGGAAAATCTGGGAAAAGCTCACCCAATCACAAACGGACAATAAATGGACCTGTACTTGTATAGATCTTTTCTAGTCTTCCGACCACTCAAAGCACTTTAACACTACATGACATCATTCACCCATTCATACACTGATGGAAGAAGCTAAGGTGCCACCTGCCCATTAGCAGTAGCTAACATTCATACAACATTCACACACCGTACACCATAGGCACAGCTACGGGAGACATTTGGGGTTAAGTGTCTTGCCCAAGAACACATCGACATGGGCTAGCGGAGACAGGGATCGAACCGCCGATCCTCTGATTGAAGGATGAACCTGCTCACCACTAAGCCACAGTCACCCCCAAACAGTAAAAAAAACCATATATTTTACTTGTTTATTTGTTTCAATGTGAAACATTCAGACATTTAAGCTGTGAGACTGCTGAACACTCAGTAGCTGTGGTTGGCTGAGGGCTAAGTTGAGGGCTGCCTCTCATTCAAACATCATCGATGTGTAGTGAGCCTGAGCAGCCACCTAGAGGACTTGATGGGTCACACTGGTCAGGGCTCGTGCAGACGGACGTGTGTCCTGGGAGCGCTCAGCTCCAAGTGTTGAGCTCCTCAGTTGAGGCCGACCAATCCCTATTTCGTCAACTCCACAATGAGCTCGGCCCCCATTTATCAAAACCAAGTCTTGGCCCAGGCTAGTGACACACTGGGACTGCGGTTGTCATCTAGACCATACATTATGTCAGTTAAAGCTGTTTTTTATTAGCTGGATGATAAATAGTTCTTTAATTGTTTTGTTATTTTTTTCTCCTTATGTGAGAAATTCCAGGCTTAAACGTGGGAATGCGTCGACTCCGCTGTTGCTATGTTTGGATAGAAAAATGGGAAAATCTTACAGAACATATGTGATAGGATTTCTAATGTGGTGATATACAGAAAGCTGATAGTACAGTGACGTGTATCCAGTTCCTGAGACATGGTTTTAGTTAAACATGTAACAGATGGCTTTATTATAAATCAAAAACTTGATCAGTGTGTGGAGTTGAATCTTTCAGAACAGTAGTGGGGAGGTTATGGTGCTGTGTGCTCTGACACAACTCAGAAGGTTTATTTAGAGTTCCACCTCAGATTTTAGGAAACAAGACCTTTGTGTATCACCAGGATATTAAAAAACACTTCAGTCTAATGTGGCAGGGCCTAATCTTTTTGGCTTGGGTCCATTTAGAATGGATTAATGTCTACCTATGACCTGACATCATCACAGCGTTGCCAGGTCTGGGCTACTTTCTGTTGAAATTTTAGTCCACTGGTTGGGTAGACCTATTTTGCATGCAAATCACATGATTATTGATATATATTAATAAAAATCCAATTGAAATGAAATTATTCATGTTTACCCAAATCTTAGCAAACGGATTCCAGATCAGCACATAGACACATGGACACACACACACACACACACACACACACACACACACACAACATGCCTAATGCTCTCCACCTGCCGGTGTCTGCCTCTCCATCCTAATTCTGGCGTTTCTGTTGAAATGAGGCTCTAACTGCAGTAGACGCACTAGGAACAACAGTACATTCATGTAGTCCAGGCACAAAGGAAGAGGAAATAGAGAAGGGAAAGTGAAACGACAAAGCAACAGGTTAGTGTGTGTGTTAGTGAATTGATGGAAAGGTTCTCTGTAAGGATCTGTTGGATTTCTTTGTTTTGTTTCACAGGCACTTTTCACAGCAGACATTTTGACTCGTAACAGATAGAAAATAACTAGTGTTACCAGCAACAGCTAGTTTGGTGTTAAAGTGAAATTAGCGTTAGAGTTTTAATCAGATTTCTGTCATAGGTTTGATGAGTGCTGTTAATAATTTATTGTCGGACAATATCATTGTCAATAACATTAACTTTAGTTAGAGCCAGTCAGTATTCAGTGAATGACATATTGCATATCAGATGAGCTTTTCAAGTTATCAGCAAAGCATCAATGTTACATAAGTCAAGATGCTTTCTGAAATTACTGTAACCTTCTTGTTGGACAGAGCATGTAACTGTCGGACACTGGATGATAAGCCTTGAGGGCCGTGTTGTGTGAGGGCATCCAACCAGCCTTTTTGACGAGATTGGCTGCTCTGTTTTTAGTGTATAGCATATTTTTACTACAGTACAAGGCTTCCTGTACACTTGTATTATTTCTAAGGTAAGGCGTGTGTTGTCCAATTGTCCTATTCTCCTTCTTCCTCTCTCACTCTCACTTTCATTTTTCACATTTATCATCCGCATCTGAAACCCTGACTTCATAACCACTTAATTCTGTAGCAGACTTTATTTCTATCCAAACTGAAATCTCAGATTACTTTGTTTTTCAGGTGTCTCCAAGAAGACAGACTCAATCAGAAGTCTGTCACAGTCAATCCCCATGTCTTAAACTGAAATGTGGTTATTTCTGCTGCAGAAAAAATATTTATGCAAACAAGAGGGGAACATGTCCTCCCAGGGCAGGAGGGCTCTTGTGGGACTGGTATAGCACTTTTTTAGTCCTATGACCACTCGACTTTAACACTACATGTCATCATTCACACACTGAAGACAGGGGCTACCATGCAAGGTGCCACCTACCCATCAGGACGATCGAATATTCATACTTGCAGATTACTTTGTCTTTATTTGTTATTTTTTGTTGGCGGAAATCCAAAAACGTTCCACACATTACTTGCAAAATGGTCAGAAGTGTGTCCATCCCTTTCTGCCATTTTGAATAGTGAGAAAATGTTATTGTTAATCAGCCGTGACCAAAGCATTTTGTTTTGACACATTATATTTCATGATAATAAAAAGTAGAAAATACACATATGAAAAGATTAGTATAATTTTTGACTATTCCATTTATATTTGATGACCAAAATTCTTTCCAACAGCCCTAATTCATAGTGATTGACTGCCATCAATACTGCCAGTAATATGCTCTAATTACAAAAAATGACTGCAGGGTATTGTATTTGGGATTGTGGTGAAATTCCATTGACCAAAGAGCAAAACAGAGCTGAAAGCAGAGTGAAATATTAGACTTAAACGAACAGAAACATGACACTAAATGTTGCTCTGTTTCTGCTGGTGATTGGCCAAATCTTCCAATTCTTTAAGGTTTTAATTCCACACAGACTGCTATTTACTGTCATCAGTGTATGAATGGGTGTGAATGGGTGAATGATATCATGTACAGCACTTTAAGTGGTGGGAAGACTAGACAGTCGTTATACAGAATTGTCCATTTACCATTATGTGGACCTTCTGCTGCAACATGACTCATACACACATTTCTGTTTAGAAATGCTATTCATTTGAATATTGAACAGCCTATTGATTTGATTTGATGGTTTCTATTGTCAGTGCAGTACAGCTCATATACAGTAGTTGTATTCATATAAAAAATGTGTTTAATGTGCTTTTGTAATTTGTGATCAGGATTTTCTCATATGTTGAAGACTAGAAAGGCGCTTTATAAATACAAGCCCATATCTGTAGTCATCCAAAGATGATTTATGATGAGCTTCAGGAGCCTTTGACCATTTCTCTACCATCACTGCTGGAACATTTGTTTGACATCTGACATGTTGGTGACCTCATGACCATGACTAGCACCACAATCAATTCAATATGTCCACTGGTACACAGAGACAAGAAGTAGATGGAGTAGTCGCCATGACACATCATGTACAAATCAAACATATTTGCAAATGTAAGGTGATACATTTTCAATATAAGATAATAGAAAAAGAGTCCTGATTCCATGTCCGTCAGTTTCTTAACAACTTGCTCACACTGAGACAAACTCACAATGCAGGTTTACTGAGGTATTGTTAAAGGTATTGTTCATTCAGGTTTATTAATACAACTTGGTCTCACTATGATAGTTATCTCTGTCATTTCATCCTCTGTTGTGTTTTGGATTTGTCTTATAACTAACCAGTTTATATATATCACACTTGCTGTTCACCTTTTTTCATTTCTGGCATTGTGGACATTTGTTTTTTGCAAGTTATTGATATCCTAACTTAACTTAACTCAACTTATTATTATGGATAGAAGTGATGGACACAACTACAAGAACCAGGTTGTAATTAAGTGGAATTCTCCTTAAATCCCTTCAGAGATACAAAACAATTACTCACACAGTAAACAATACATGATAGACAAACAGACACTAATCTTGACACACAATCTCATTCAAAGGAAATTTAATATTATTGGTTTGTGTAATTTGTTTCCTCCTTCTTCCAGTCTAACCATAAATTGCATCTGAATTGTATATACAGTATGATATTATCATCTAACTGTAGGTCTGATGAAATAGTTGGACTGCTCCTTCGAGGGACTGCTTGGCTCTCTTTTTATTCTGTTTCTTTTGCTTTTCACTGTGCAGCCATAAATGTGCTCATATTCTTCTCATAGTTTGTATAAGGGTAGAGCTGTTTTTATTTTTCTCCGTAGGCAGCTCTGAAGCAGCTACTGGTGCGATGGGAAGCTGCAGAGCTGAAGCAGAGCAGCGGGGCTGGGCCCAAGATTATTTGTCTGTTACAAGCTCCGCTTTAGCTCCGATGTTTTCCAGATGTTACAGATGTCGTTACCACATTATTGCTGCTGGTAGAGCCCCAACTGTGAAACCAACCACAACAGTCCCAGTCTCAGCACCAGTGGTGGAAGTGGAATAGTTTGCCTCAGTGTTGTTTCTTTTGGCTACATGCCACCGGGGCCTCTAAAGGCTTTAACTGATTTATTTAGGAAATCTGAGACTCCAGCAAAGAGATGATGAGGTTTTTCAGTAGCATGTTGAAGTTGTAGAGACTTGTGTACTATATGTACTTATACTGTATCTATAACTGTAGTGCAACATTCATGTCCATATAATAATGGTACATCTAATGTTTAATGTACAGCTGATTACTGTTTTTTTTAAGCAGGCTAAACTGCAAAGTTGTTCTGTGTACATGGTACTGGTTTAACCCATTTTTAAGCTTCACTGAAAAAAAGTGTCCGAATAGACAACAATAACGAGTACAGATAACTAATAACTACATAATATACATAAAAAAAAATGCATCACCAGTTCAGAAGTAACCCTCAAATGCCAACTAAATTCCGACCTGCTGTTCTTATTCACAGACTGAGCTATACATATCATGTTAGCTCGCTATGGAGTTTCACCTGACAACAGTTGGTTCAAACTACTCACAGACTCCACTGGGTAAAGGTCAAAGGTCATTGACCAGAGGTCAGTGGACAACCACAGACAGATCCCAAGGTCAAGAATGAACATCTATCCATCTTTTGTCTGTAACAGTGGATCTTTAACAAGGAGGCTCGAGCCAATCCCAGCTGACATTGGGTGAGAGGCGGGTACATCCTGGTCAATAGTCAGTCTCAGGGTGAAGCATATAGTTCGTTCGAGATTAACTGCGCCTCGCCTGGAAAGTAGACGAGAGCAGGCGGCATCATCAAGGGGCGGGGAAAAAGAACTGCGATCAAGTCGGACAGTTTTCAGCCTCCTTTAAAGAATACACAGGAAGTCACATAAACAGTTACTTCCTGATAGATTTGATCTGTAGGCTACTTGTAGTTTACAGACCTTGTTCGGATTTATTCATATGTGTTCGTAAATATATATTTATGTGGAAATGAGCTTGTACGTCCATCCTTTGTTGTTTTTATGCCTGTGAAACACTTTGCTGCTCGTTTTGATATGTGTTGTATAAATAAGCATTATTATTATCAACCACACAAGATATGTCTTTAGATATGTCCAACAATCAAGTGTTAAGTATTACAACTACACAGAAAAATAGGATTTTCTACAAAACGTGGTGTTTGTTGTCAAATCGAAGAGCCAATCAGCTCTCTGATGTGTCGACAGCCAGGCGTTTCCCATGATGCCCTGGGTCATGCTGTTGGTGGAGAGCTACTGCGGGGCCTGGCTCTAAAATCTGCAGCCGCCTCGCTCTCATGAGATTATCGTTGACCACGTGTGCAGAGCAAGTGTCAGAGCAAGTCGGAAGCAAGTCGGACACAAATCTAATCAGCATGCATTGCGCGCTGATCGCCGGTGATCGATTGTGATCAGGACTAGCTCATCTCGAAGGAGCCTATATACACAGGCGACCACTCAGCTCACATTCCTACCAACAGGCAATTTACTCACCAATTAACCCGCATTACTTTGGATTGTGGGAGGAAGCCGGAAGGACCCGGAGAGAACTCGAGCTCCCACGGGGAGAACGTGCAAACTCCACACAGAAGGGCCAGTAGGTGAGAAACCACAACCCTCTTGCTGTGAAGCCACAGCGTTAACCACTTCACCACTGTGCCACCCAAGAATGAATATGCATGCTTTTGTCAAAATGATAATCTAATCTTACTGCTGTCTGTCAGTCAATTATTAAACCAACTTGTATGATGGGAAAGGCTGATAATGGAATATGTTTTCTATCATTAGAGAGATTTCCCTTCATAAAACTATTAGTCACTATAAATAGAGAAAGAAATGGATTAAGATGACTTTTCACAGCTACGGTTTACCCTCAACTTTACTCTACTTTCTACATGATTTAAGATGACAGCACCAGGGGAAGTGAGAGAAAGTAAGCAGTAAAACGTCATGTACTACATATCTGTGCCAGCAACATGTGTGGGAAATGTCGGTGCATTACATCAAGCTAAATGTTGTGTTAGCTACTGCTAAAAAAAAGGGAAACTTAAATCTGAAAAAAAAGTAATAATAATATATATATATATATATACGTATATATATATATATATATATATATATATACGTATATATATATATATAAAGTACAAATCCATTTACCATATCTATATATAGATATGGTAAATGGACTTGTACTTGTTTAGCACCTTTTTCTAGTCTTCCGACCACTGAAAGCGCTTTAACACTACATGTCATCATTCACCCATTAACACCCATTCATACACTGATGGAACAGCGTGAACAATTTGGGGTCTTGCCAAAGGACCCATCAACATGGACTAGAGGAGTCCGGGATCGAACCGCCGATCAGCTTGAAGGACCTTTGCTGTTGGAGCTAAGAAAAGGTTATTGTGTTGAAATATCTAGTTCCATCTCACTTTATTGGACAGACAGAAGGATGGATCAGTGGACCAACACCGCCACCTCTGGGCCCTGCAGGGATCATTTCAGCTTTCTCCTTTCATCACACAGCTGTTCAGTACTACTACGTTACTACTTCAGAGAAAGCAATAGGATGAAACTGGTCAAGATGTGTGTAAATGTACTTGTATAGGACTTTTCTAGTCTTCTGACCAATCAAAGCACTTTCACACTACATGACATCATTCACACACTGATGGGAGGGGCTATGTAAGGTGCCCATCAGGGTTAACGAACATTTATACACCGTAGGCACATGACATCATTCACATACTGATGGGAGGGGCTATGTAAGGTGCCCATCAGGGTTAACTAACATTTATACACTGTAGGCACAGGGTGACATTTGGGGTTAAGTGTCTTGCCCAAGGACACATTGACATGGGCTAGCGGAGCCGGGGATCGAACCTCTGATTGAAGGACGACCCTGCTCACCACTGAGTCACAGTCGTTCCTATAGACTCAATGCCATGATAAGAGCCACTGATCATAAACAGCCCTATACATTCTTGACAGACTTCAGGGTCCACAGTGGGCTCATGACCAGGTCAAGGTTCTAGGGTCAGTGGAGAGCTGTGATCTGAAATCTTTAAATGAGTCTGGGGTCACACGTTGATTGATAAATATAGCGATATGAATAGGTGCGATATGAATGAACAATATTATTATTATTATTACTTCAAACACACTGTTGACTGCAAAATAATAGTTAGTGGTGGTGTTGTTCTTGCTTGCATTGTATTGAACTGTGTTTCTAACATTCTTTCCCCTCATGTTTGTAAAAAGTTACAAACATCTCTCAATGTAATGCAGTCAGTTCAACACCACTAGAAATGACAACCTCAGTAATAAACAGATACATGAATACCTCTCTCTTTTCCTTGTAAATTATGTAATTTATGGTTGAGCTGTTATGTTTATATGGCTTGCGATTTGACATGTGTAGCATGGCCACTGAGTGACCATTTTGAGCCCTTTAAGTCTGCATTTCTGCAGACTTTGCCTGAGGGATTTACCCACAATTCATAACGCTGGGATGTTAAACAGAGGTTACCAGGGGAAGCCCAGAGGTGAAAAAAAGGTAAACTAAGAGGACAGCATTTAAAAGGTCTACAGCCTGGCACATTGACACAGAAACATTAACATTAGGGAACATTACACGATGCACATAAAACCACATGAAATCAGAGGAATGCAAGCATAGGCTTTCTTACACGCCTGGTTAATTCATCAACCATTTCTTTTAATTTTGCTGATTGAAGCTGTTTTGACAAAAACAAGTAAATAGATTATGACAATAGCCTCTTGTCTCGTAAAGCAAGAGCCTGGAAGACGTTCGCATCAGAAGTAAAAAGCATGAAATAAAAACCCATAATTGTGCATAGCATGTTTTGGTGTCATCAAGGTAACATGATATGTCCCTGCAAAGGGCTGTCCCATTAATTTCTATTACCATAGAATGTCCATAGTATGTCCCATTATACACCATTTTAAGCCCTAACAGCCTCTCATGCTTAGCATTCACCAGGTGACATCAGTCCCTGGGGGTTCAGGGCATATGGCTACATTTACTACGTTTCTTGTTTGAAAACGCATAACTTTGGCTATACATTTACGCCTAGTGTGCACACTACTGTTTAAGAACCGTTAAAATGGTAATGCTTGAAAACTCTGCGACTGGCTCAGTGATAGAGTGGGTCATCCTTCATTCAGAGAATCGGTGGTTAGATCCCCGGCTCTGCTACTCCATATTGATGGGTAAGACACTCCGCCCCAAATGGTTCCTGTGTGCCTGTGGTGTGTGAATGGGTTTGTTAGTTTATGTTAGTTATGTTCTGATGGGCAGGTGGCACCTTGCACCTTGGAAAACTAGAAAAGCTCTATACAAGTCTGTTTATCATTTACTATCACAGTAGCCCCACCCTAAAGCATACTCTGCTTTATAGTCTGTTTGACTCTAAATGGACCATAATTTAAGAAATGAACATCATGCTGTATTGAAGAAGACTTGAAACTAGAGATTGAGACCATAAATTCATGTTTACAATATTTACTGAGGGAATAAATCAAGAGAGAAGTAGTCATTTTCTCATAGACTTCCATACAACCAGAGGAGTCGCCCCCTGGTGGTCAGTAGAGTGAAGTTCACAAACAAAGTGTAAATCAGTAGAAGCTTGACGCTACTCCCAGTGTGACGGGCTGGATTCGAATAGTCCAAAAAATTATCTCCTAACGTCTATTCCTAACCACTTTTCCTTGACCTCAGTGGAAAACGTCACAGGGTCAAGGAAAGATGGTTAGGAGAATTCATGAGGAGTTAGGAAAAGACAACTGCGGTGTTTAGGGAATCCGACTCTACTTTCACTAAGCTACGTAGTTATGATGCGACGGGAGACGCATGTTAGTGCCCTCAGTCTGCAGCGATGAAACTACAATGTTCAGGAGATGGACTACAAAGAAGTACATTTTAGATTCCTTCATCCGTGTTCTTACAGTGTTGCGTCATAACAACATAAACAACCTGTTCAAAGTATTACTTTATTAACAAGGTTGCAATATAAATGAAAGAAGGAATATAAAAGTCAAACCAAGGGATTGTCACAGAGAGTACAAAGCTACTAAACTGTCTCATTGTTCAGTTTCAAACATGCTGAATCAAATACGTTCTCCCACTAACAATCTCTCATATCCCTCTTTGTTGTTATGGTTTATATGCAGATTATAATCTGATCATAAAATTATGCAGACAATAGTTTATGAAACTCAGTGTGACCTAGAAGTGTTGACTTGATAGTGTTTTAAAATTGTAATGTTGATTCAAAAGATGATAATTAAAAACATGACTCAGACTGCAGAGCTCGTCCAGTTTAACCTTTTATCAAAGCTTCTGTAACTGAAGTAAAATAAAAGAATGAGGGCTGAGGCTGCAGTAAACACCAGAGAGAGCAGATCAATACGTCACTTTGATCACTTTACAGCAGTTTACAGCAACAGCAATGTTGATCTGCGTTTGTCATGATCGTTTATTCTCGTGAACGGCCGAATGGTGCGTCACTTTAAATGTTGCCGCCGCAAGGAATTGTGGGTCAGAATTATCTCCTTTCCTTTTGTAAAGGAAGGTCTAGTGTTTCCTATGCTAAAGGACCTAAGTAAGGAAGCAAGAAACTCCTTTCCTCTGCATTTAGAGAATTCAAACAGCTCTTATCATGGCGGCCACTGAGATACTTCCGGGTAATTTCACTCAGTTAGGAACCTTCCTAAACAAAAAGGACTATTCGACCGCAGCCCGGGACTACGTTAACTGCCAACCCGAGGGAAGGCAAGTGAGACGTGTGTTCCCAACTTTTCCCCACTAATCCTGTAAAACTCTGATTTGTAAGCGTTCATTTGAAAGTAAATTTGATGTGTGTGTGTGTTGAGAGAAACCTACAGGCAGCCTTTTAACCAACTGAAACTAAAATATAGAGGACATAACCTGTTCTCTTTATACAGCCACGATTTGAATTGCCACTTTTACGAGCTTCAACAAAGGCAACTGTCAACCGCTGGGAATTGTGGGTAATGAAATATGTCGGTCGTGTTATGCTAGTTAGCTTGTAATGCTTCGAACCACGATGGACGGAAAGACGGTGCTGGTGACCGGCGGTAACTGCGGGATAGGGAAAGCCACAGCGGCGGGCGTTGTGAAGCTACGGGGCCGCGTCATTCTGGCCTGCCGGGACCGCAGCAGGGCTGAGGAGGCGGCCCGGGAAATCCGGCAGCAGACCGGGGCACACGGCTCCCAGCTGGTCGTCAAGCAGCTCGACCTCGCCTCGCTCACTTCTGTCCGCTCGTTCTGTCAGGAAATAATACAGGTAGCTTAGCACACGTCAGCTGGCTTTATGAAATAATACAGGTAATGAAATTGTTTCCCAGTCCTGACAGTTTTTAGCTAACATTCCAATAGAATTCCACTTAAAATATTGATAATAACGTTTTCAGCTGATTTATCTAATGGTGTTAAACTAAACTTTAACTTCTTACCTTTCGAGCTAGGTATCGTTTTAATTATTAGTTAGCTTTGCCTTTACCGGAGTCGGTAAAAGGACGCTAACGCCGGTGAATTAGCCGTCTTGGTAGTAAACACTGGGCGGCACTGCTGGGTTTCGGGGATATTAACTTGTTCCAGTGTCACCAAAATGACTATCAATGCTGTCAACACATTCGGGACCGTAGTTCTGTCCTTCACTATGCAATAACAGCTCCTTAATTTCCATTTGAGTGAATATTGTCACCTGGATGTTTCGTTAAACTCTTCTCATGTCAATCACTTGCAAAACACCAGCTGATGCATGGAATTTAATCAATTGTGTCACACATGAATTTTATATAACAATTACTATCATAACACACAGTGCAGAGTAAGAGTTATATTACAACTAAAAACACAAGTATTCATGATTGAAAAGCTAAATTGTTAAAGCAAAAGACAAATTACTTGTGCAAATCATTGAAAAGATGATGCAAACATTTATTTCAATACATACAGACAAAAACTTGTTAGTTAAAAAGCCGGACACAAATAACATTTTTTAAATAGTCATCTTGATTATCCAGCACCTCGTCCCAGCCCATACACATGGTGTGACACTGGACCCACAACACCAATCCCTCCGAGCTCTGGGGGGGCGGGGGGGGTCAGGTTCCCTGCACCGGACACACACCCAAACTGTTGTTTCTGTGTCTTCAGGAGCGTGACCTTTGAACAGAATTATTTTTTTACTTTTAATTAAAGAAAATTATCAGATTTTAATGGGTTGGCATGCAAAGAAAGTTAACATTAAGTCACTATCGGTGGATGTTGAGCTGGATGATGATAGTCCGGTCTCTGCCGGTTGGGAGGCTGTATGAATAATAGAAAAAGCATAACCATGTTTTGTTTAGTCTTCATCATGACTAATGTCACCATCATGTTATAATATTGCTTGTTTTTTTTCAGGTTATATAAAGCATTTACAGTGAGGGAGAGGAAAGAGTTTGGGACCGATGGAGGCCACATCCTGCTGCCAATGTTGAAGGCTCTAAAATAATCATATTTTATTATTACAATATTAAAATACATACTCATAATAATGTCTATGCGTCACAATAGTTAATACATTCAGATTTATACGTGAATTCAAATGCAAAATAAGTGTGCGCTGACCAGGAGACGGGGGAAGGTGGCGGTGTTCCTCAGCAGGCAGCCGGGGAGGGACAAGAGGGGTCCGAGCGGGATGAGGAACCGGCGATGGAAAGTCCAGAGCTGGTGGATGAAGCAGCCCCGAGGGACACTGGTCTTCTGCGGTGGGGCAGGATAGGAGGGTAGGAGGTGGACCAGGTCTACTGTTATCCTGCCTGATGTTACCAGGGGATGGGTGATGTAAGGATTGGGAGGAGGAGGAGGGGCAGATGAAGGTTGGTTCTGGGGATTGGGTATAGGGGGTGGGTGGAAAAGGGGATGTTGGGAGGGAAGGGCAACATCAGGCGCAGCCCAGGAAGATGCCAATGGGGTTGGTGGAGGAGGTGAGGAGGTCCCACGCCACGGCCCGGACAGCATGACCCGTGACCGGTCAATGGCCATTGGGTCCAGAGGGTCTCCGATCCTTCACCCTCTGGTAGGAGTCTCTTAGGACCCTTGAAAACTCCTTCTTAGAAACCAAGAAGGAGTGGCTCACCGCCAACAGATCTCCTGTAACATCAGAGAAATCTGCCTTCAAGGGTCCGAAGAAACTCACATCCAGAGGCTGAAGGATGTGAGACGTATGTGGTGGCAGGCACAAGAGAATGACCTGCTCCCTCTGTGCTGCCCGGACCAGCTCTGGATCCAGGTGGGACTGATGTCCGTCCATTATGAGCAGCAGCGGGCGCTCCTTCATGGCGAACTTCAGGAAGTGCCCGACAAACCACTTCCATGTACCCTGCTGGTGACTTCCCGTAGAGGGCATCGGGAACCCCTTCCTTGTTATAGGGCCCCCCTGGATATCCCCCCTTGTAGATGATAAAAGGGGGAACATCCTCCCCAGCCGCGTTGAGGCGGGCCAGGACGGTGATGTGGTCCCTGGTTCCCTGGGTCTGCCTGTAAGCATGTTTAGTCCCCCGGGGTACGATGACCTTTCTTCTTGTTGTTGTGGAGCCTCGGTAGATGTGTTTCATGAACTCCTTTCTCTGTGAACAGGGGCAGCCTCGGTAGATGTTTCATGAACTCCTTTCTCTGTGAACAGGAGGAGCCTCGGTGGATGTGTTTCATGAACTCCTTTCTCTGTGAACAGGGGAAGCCTCGGTAGATGTGTTTCATGAACTCCTCTCTCTGTGAATAGGAGGAGCCTCGCTTAGATGTGCTGATCAACAACGCCGGTATCTACCAGTGTCCTTACACCAGAACGGAGGACGGCTTTGAGATGCAGTTTGGGGTCAACCACCTGGGCCACTTCCTGCTCACCCACCTGCTGCTGGACCTCCTGAAACAATCCGCTCCGAGTCGCGTAGTGGTGGTCTCCTCCAGACTCTATAAGCACGCTCACATTAACTTTGAGGACCTGAACAGCGAGCAGAGCTATGACAAAGCCTTCGCCTACAGTCGCAGCAAACTAGCCAACCTGCTGTTCGCCTGTGAGCTGGCCTACCGACTGAAGGGCAGCGGGGTGTCTGTGAACGCTCTGACTCCAGGTGTAGTGAGGACTAATCTGGGGAGGCATGTTCACGTCCCGGCGTTAGCTAAACCCCTGTTTGACCTGCTCTCCTGGGGTTTGTTCAAGAGCCCTGAAGAAGGAGCTCAGACCTCAATCTACTTGGCCTGCAGCCCAGATGTAGACGGTGTGCAGGGCAAGTGCTTTGCAGATTGTAAGCCTCAGGATCTGCTGGACAAGGCCACCAACCAGGAAGTGGCCAGTAAACTCTGGGACATTAGTGAAGTCATGGTGGGCATCTCCACGTGAGCTCTGAAATGAGTTCAAGCCAGCTCATTAAATATGCAGTGCCTTGCTCTACAACAACATGCTTCCTCATCTCTCCAGTGCTTCACAAACCAGGAAGGTAAATGGACCTCTACATGTATAGATCTTTTCTAGTCTTCTGACCACTCAAAGCTCTTTAACACTACATGACATCATTCACCCATTCACACCCATTTATACACTGATGTCAGTGGCCAAGGTGCCGCACATCAGGAGTAGCTAACATTCATACAACATTCACACACTGTAGGCACAGCTACGGGAGACATTTGGGAGACCCGTGAGGTCACAGCATCACGCTCAAGGGTGGTTGCCATGGTATCAGCTAAAAGCAGTCATATTGACAGAAACATCTGGGAAAATGTTGTGATCGAGAACATTAACTTATGGCCCTGGTATTGTGCATCCTGGCCTCCTGGGTACACTAAATAGTATTGTGCATCCTGGCCTCCTGGGTACACTAAATAGTATTGTGCCTCCTGGGTACACTAAATAGAATGGGACCACCATTCCTTTACTCCTGTGTTTTAGCTTGCTGGCTGTTATGAAAAGGGCCTCTTGAGATCAGCTGTTGTTCACCTGCTTTCAGTCACAGAATGCCCCATCTCCTCTATGTTGCTTCTGTCTCTGATTTAGGATTTAGGGATGAATAGTGATGTTTTGTTTGATTATTACTTATATTTACATTTTTTTGTTTTTCTAATTCCGCTTTTTCTTACATGAGCACACTACTTCCTTCCAAAGTTCGAACAGTTTTAGTGCACACATTAGAGATTTATGCATTTATGTTTGACTGTGTGCTCATCTCACTGGTTCCAAGTGGGCGGGGCTTGATTGGAAAACGTCAAGTTGCATATTTCCATGCATCTTTCAAAAATTTGTTCTCAATATAAGATGGTGGATTGTTTGATTACTGTCTCAAATTTAAATGGCTGAACAAGTAGCTGTTGCAATATCATTGCCCAAATGAAAACAGAATTTGTTTTTAAATCTGACCAGTCAACTTTCAGTATTTGACAGTTTTATACTTCTAGGACACATTTTGATGCAACCTCAACTTGTATTATCCATACCAGTCCCAGACCACTGCTAGTTAACCATATGGTATAATCATGTCTGCTCAGACTGAACTGTACAGTTCATTCAATCATTAATCATTATTAATTTCTTCCTAGCTTTGATAACCACACAACATTTTTACTTTTTAAAGTTCATTTTGGACTATGAAGAAGAATTATTGAATTATTTTTTTATGCTTGCTTATTGATGAAGAATAGACAAGAAAAATGTAAATGGTCATGCCATTGCAATAAATAGTGGGCTTTCAATAGCAAATGATTATGATCATCTGGGATTGAAATCCCCTCACTTCTAAAAATACATAGTTGTGAAGTGTGAGGAGCTGCTTGTTCCGGAAGTATTATTCCCCACTGCAAATTCATATTGCAAAGTTTTTCTTTTCAATCTTATTGATGTTGCACCTGGATAATGTAGGCAGACATCACCGACGAAGTCAAAGCGGAGGACCTATTGTTTTTCTAATGTTTTTATTATGAGGGCCCGAGCACCGACGAAGTCTGTTGTACTGAGGATGTCCCCATGACAATGAAGTGCTACAAATGTCAGCCACCTTATATTGTCTGAGAAAATGAACGTGACCTAAAAGCCTTCAGATAAGTGTTATAACATTATTATTCATTTCAGCCAGTGGCTTTACCTGATTGAGAAGTTTAAGAATGGATAATAAATGATTTTCTCTTTCCTTAAATAAGCAAGCATTTCTATAAATGTCTCGTTCATCAGCGCTCAGAGGTAGGTCTGTTATCTTATTGTGCTTTAAGCCTCCCCAATCAGGTGCACACACTGTAATAGAATAATGCTCAGCGACTTGCCTCATTTACAGACTGCCTCATTTACACACAGACTCAAGGGGAGGAAGAGGAGGGGTTAGCCAGGCTTCAGCCAACCATGCCGGTTGCTCTAAGAGCAGTCATTAGCTGGGAATGTTTTCTCTCCAGGTCACCCACAGATGGAGCACATCTCCCTACATGAAGTGTTAGCGAGACCCCCCGGGTACATAATGACTTTCTCACCTGTATTCTTCATTAGGATATTTTCTGGATCATTTATGAGGGGCTGCAAAACAATGTATAAACACAGAGGCAGCCACTTTATCAGATTCATCCCATGCAAACTGCTGCTGGGGCATTTTAAGCTCCATTCTATTTATTTTACAAATAACTCCAATTAGTGCAATTACAGAGTTTAATGTATTTAAATGGCACAGAAGTATTGATAGGTACTGCCATGTTTATACAAATGTGAGGGCCTCTCTCACATAATGGTTCAATCAAAAATGCATTAAATCTGTCTATTTCTCAGCTTCTGTTGGACTGACTGTTCTCACTGTGCTCAGGTCTCCAGTTTGATCAACTCATTGAAAACCCGCATTGAAATAAGCACAAAATGTTCAGTACCACTACTATTTTAGAAGTCAAACTGTTCTCTTTTGATTTTCATTTCAATGTATAAGCTTTTTTAAGCTGTTTTAATTTTGGTTTGTAGCTCCTAGCTGCTAGTTAAGCTCGGTGTCTTTTTTATTTTCTCTGGTGCACTTAGTGAAGTGTAATCTCCATTGGCAACCATTCAAATCACACATCTTCTGCTGTCGATAATGATCACGTCAAAGACCTCAGTTTCACTGTGAGCTTTCTAGTGTCACAGTGGGTGAGGAACATCAAATGAATGAACCACCAAGCTGTAGACCAGTCAGATGCAGTAGTATTGTACTTACAGAAAGTCACGGGACTTCCAAGAATGGTCAAAATCAAAACAGACGTCTTGGCTTTTAGTCTGCAGCAAAAATCACTGGATCCTACATTTCCCCTAATGCAACTCAATAGCATTATATTAAAAGCTCCTTCTTGCTGGTAAATGCTCACATCTTTCAAATACCCCTTCTGGTGCGATCAACCTACAGACTGTGACACAAAACCAGCCTACCCAACTCAACTAGAGTGGCGATATGCGTGCGAAGTAAGCCTAGACAAAAACTGTATGTACTCTCACGCCAAATACAGCATCTATTAGATTAGAAATAGGTATACAGAGCATACCTTGGGCAAATGATTTTAAGGTTACGCATTCGTCTTGGACTAGGCATAATTGTACTGAACCCTTAATTCCGACCAGACATCAGAACAGAGATTGTGCCAAACCAAAACCTCCCTGTCCATCCTTTGACCAACGTCAGCCACTGCATTCATTTCCAAGCATTAGGTGGGTTTCACATGGGTATGAGCAACTGTAGTGAGGATATTATTAATACTTCCAGTGAATCTACGGACCTCGCATTACCGGAACAGGTTTATTTAGTCTGTGGCAACATCGTCTACAGCTGTGTTCCAAACATAGAGAAACTTCACAAAAGGTCGGTTACTGGGAAATGCTATTTAGCTTATCTTATACCCTTATTTAGACAAGCTGACGCCAAAGAACTCGCTCCGTTCCACGTACGTCACAAACATGCCATTTCCCTAGGTTCGAGGGTCCTCAGTGTAATAATACCAGCGTATGGCACCTATAGAAGTCAAGAGGAAATAGTTACACTCTCAACAGTATTAGAAAAGCACATGAATAAAACTTCAATAGTGTTCTCGACAATGCAAAATGAAGTGAATGACATCAGACACATGGTGCTGCAAAATAGGATGGCTTTGGACCTGGTCTTGGCCTTACAAGGAGGGGTTTGTAAAGTCATTAACACTGAATGCTGCACTTACATCTCAGATGCAACTTCAGCAGTTCACGATGTGATAGCAGATACAGAACAAGGCATTAAAGAATTGCATGAAGATCATGGCTGGAATCCCTTTGGGGGAATGCAGACATGGGTAGGATAATGGGGAGCTTCTCTTCTCAAAGGATTGGTATGGATAATAGGAGGCATAATTTCGATGTTGATTGTTATCACCCTAATTGCAACCATTTCTAAGATCTGTTACAGGAGGATTGTTACAACCTATGTATCGGTTCAACAAGTGGGCACACCGATTCGTGGATGGATTCCTCCTTATCCAGACAGTCTTGATAGTGATGACGAATTTGAGAATTGTGTGTGACCAAACAAACCGTAGTACTATGTGTAGTAAAACAGTAAATGTCGTATGTACTTAGAGTTAATGATGTGATGTTTTGAATCTTCGTGAATTTACACTACGGATGTATGCTCTAAGAGTCTGTATATTACCATTTGTGTGCCTGCTCTTTAATTGATTGTTTAATTATTCCTCAATTGTTTTTAATTGTCAAAAAAATGACAAAAAGAGAGGGATGTCGGAGAAAGTTTTCTTTAATGAACTTTGTAACTCATCTATAGCTTGAACCTATTCCACAGTGTCAGCAGTAGTTAGATCTTTAAAACACCTGTTCTTCTTCCCAGCTTATCTAATGTACATGTTCCATATGTACTGGCTAGCCAAACGGAAGAACACGCCATCTCATGCTGGGGGGACAACGTACGTCTCTCTGACGTGTACTTAAGCCCCACTCTCATCTAGAACTGGGTCAGACTTCTTGAGAAGAAGAACTCTGTCCCTGCTCAGCTGAACGGTGCATTATGACTGCCTGAACTTGTCTATATGTTTGATTGACTTGTACTCTTTTGATAATTTTATCATATCTATTCTGTAATAAACACTTAAAGACAGACAAGCTTGAAATACTTTTGATTTCTCACAAGGAAATTTACACCACAGTAGGTTTTATTGATGTGGAAGTATATTGAGAGAAAAAGATTTCAGCAAGCAGAAAACAAATTTGGGTGCTGCTCAGTCTGAAAGTCAAATTTGAGAGCACACAGGTGCATATTAGTAAGAGCAGCATTAGATCCCAAAGACAGATAATTTGAGCAAGAGGAATTGTGTAACTACACTTGAGCCAGCAAAAGGGATTCTCACACTTGTTCCCTGAGCTCAAATGCAGAAGAAAGTCACTAGTTCAATTAGACCTGGAAGTGAAGGGTCATCCTGTTAGAACCCTTACTTCTATTTTCAAAATAAAAGCAGGGACAGTGGCATCTGTTAACTACAAATAGATGCCACTGTAGCTGTATTTGGTATTATCTTGAAAATATAAATGCACTGACACTAAAATATCATACATTCATTCAGGGGCATGGCAATGAAAAGTGCCTTTCGCCAACAGGAAGTTGTTGTTGTAGGCCTGAGGACATTTACATAACAATAGACTCTCAGTCCCGCACCTACATTTAAACCGACCACTTTCACAACTCTTGGAGCATTTGTCATGGTCTCTGGTAGAAGGCATCATTGCACTCATCAGAGAGTTTCTGTTCTATTGGTGACGGTTATCCCCACCCCTTACATATAAGCCCCGCTCCCTTCACAACCACTTGAACTGTTTGTTGTAGCAGAGTTCCTGCTTCATTGGGCCTGGCTGTGTCGACCTGCATCCCGCCAGCACCCCCGACACGCCGAGGGGTATGAGGCTTTGTTAATCTATGCTTGCAGCTTTCATTCATTTGTGTGGGGTTGTTTTTCAGAATGGGCATGGTGAAAATCTAACATACTGGTGATAATTAATATGTTATTTTTCTATGACTTGTGACCTGTATAGGGATGCAACCCTTGAGAAAACCCTCTGGACTCATCTCAGAATTAAGACGGCCAAACTTCAGATTCAGGAAGTCAACTTATTCCAAACATAACATAAAACATACACACTTTATTAAACTGCTGCTGAGAATAGATGAATAGATTAAGCAGGTCTAACTTGCAGCTGATTGTTGACTGAATCAGTTATTTGCCATGTGGAGTGCTCTGGTTAATGATGGGTCATCGAGCAGAGATCCCCACCAGCCCGTGCTCTGGTGAATGGAAGTTTGAGAGCCCATCAATCATCTGGAGGAGTTCAGTGTGAAGTAGCAGGACAGTTACGTGGGGCCCGGGGAGCGCTTGTCTTCATCCTACCGCTTGGCCAGAGGGATTTGTTTGCTTTAACCAGTCCAAACAGTCAGGAGAAGAAAGTCTGGTCCTGCTCCTCTGGGCTGTCCTTCCCTTTCCCTCCACTGTCTGTCAAACATGCACACATGTTCCCCCACAGATATTCTCTCTGGACGGGGGTGTATTCTCACTAATATAAACACGCTCTTTGGCTGATGTTTATGCTAACTGTCTTCTTTTCTCTGAGTCAGACAGTAAATATAGGATCAAGCACGTTGCATGTTTCCTCTGTTACAAGGCCTCAAGCAGAATTGACCAATTAACGAGTTATGTTGTGGTTTAGGTTACAGAGTTAAGGTCTAGGTTAGAACCATCAAAGGGTTACAGCCTGAACAGACGTCCTTTGAAAGGCAAAAACGTATTCTGTGAAGTACTTCAGCATGTACTGAAGTTCACAGCTGTTACCGGAACTGTTTGGATTTCACTTCTAAAGCTGTAAAATTAGATTTGTGGTTACATCAACCCTTTAATGATGATATTAGAGAAATCCCGGTCCACCATACAAACCACTGTCCTGCATTGCTGCAGTAATCATTTCACTGGTCAGCATTGTCTTATTTTTCAAATAGCTTTGACTAAACACGGTTTGTTACCAACCTGTCTGATTAAGAGATCTCTTTCTGTCACACCAAACAACTTTATTTACATTAAGGGTCTTTAATTCATTACGGGTATTTTAAGAATTGTTGTTCTATTTCTTCATTAACATTTGTGACTTGTAGCTTGAATGATATAAACAACAATGTTGCCATCCTTCAGTGAAACAGCATGAGTGAATGAGCAGTGTTATGATGTTTCTGTGATGGAGCTCAGTCTTGGGGCCTCCAAAGTCTCTCACACAGAGCAGAACCACGGAGCCTAGAGAGATCATGGCCTTGGTATTCGACCCTGTCAGCTCAAACACCACCTGAGGGACTGGATCCACCTGCTTGATTGGCCCGGGACCCTTAGAAGTTACCCGTTGTTAATATCACAGCGAATTGTGTGGACATTTGCGCCCCCCTTTCTCCCTCCCCCGCTCGCTCTCCCAGCTCTTAAAGAAAGTTGTCTGCAGAACATCACTGACTGCAGTTGTCAGAGTCTGCTTGGACCGTTATACATCATGGAGGCTGTGTGAGAAATGAGTTCCTTTTCTTCCTCTGAAAGCTCCACAGTTCTGTGGACTGTGACTGTTGACATCCTCCTCTGTACCTCTCTCTTTCTCACACACACACACACACACACACACACACACACACACACACATACACGCACACACCAGTGTTTCTGCAGCAAACTAAGTGACAAAGCAGTGTGTTGGAAATTAAACCAACTTTCTCAGTTCATAAATGCACTAAACATGTGGGACTAAAGAGGAATGTGTCCTCATTCAGTCAGTGAGAATGGTTTAACATTGCAAAAGCGATGTTGTAGCTCCCTCTACTGTAATAACAGGGAATGGCTTTGATTTCTTTGAGAACTCTGGGTGAACTTACAGACTAAACTGCATTGTCTAAAAACAGAATGTAAAATAAATGACTATGTGCACCCCCATCCATACCTCCATGTATGGTGTCTCCACACTGTGGACACTTCAATCAATTAATCATTCTAAATGAGAAACATCATAATGCAGCTTGTTTTTCAGTCTCATGGTGAAATCCACAGAGCTGCTGACATGGAACAGATATGGAGCAGAATTTAAACCCTTCCAATGGATACAGGATGAACCGCTTGCCCCTCTGTACTGTGTAAACTGTCAGGCTCGCCTCTGGAGGTGCTTTGAAGACTAATTAACTTGTTAGTGAGCCAAGCACTTTAACCTTTACTTATTTTCTTAAAAGTTTGATGTTTTTGGTCCTTATGAGTTGATGGACTGTTTGGCAGACAAAATATGTCTCTGGATTATGGTGGACTGGCACTCTGTTATTTTTTTCGAAATAAGTGCATTTTCAATTTTGACAAAAGAAACGGAAAGGAAACTTTGTAAATAAAGAGAAACTTTCTCCTACAATCTGCATTTAAGCTTGGGAGGTGGAGAAGTTTGTAAATGATAAAAAGCAAATGGGACAAGCTGCAGTGGACTCAGACTTCGTATTCAAAGTACGGGACTTAGTTGTCACTCAAGCTTCCACTGAAGAGTCTAAAACATCAGGTCTGTGTGGAGCGATGAGGAGTCTGTATGCTTCCAGACATTAATACATGAAACTAACAGGAATATATCTCAATCATGTTTTCAACATGGGTTTTCTTTGTTTGAGGTTTCACCATTGCTTTTTTGATTACGTCATGTCATCTACCTTTTTCTGCAACAGTTTAACGACAGCCAACTAGAGAAGTGGCCCCACCAGCTGTTTATCTCCATGAACTAACACCTGATATTCATCAAACAGTAGGGGACGGAAACACTCATTAATTTGCAATTGGATTTTCTGGAAGAATATTTAAAGGAGCTATGTACGACATTCAGACCACTATTATAGAAGCAATCAACTTTTGTCTCTGTAAATATCCAGCAAAGTAATGTCTATCTGAGCAGAGATGGAAGTTTCTCTCCCTCTGTGTGTTGTTATCACACCTTCTTCTCCTGGCTTTGTTCACATAGTCGGGCCGGCATGCGCATGCTTCTAGTGCACGTCAGTGCATGTGAGCTGACCCACTGGTTAGCTCACCACTCTTCACTGCTCTCTCTACGGCTGATAACACCGCTCTGACTGACTGAGTTGCTATGATTCAAAATGCAGGCTGGATCCAAACTGTTCGGGAAGGATTAAGGAAAGCTGACACCTGGAAATGTCAGGTAGACTTATTACATGTATGTATATATATTTATTCATCAAAATCTTTGAAGACAGAATGAATACCATGCAAGGCAATGCGGTCTTGTTTTAGATCATAAGACAAATATCTGCTATGTAAGTATTAAATAAAGCTTCATTAAATAAAACAACACAATGAAACCATTCCGCCTGGAGCTGAAGCTCCATTTAAAATTTCATATACCTGGCACAAATTTGAAAATGATCAAAAATCTTCAAAGCTCAGTAAATGATAATGCTCCAGTAGTCTAAAGTGATGAAAATGCAATGGCTTATTGTCCAGATTTTGTAGAGTTTTCTTTGTAACAGTACTCAAGAGGTCTCATTTCACCAGCATGCCCAGACTCTGTAATGCAATAAGTCTTATGGGAAAAGATCATAGCACCAAGTTCCTAAATTCCCTTTCAATCCCCTTGAGTTGCTTACCTAAGCACACAAATAGACGAAATAGATGAACAACATTTCCTCATTTTAACTTTATTGCTAGAAATAAAAAAGGTTGTTGCTTGAATCATAAAGATTTTCCTCCAGATTTAATCTGGTGATTATTAGAATACAGTGACTAATGCAAAGAGCCCATAGAGCAGGGCACATGGGTATGCCACCAGCAGCTGTTGGCCCTCCATAGCCAGAGTGGAGATGAAGATCTTGGAGGCAGAGAGACTACACCAACAAATTCCTAACAAGGCCAGAAATGTACCCAGGACGCCTCTGTGAAAACAAAAAGAGGGATTTGAAGCATGAAAGTCAACCTGACCGCAACTCTGCATGAGTCCTGCGTTAGTGACATCTGACCATCTCTTTGTCGGTCCCAATTAAAACAGACCATTAACATGCTCATTATCTTAGTGGTGCAATGCTGGCACTGGTGACAAAGTTAGTGGCTGATTGTTAAATAGTGGTATCAGTGTCTGCAGCTGAAAGCATTAAAGTGGGAGCAGCTATTACAGGCGGCTGTGATTACAGAGGTAAAAGTCGTATTCATTTTTCTCACAGACACTAACTACGTTTACATGTACACTATTTAATATGACAATATGATAAAATAGTAGTGGAACATTCATTTTCATTAACCATGTAAAAACTTGAATATTGTCTTTATTATATTGTCTCAAGAATATTTTGTCCAAGTAAACGTAGTCACTGTTACATGACTCACAGTTAGAGCACTTCTACGGCATGAATTGGCTTGTCTGGTTATTTGCTAAAAAGTGTAAGGTACAGGCCTGTGTACATAGGAATCCCAAGATAGAAGTTAACTACGACTCCCAAGGTGCATTTTGGCAATACACATTCAATCACTGAGCTTTCAATTTTGTGATCTGCACCTCTGAAAGTGGGAGGAAGCTAAAAAATAAACATACTACAGTATAAATCAGTTAAGTTTCCAATTTGTTGTCAATTTTGGATGAATTTAGCGACTTCTGCTCTTTGTTTAGTTATTTACTGCACCGACGAAGTGTGACCAATGACATTTCACAAGAACACGAGTACAGGAGTGTCCTTCAAAAGCCAATATCCAACCTATTTCGCATACGTTAATAGAAGTTAGAGATTTGATCTCTGAGCTGTACATTTTACAGCACCTTAGATATACTGTAAGTGCCTTGCTCAACACAAAACCCTTACAGCTAGATTTCCTGTTTCCACCAACAACTTTGACGACCACCCTCCATGCTCAACAACTTTTGAGTTTTAACATCCAACAAGTCAAAAATAGAACGGTATATTAATACACAACTACTGAATGGACTTACTGCAAAGAGTAGAAGACAGCAAATGTAGAGAGGGCCACCATGGGCAGGAGGCAGTAGCCCAGGACACTAGCCACACAGCCATAAGACACTGCCAGAGAACTCATCAGACTCAGCAGAATGTACATCCCAATACAGGCTGTAGCACTGATCCCATACACATAACCAAAGTGGGCTTTACCTGCCTGAATATATGAGAATAAAGAAATAAGCAGGCACTTGTTAAATCGCACTACTGTATCATATCATACAGCAGTGAATGCTGAGTGGTATTCCTAATAATGGCATTATACTGGGTTGAGATAGGCAGTATAATGCTAGTAGCTCACCATCATTAAAGTGACCCCCAGTCCAACGCAGAAGAGGATGGGACCGGTCAGATCAGTCTCATTCATAATGCTGCCATCTGCAGGCTTAAAAGGGTTCAACACGGTCAGTGTCTTCTGCCAGATGTGATCAAAATTGATGCCGAGCTCTAGACAGGAACAGAAATGTTGTTTTCAGTAATTAGTTGATTCCCCTGCTGTTTCCTGGAGTCACCGCATATGATCTCCCTATGAACGGACAATTGTTTGTTAGATTTCTACTAATACAACATAGGTAGTTATAATGCAAAGAAAAGTTATAATCCAAAGAAAACATAGATTGGTTCAAAAGCGGATTATTTTTTACCCTCAAGAAGGGTAGGTTCTTCTTCAGAGTAATCTGTTCCTGGGCTTACAACAGTCCCAGAAAGCATTGCAGGTTGGTAGAATTGTCCGGTGTACTGCTGCTCCATGAGGGGATCCAGAGCACCCGACACAAAAGCCTGTGCTCCACTGAAAAATATTGCAAGAAAAGATATTGAAATGACCCCTCCCTAAAAGTAAAAATATTAGAATAATTCTGCACATGCTTTCAAGGTGGCAAAATGTATCAGCAAATACTCCCTAGGTTCTATGTGTCATCAATCAGTAATGTACAAGTCAATAAAGGATTTATTTGGTGTAGAATCTTCAATGTTTTGCAGTAAAAGCTTTTCCAAAACCTGCCAAACCTACTTTTACTTAAGTTAGTGCCTTTCTACATATCCCAAAATGCATTTCAACAGCCTCAATGAAAAGGCCTTGGGCCTTTCTCATTTCCCAATTTTGTGCCTTCTCTTCTCCTCGTCTCTTCACTCCAGCTTGTGACCCTTAAATTGATCTCAGCACTTCATCTTTTAAGATGTCACTATTCTTAAAATACATCTCAAGGAGCGACGATCAAGGAGGCTTGTCAGAGGAGCTTTAACGAGTATACACAAGAAGAAGAGGCGCAGCTTTGAAAATGGGTTCAAATGTTTTTCATTGTGCATGATGAGATGATGAGAAGAGTCTTTGAGGTTACAGAAATACGGCACATGCTGTGTGGCGAAACAAAGTTTCTTTTTACATTCAGGGTTTCTGACAAAAAAACTGTGTATCCTTTGGTCGACAAACATGTTAAATCTTGCAGTCTTATTTGTTGCCACATTAGCATGTGTCTTGCTATGTTACAACCACCAGTTCCACACGGTGGAAAAGTGTGAAAGAGGGCAATCCTCAAAAGTCTGAATACTTACATGTCGTGATAAGCAGGGTTTGTGGAATCGTAGGTATCGTAGTGGGCCACAGTGTGACCCTGGTCATCTATGTAATATCCTGTCTGGTAGAAGTCCTGCTCCAAGTGCTGAAGGTCCCCCATGCTAATCAGATAAACAAACTCAAGACAAAATAACACACAATGCAACTTTTCACTAGAAACAAAAAAGTACCACTCCATTATACTAGCGAGAATAAAAGAGATGCTTCATTAGTGCCTTGTCGATTATCTTCAAGTGAATCATGTTACGTTACCAACGTAACATGACTGGGCAACTGTGGCTTAGTGGTGAGCAGGGTCGTCCTTCAATCAGAGGATCGGCGGTAGCCCATGTCGATGTGTCCTTGGGCAAGACACTTAACCCCAAAAATAATTGCTCCCATAGCTGTGCCTACGGTGTGTGAATGGTAGCTACTCCTGATGGGCAGGTGGCACCTTAGCCCCTCCCATCAGTGTATGAATGGGTGGATGATGTCATGTAGTGTTAAAGCGCTTTGAGTGGTCGTAAGACTAGAAAAGCGCTATACAAGTACAGGTCCATTTACCATTTACTACTGCACTAGACTACTGCAATTCCTTACTATCAGGCTGCTCTAATAAGTCTCTTAAATCTCTCCAGTTGATCCAGAATGCTGCAGCGTGTGTACTAACAAAAACTAAGAAAAGAGATCATATTACTCCTGTATTAGTTTCTCTGCACTGGCTCCTTGTAAAATCCAGAATCAAATTTAAAATCCTTCTCACCTACAAAGCCTTAAGTGGTGAGGCACCATCATACCTTAAGGAGCTCATAGTACCATATTACCCCACTAGAGAGCTGCGCTCAGTGAATGCGGGGCTACTTGTGGTTCCTAGAGTCTTAAAAAGTAGGATGTGAGCCAGAACCTTCAGTTATCAAGCCCCTTTTTCATCATGCTTACTGATGATAATGAAATGATTCATTATATGAATCATTTCTGTCGTACTTCTGTCCATCCTGATAGAGGATCCTCCTCTGTTGCTCTCCTGAAGGTTTCTTCCCTTTTTCTCCCCTTAAAGGTTTTTTTTGGGGGAGTTTTTCCTGTTCTGATGTGAGGGTCAAAGGACAGAGGATGTCGTACGTGTACAGATTGTAAAGCCCTCTGAGGATAATTTGTAATTTGTGATTTTGGGCTATACAAAATTAATTGAATTGAAATTGAATCAGCTCACTGACTCACTTACTGAACATAAAATATTTGAGCCAGTGTCAAGTTGTGTGCTCCTTTTGAAAATTTTACCCCCCACTCCCAAATGTTTACATTTATATCAACCAGTACAATACAGGAGAAAGTCGTACGGTAAATGGACTGGACTTGTATAGTTTCTACTCTTCCAACCACTCAAAGTGCTTTAACACTACTTGTCATCATTCACCCATTCACACCCATTCATACACTGATGATGTGTCTTGCCCAAGGACACATCGACATGGACTAGCGTAGCCGGGGAACGAACTGCCGATCTTCTGATTGAAGGATGACCAGAAACGAGTAAGGAATATGCAGGTTGTGTGATCAAAATCGCATTATTAAGAACACAACCTGCATATTTCTCACTCGTTTCTGCAAATATAAGTCACATTTTCTTAAACTTTCACACAGTTTAAGACATAAAAGTGCTAGTGTTCCCCTGCTATACATTAAAGAAAAGACCTAACAAGTTGTATGTTGTGTCCAGGTCGGGTGGTGCTGTGCCACATACCACTTCTCGGTTATTATGCCTTACATGGTTGTCACTATATATATATACTATATATTATTGGTTTTATGAATAACCCACGTTCCATGCTCTCGTTCTCCTTATTGCTGCTGTCCTTACCTACAGTGTAATAGGCTACTGGTGCATTCATTTAGAAAGGTAAACAATAACACAACATAGATGTTCAGTTTTACTGTCCGGTTCCTAAAAATTAACGGTATAACTATCGGGAACAAGATAGGCTTCTTCCTAATTTGGTTTTTGACTGATGAGCACCACGAGTTTTCCATCAGTCCAACATTGTGTTTTACTTTCTGAATAATTCTTGTTAGTCTTGTTAGCATTGGCACACTCATGTTTCTGTATCGTTCCGAAAATTAATGAATGACATTTTATGGAGCTTTTCTTATTCTTTCTTCTTACAATGCAATACAGCAAATTATGTTATTTGTGTTAACTGTGATTCAGAAGTCAAAAAATGTCTGCTGTGGAAAACATCTATTCAACTTAAGTTGTAATCCTCATATTCTCCTCTGGTCATGTGTCCTCCAGTTTGAGAACCACTGATTAGCAATATAACTGTAAAAATATGTTCTTTGAATTATTATGCTGTACATATTTGAGAGGTCATAATGAACCACTTGTCTTTTCTCAATGAACTCACCTGTTTGAGTGTTTCAGCCCCTTCACAGAGTAGTGTGGTGTTGTCAGGGCAGAGGACGTGTGAAGCCCAGTCTGTTCAGATGTTCTATTAATAGTTGCCTATATTTGGATTTGGTCTCGGGGATATGACAACTGCTCAGCGGCTCTCTATTCTGTTATTACCAAATAAACGCTAAAACTAAACTAAACCATCGAAGGTTACTGTCTTTCCTTGGTGTTTTAAAACAGCCATTGTCAAAAAAGGACACATCATTTTCAAATATATATTTTTAGTGAATTGCCATAACAACTTTCTAATAAGACTAGAATGCAGGATTTTTTCTTTATTTTTTCTTGTAGACTAAATAAATGTGTTGTTTACTGCCCTTTGCACCAATAACAAATACTATAATTATAAGACATTTGCTGATGTTTTAATTTGTTCCAATTACCGATAAGAGTTGTTTTTGAGTGTGGGTGATGCAGTTCCACCAATGAGTCACTATACTAAAGTCATTCCCAACCCGGCGCTGTAGGCCCACCTCCTGCTGTAGGCCAGCCTTGTGCTGTAGGCCCGCCTCCTGCTTTAGGCCCGCCTCCTACTTTAGGCCCACCTCCTGCAATGCTGCCTTTAGAGCAGAAGTGGGCATTGTCGCCGTGCCAGCCTGCGGGATGTCAATAAAAAAATAGGAATAAAACGTAAATAAGTGTACATCATGCACGGAATACAGCTGCATTGCTTTTATTTTTAAGGCAAATGTTGCTGTTTTTTTTCTCAATTTACATACGTTAGTATGTTGGTGAATGTGTGCGAGCGGCAACGTCACCGCAATGTGTTGGCGAACTGAGCTTAGGGGAGATGTGAGCTAGCTGTTAGCTCTCAAAAATGTCCGCCTATGGTAAAAAAAAGAGAGATTGATAGAGTGTAGAGTTTTTAACAAAACATGGACTTCTAAGTATTTATTTACTGAAGACAAAGGTGAAGCCGTGTGCTTAGTTTGTGGAGAACAGATCAGCAGAGAAATACAACAACTTGACTGATGCAGAGCGGCACGGACATCTAGCTTTGCTAGCTAAGCTGAAAAAGCAACGAGGCCTTCTTACCAAGCTTCACACATCCAGGGATGGAGCAGCCAAGACCAGCCTTGAGATATCCCAACATTACGCCATTCTCTGATGGGGAGTTTATCAAAGTGTTTAGTGGACTCTGCTGCACTACTATGCCCCGAGAAAAAAAGAAGCATTGGAGAATGTGTCCCTCTCCAGGCGCACCGTAACGAGGAGGATTGAGGGGGAAATCTGGAGCTTCAGCTGCAACAAAAAAGCAGACATTTTCGACTTTTTCTCCTTGGCTCTGGACGACAGCTGCGATGTCCGCAACACAGCATCTTTGTACGTAGGATAACGAAAGACTTCGAGATTACAGAGAAGCTGCAGCAATGCAGTCAATGAAAGGGACGACGACGGGGAGTGATTTGTTCACGGAGGTAAACGCATGCTTCGACAAACTGGGACTGAAATGGGACAAACTGGCAGGTGTTACAACTGATTGTTGTCCAAATCCGACAGGGAAAAATGTCGGACTTTTGAAGCGGATGCAAGATAAAGTGACTGAAATGAACAAGGAACTGAAATTGGTGTTTTTGCATTGTATTCTACATCAGGAGGTGTTGTGTAAGGCAGTGCTCAAACTTAACCATGTTATTGATGTCACTAAAATAGTTAACTTCATCAGGGCAAGAGCATTGAATCACAGGCAGTTTGTCGCATTCTTGGAGGAGCAAGAGGCTGAACACAGTGACATCGGCTACCACACAGCTGTCAGGTGGCTCAGCCTGGGCAAAGTGCTTCAAAGAGTATGGGACCTGAGAGCAGAGATTCAAGAGTTTTGTGAGAAGAAAGGCAAGGACCTTCCAGAGATCTCGGATGTGAACTGGATGGCAGATCTTGCATTTGTTGTTGATGTGACTGCACTAATGAATGATTTTAATACCAAACTGAAAGGCAAGGGCCTCTTTGTACATGACATGTACAGCCTGGTGAAGGCTTTCATGAGAAAGTTGCAGTTTCTTTCAGGTCAGATGGAGGGTAACATTCTCACCCACCCTGAAAGAAGCCACACCATCAGTTGATCACATCCACTGAGGCATGCTCAGAAGATGCTGGTTCTCTGAGAGACAGCGAGTGCAATTACTGACAGTGGCAAGCGTGTGGCAAGTCTGTGGCAGGCGTCAGCAGGTGTCAGGACAGTGGCAAGTCTGCGGCAAGCGTGTGGCAAGTCTGTGACTAGTCTGTGACAAGTCTGTGGCAGGCGTCGGTCAGGTGTCAGGACAGCGGCAATCGAACGGCACTCGTATTTAATTGTATTTTGACGTTTCTTATTGACACTTTATGAAATTGTACATGTGCAATTGTTGAATAAAGAATAAAAAAAAAAGAAGAAGCTGCCAAGGTGAGTGGGCGGAGCCACATTTCCTGGGAACACCCATTGTTGTTACGACAGGTCAGCTGCTGTAAATCAGTTTTATGATTTTAGTTGAATCAACTGAGCCACCCGTTCTCTGTATACATCCTTCGAGCAACTTTGTACTTTTTTGTTTCTCATTCATTTTATTTATGTATGATTTCACTGGTTTTGAAACAAAAAGGAACAAAATATACTCTTTCCAAATAATTCCTTTTATAGTCATTTACAACAATCAGCTAAAATAATGAAAACAAATAATCCTTTTTATTATAATTTAAAAGTATGTATAAAAACGTTTTTAAATACAAGTCCAATAATATCTCCACTGGTTCTCTCCTTATATGTAGGTGTCGGTAGGTGCCACGAGCTGCCAGTGCCAATAGTTGTCACAGGAGTGCCACTAATAGTCAGAGAAGTCCACTACTAGTCAGAGAAGTGCCACCACTAGTCAGAGAAGTGCCACCACTAGTCAGAGAAGTCCACCACTAGTCAGAGAAGGGCCACCACTAGTCAGAGAAGTGCCACCACTAGTCAGAGAAGTCCACCACTAGTCAGAGAAGTGCCACCACTAGTCAGAGAAGGGCCACCACTAGGTGTCAGACTTTTGCCACTAGTCAGAGAAGCGCTTCATTGAGTCGAGGACATGTATATTACCATAAATAAAAGTAGTAGTCTGGTTTTAATATTTAGTATTATAGTTATTATTAACAGAGACATTTGTAAACCACCTTCGTGATACCCATTATCCTCCATTGGAATAATTAAGCTGTCATACAGCCACCCTGCCACCTACTGACAGCCTGGCACAATCTGGCACTCTGTGGCAGCTAGTGGCAATCGTCTGAGTGGCAATCGTCTGATATCTGATGGCAGTCCGAGGCGAACAAGATAACATGCTCAGCTGACAGAATGAAACCCAAGAAATTAAGAAGATATTTAGAAAAATGACACCGCAGTCACAACAATAAAAGAAAAGTGGTTTGATAAAATGTCAGTGGAAGCTGTGTTTTCAATTACTGAAGAAAGGTGAATAAAAGAGGAAGGGGACAGGGGGGCACACACAAAAAATAAATAAAATAAAAAAAATAAAAAAGGCTGGTACATTATAAATATTATGGTATATAAATGTAATATATTATGAAGTGAAATGTAGTTGTTCAAGGAGCCCAGTCTGATATTGTTGGCTATGGAGGTGTTTTCCCCTCTGGATTGCCATAGTTGACGCGCTGTTATCTAGCATCCATTTCCTTGCGTTCACTTTCGTTTTCTGGTACATAATCCTCAGACAGGTTGTAATGTATGAGTTGATTTTCTTCTGTTCGGTCGTACATACCCACCCGAAAGCGGTCAAAACCATTTGCCCTTCCGGGATTCAACACCTGACGTTGATCAGGATTTAATTGACTATATGCCGGTGCACAGGACCACAGAACAGCGCCACCCCGTGTACCTACAGAGTAACATCTTTTTACCACCATATTTGGCTCTTACAGTAGTAGTAGCAAAAGAATATTCAGTATAGTACAGCACTATTGCATATTGTAATTCTTAAGTCTACAAAAGGGCCCACATTATCTATCTATCTATCTATCTATCTATCTGTACACTTAGGTATTGACAAAATAAAAAAAACGCAGCTCCTCTGTGACTGAACTAAAATTGAAACTGATTTACGGCAGCTGACCTGTTGTAACAACAATGGGTGTTCCCAGGAAATGCACTGTTATATTAATTATTAACATATTAAAGCAAATCGGTGCACTATTATTTGTTTGTACAAAACAATCTGTGATCTGTGATTTTGCCCTGAGTTGACGTCCCATATAATTGATCAGACTCGCTGAAAATATATCCAGAGTGTTTGTGTGAACTGTGAATCCAGAGACTTGAGTCCAGAGTTTTTGCAACGTTACATGGAGTGGCTGCAAAACACCGAAACCTCGGATGAGGTTGACCCACTTGACAACCCGGAAGTAGGGTTGTTCGTTCACTAGCAACTAAACTAACATTACATCATATTTGTTTGGATCATTATTCCTGCTGCAGATGTTCAAGGTGGACCTCGTTTTCACTCATTTATACACTGTTGTTCAGGTTGCATAGTTCAGACGGGTTTGAAAGATTGTAATGTGCAAAGTAACTAGTAACTAAAGCTGCCAGACAAATGACAAATACAGTGGAGTAAAAAGTACAATATTTCCCTCTGAGATGTCGTGAAGTGGAAGTACAAAGTTGAATAAAATGGACATATTCAGGTAAAGTACCTTGAATGGTAAATAGACCTGTACTTGTTGAGCGCTTTTCTAGTCTTCCGATCACTCAAAGAGCTTTAACACTACATGACATACACTGATGGGAGTGGCTAAAGCGCCACCTGGCCATCAGTAGTAGCTACCATTCAGACACCGTAGGCACAGCTACGGGAGCAATTTGGGGTTAAGTGTCTTGCCCAGGGACACATTGACATGGGCTAGCCAAGCCGGGGATCGAGCCGCCGATTCTCTGATTGAAGGACGACCCTGTTCACCACTAAGCCACAGTCGCCCAAATGAATGTGTTCTTAACTACAGTACTTAAGCAAATATACTTAGTTACATTCCACCGCTGATCATAACATTTACTCTTACCACTCGCAGCTTATCAAAACCATACAATTTACTGCTTTTTATAAAGAGGTGGAATAATATTGAGCAGGATTGAGTTCAGTCTATTGGTCCTCGACAACAGTCCTTGTTTCTCATGTGGCCCCTTGGGAAAAATAATTGCCCACCCCTGATTTAGAGGATCCGAAGTAGGCCCATCTCCAACTCAGCGTCCACCATTCGGCAGCAGAGGGGAACAACACCTTCGAGTCATGCGTTTCACCCTGCGCCAGTGTGCAGTGTGCCATAGGCATACGCAGTGTTGCGCAGTATTGACTTTCCTCAACACTTCTCCAGGAGCCGGAAACATAACAAGTCTGTCATGTGATTTTCTGCTCGTGCCCGTCTCTTGTCTAGTGTGTAACAAAGCTAGCTATTAGCTAGATATAACGTCTATTCAACAGTATTCTAAGAAGGTACGTGAACCCATTCAATGTTTTCATTTATGTTCTTGTTTTATACGTGCAGAGGTTAACTTAAGCAGTTCCGCTTGTTCTATTAAAGTAAGAGACCTGACGGCAACATGTCCCCAGTTCTCTTGTTGGTTAGCTGTCATGTCAACATGCTTTAACCCACTTCAGTTCTAACGTAATACTATGCTAACATGCTTTAACCTACTTAGTTATCACGTAATACGATGTTAACATGCTTTAACCCACTTCAGTTATCACGTAGCTAGCTAATACTACGCTAACGCAGTTTTCTCCCCGCAGAGCGACCTAGATACCTGACATGGCTGATGTGAGTATAGCCCGTCTGTCTCCTCTTCCAGCAGATACACGATATTTAAGGTTCCAGCCAAAGAAAAAGGAGCATGTATGTGGTGTAAAAAGCATTGTGGTGTAAAAAGCATTACGGCAACATGCAGCTCGAGGTCAACAGCGACACAGATTAATTTATTGTTGCGTAAACTTGGATAGTTTGTGCAACATGGTGTTAGTTTGTTGGCTTTACGTGTGCTGCGTTCAGGTCCTCCACACGGTATCGGACATATGAGCTGCTCTAAACAGTTCTGGTCCACACAGAGAACACTACCGTTAGCTTGTCAGTAAGGTGGTGACTGCCGCTCATGTAGAACCCTTTCTAACTTTTTAGGCTTTTTTTTTTTTTTTTTATCTTTGCAGGATTTGAAGAGATATCTGTACAAACAGCTGCAAAGGTGTGTATGATAAATGATCATGTTATAATAGCGTCACAGTTGACAGAATGTGTTATTTTGTGAAATGTACTGTGTATTCTCCTTTAGTGTTGAAGGTCTTCATGCTATCATAGTGACAGACAGGGACGGTGTCCCAGTTATCAAAGGTAAGAAAACTTTTCATTTTGTATGTTGGGAAAAATTCTCTATCCTTTATGCATTATGCACAGCTCTCTAGTGGGGTAATATGGTACTATAAACTCTCTAGTGGGGTAATATGGTACTATAAACTCTCTAGTGGGGTAATATGGTACTATAAGCTCTTTAATGGGGTAATATGGTACTATGAGCTCTCTAGTGGGGTAATATGGTACTATAAGCTCTTTAATGGGGTAATATGGTACTGTAAGCTGCTTAAGATATGATGATGTCTCACCAATTAAGGCTTTGTAGGTGAGAAGAAGGATTTTAAATTCGTTTTTTACAGGGAGCCAGTGCAGAGAAGCTAATACAGGAGTAATATGATCTCCTTTCTTAGTTCTTGTTAGTACACGCACTGCAGCATTCTGGATCAATTAGAGCTGCTCTAATAAGTCTCTTAAATCTTTAAGAGACTTATTAGAGCAGCCCGATAGTAAAGAATTGTCTAGTCTAGAAGTAACAAATGCTTGGACAAATTTTTCTGCATCTGAGGAGTTAAGATGATTTTGAGGTGTTTTGATGGACTGATCTATTCAATTCAATTCAATTCAATTTATTTTTGTATAGCCCAAAATCACAAATTACAAATTTGCCTCAGAGGGCTTTACAATCTGTACACACTGACATCCTCTGTCCCAGAACCTCTCATCGACTCAGGAAAAACTCCCCAAAAAACCCTATCAACAGGGAGAAAAATGGAAGAAACCTTCAGGAGAGCAGCAGAGGAGGATCCCTCTCCCAGGATGGACAGAGTACGAAAATAGATGTCATGTGTACAGAATGAACAGCATAACAGAGTTACAACACGTTGAATTCACATAAAATAGAAAAGAATGTGCGTCAGCAGTTCCACGGAAGGAACCAGGAGGCAGGACCAGGGTCCAGATGCAACCACGATTCGTGGAAACCTGCGAGGCGAGAAAGCACAAAGACTCCGAGGGAAGAAGTAGAGTTAGTAATGTGCATTTATAGAACATGAATTCATACAGAAGGAGAGAGAGAAAAGGATAGAGGAGCTCAGTGTATCCTAAGTTGTCCCCCATCTGACTGGAGAAGAATCTCCTGAACAACTTATAACTGTCTCATTCCCAGTCTAACATGGCTATTTGAACATATTTGACTTTCTGATAATAATGTAATGTTTATTACAGTGCTGTGAGAAGGTAGAATGCAACATGCATTTAATCTCAGTCTGTGCATTTCACCTTGAGCGGCCTTTACATGAATGAAACGGCATTCAGTTCAGACTTGAGTCATGTTGGAAGTGTCACAGGAGTGTAACCATCCACCTCGTCAGATAGCTGTCACAGCTTTTAAGGAAATATGAGTGAGGGGCTCATTCACACACAAGTTCTGACATAACACATTGGCCATTACATCTCAGGAGAGAGAATGCAAGTTCTAAGAGCCTTTTGCATCGGCTTCACTCGTCAGAACTGGAGGTTGCCACCTGCCCAGAACACACAAACTAACTTGTTTTGGCTTCCTGACTGTGGTCTGAAAACACAGGTGGGACATCGTTGTTTTGATCTCCAGGGCCGGAAAAAATGAAACACAGGAAACCTCTGTTGGTCTTGAGGAGCTGCAGCATTTATTTCTGCACAAACTGCCACTTCCTCCGTACATTCTTTTGAAATCCTGACCGCTGCCGCTCTCTCTTGCTTCACCACTCACATACACTGGTTCTGCTGTCCTCCAAATTACCTACGCTACTCGAACAACATCTGGCTCTGAATAGGGCCATTCGCAATTTCACATTTTCGCGTTGGCCACCGCAATTCTCCCACAGGCTTGGCCCACGGAAGACATTTAAACTGGTTGCAATCTGCGACCTCACTGCTAGATGAGGCCGAATCCTACAGACTGGACCTTTTTAAAGTTCAGTCTCACTGATCTCTTTCCTGTCATATAGAAAAGCATGCCCGCCCATGTCTGCACTGGTACATCAACTGAATAGAAGTGTAGGTGTAGTGTTGTGAGCAGAACAGTTACACATATATTCTGCTCATTTCTTTCACATTATTTGAAATGAATGGTTTGACCATTCAGTGTCTGTCTGTCTGGTGTAACATTGCGTTGCCTCTGTGTCCCTGCAGTTGCCAATGACCACGCCCCAGTCCAAGCCCTGAGACCCGGCTTCTTGTCCACTTTTGCTCTGGCCACAGATCAGGGCAGCAAGCTGGGCCTCTCCAAGAACAAGAGCATCATCTGCTACTACAACACCTACCAGGTAACATCTCCGAAGGATGATCATGATTCTTCTATCGAGCTCATATTGAAACCGACTCAACAAAGTGCTTCACAGTTCAAGTGTACATACACAGAATGATGAAATTCATCACTCATAAATAGTTGAAAACTAAATGTATAAATGTGCCCTTGATTTCCATTTTACAGAACGTTGCAAAATAACAAAATCAATAAAATTGGCAAATTACCTCAAAACTTGATCTCCTCATCACCTGCAGCTATCTCTAGAAAACTGTCTACGCTGGTCTGAGGTCTGTGTAAGGTGTACACATTCTCAGCGCTCATCTTCTTTGGTAAATACCATTGTTTGTACGTGACTATTGATTATATATCTGACTCCAGCTGTTCCACACATCTATCTATCTTATTTGTATAACAACTTTCATGAAGGTCAGTGCAGTTCAAAGAGCTTCACAGATGATAATAGGACATACCAAGTGTGGAATGGAAAAGACTAAAACAATTTTAACCTGAGGAGTAGTACTGGTTCAAACACTGGAAGCATTTGAGACATAAAAGCCTGGACAAGACCATGAATGCTTTGAAAATAAGTCAAATCATTTAAATTCAATATGAAAACTGCCACCAACATCAGGACTTTGATACAGGTGTAATGTCTTCTCTGCTTTTGGGCCTTGGCTGCAGAGGCTGCATTTAGAACTTTTTAGGGTAGAACAGATAGGGGAGCATTAGTCCAGTCTGCATTAGTTAATATCTAAAATACCTTTAGCAAGGGAGTGGTTAGGTCCTGTGTCATCAGGAGACACCACCCCAGAAGGCTGTGTGTCATCTGCTACCTATGGAAAGAGCTGATGTATTTCTAACTTGTCCATCCATCCATGCACTTTCATCCGCTTATCCAGGGTCGGGTCGCGGTGGCAGCAGGCCACAGGCTTCCCTCTCACCTGCAACATTTTCCAGCTCATTCTGGGGGATCCCGAGGCATTCCCAGGCCAGCTGGGAGATGTAATCCCTCCAGCGTGTTCTTGGTCTTCCCCGGGGTCTCCCACCTGAGAATACAAACACAGCTCCTACTGCAGTCGTACAGAGACCGGATGGCCCGTTGCAACGGGTCCGGTACCCCATACTCCCCCAGCACCCCCCACAAAAACCCCAGAGGGACCCGGAGAAAGCCTTCTCCAATTCCACAAAGCACATGTAGACTGGTTAGGCAAACTCCCAGGACCCCTCCAGCAGTCTTGCGAGGGTAAAGAGCTGGTTCACTGTTCCACGACCGGGACGGAATCCGCACTGCTCCTCTTGACTCTGAGGTTCGACAAACGGTCGGAGCCTCCTTTCCAGCACCCTGGCATAAGCTTTTCCCAGGAGGCTGAGTAGTGTGATACCCCGATAATTCAAGCACACTCTCCGGTCCCTCTTTTTGAAAATGGGAACCACCACCCCGGTCCACCAGCCCATGGGCACTGTTCCCGACCCCCATGCGACATTGAAAAGGTGTGTCAGCCAAGACAGCTCAACAATGTCCAGCGCCTTCAGCATCTCAGGGCGGATCTCATCCACCCCCGGCGCCTTGCCACCAAGGAGCTTTTTGACTACCTTAGCGGCCTCCACCAGGGATATGGGGGGGGACCCGACCAACATGTCCTCCAGACAACAGGCACCGATGACCTTCCGACCACAGCTCCTAGCGGCCGCGTCCACAATAGAGGCTTTGAACATGGTCCACTTGGATTCCATGTCCCCAGTGTCCCTCGGGATGTGTGAGAAGTTCTTCCAGAGGTGGAAGTTGAAGACCTCCCCGACAGGATCCTCCGCCAGATGTTCTCAGTTCACCCTCACTACACGTTTGGGCTTGCCAGGTCTTTCAACCCGGCTGGATCCAACTCACCACCAGGTGGTGATCAGTTGACAGCTCTGCTCCTCTTCACCTGAGTGTCCAAGGCATACGGCCGCAGATCAGATGCTACGATTACAAAGTCGATCATTGATCTCCGGCCTAAGGTGTTCTGGTACCAGGTACGCTTATGAGCCACCTTATGTTCGAACATGGTGTTCATTATGGACAAACCATGGCTAGTACAGAAGTCCAGTAGCGAGACACCACTCAGGTTCAGATCGGGCAAGCCATTCCTCCAAATCACTCCTCGCCAGGTTTCTCTGTCATTGCCCACATGAGCGTTGAAGTCTGAGTCGGCAGGAGGCGCCCTTTCCAGGACCCCTCCCGCCCTTTCCAGGACCCCTCCCGCCGACTCCAAGAAGGCCGGATACTCCGAACTGCTGCAACAAGGAACTCTGCCAGAAAAATAAGAGGATTAGCAGTTAAAGACAGTTCCCAGCAGTACAGTGTAATGTTTAAAATAATTTAGTGATCAGCTGGATCAAAAGCAGTACTCTGATCGAGTAGTACCGCCACTAAAGGTTTATTCGCATCCAAATGTATCCTGATGTCATCTACTACTTTTACTTGGGCTAACTCAGTGCTATGATTGGCCCCAAAGCCACATTGAAACATTTCCAATTTATTGTTTCAGTTCATAGAATTGTTGAATTGAATGTACAGCAGTTTCTCTAAAGTGTAACTTCAAATGGAAGGTTGGAGGTTGGTCTGGATTAGATTGCATTGAGTGATTAAACATTGTAAGAACCTCCTCAGACTCTGCATTACAACATGTTTTATAAAGGAAGGTGGAGTGGTTAACGTCACTTCCCTGAGTATTTCAGCATCAACCAGGCTACAACGGTCTGCTGGATGATTCTTAGGCCTTCAGTCCAAACCTGTCCTAAGGCTGCTGACACAGCAGGCCACCAGTCATGTGACTATTGCCTCTCATGTTTGAGTTTTAGATGAGCCTCTAATAATCCGTCATGTGTGTGCTGTGTCTCTGTGTTGAACAGATTGTGCAGTTCAATCGGTTACCACTCGTCATCAGTTTCATTGCTAGCAGTAACGCCAACACAGGTACAATCTTTCATTGATCATGTGTCCACTTATTTCCTATTACTTAACCAATTTCAAATCTGGTGCTTGAAAATATCAATCTTTCCATGTCGTTTGTTATGAAGTGTTTTAAATGTATTCCATGAAGTCAGCAGCAGTGTAGGGAACCCTATCAACAAGTACTGAAACCTAAAAGGCCCATCAAAAATATGTGTATTCATTTTTGTAAATATTCCTATAATATTCTGTTAGAGACATATAACTTATAGAGGTTAGTATATTTTACTTTATTGTATCTCTTTTCTAACATTAATATAATATTTAAAAAACATAACTAATGTAGCACTCCTGAAGCAGATATTTCTGTCATCAGTATAAATAATATTTTGTGACTTTATCTTCAGTGACAAATAATCTCTCCACAAATTATTAGGGTCCGAGCACCAACGAAGTCGGTCCGAGAGGACCCTATTGAAACTGGAATGTTTATTATTCCTATTATTATTATTCTGCAATCTAACTGCCTTTTTGGGGGCTTTATCATATCTGAAAAGTTCCCAAAGTTGACATGCATATCAGGACGGGTGGAAAATTTGATATTTTAGGGGTCTCGCATTTGGGTAGAAAGAAATGTCTCTATAGCGCCCCCTAGAATTTTTTTTCTTTTGAAAGCCAATGCAATTCGCCCCCAATCACCAATTGACTTGAAATTCGACACACATGTCCGGGACCGTCTGTTCTACAAAAAAAGGTACATGGTAACATTAAGCTCCGCCTACTTAGATTTTCCACCATTTTGAATTTTGTGAAAAACACATTATTTCCAAATCCTCCTAAACGCTGGTTCCGATTCTTACAAAATGTTATGTGGTTCATTATTGGTTCAATGTCATCACAAGTTATCAAAAGCTTGTTGATATCTCATTGTGTTGAGAACAAAAAGGACCAATCAACTTCTCAGGGGCGTGTCTTAGTTTTCAATCCACGTAACATCCAAATCACTTGGCCTATCATCACCAAATGTGTAGCATATGTCCACATCGCTTCCTTTAACTTACTCTGTCATTTTCATTATATTCAAACACTAGGGGGTGATGCAGTAAATTGCCCAATTTCTGCATTTTAAGCCATTTTCCATCATTTTCAGAAGTTGTACATGAACAAACTCCTCCTACAGAATTCATGTAATCAACTTCAAATTTGGTCAGAATGATCTGAAGACGTTGATGATGAAAAGTTATCAAAATGGCGAGTTCTCTTTGAACGGCCCTGACGTTGTGGGGCTCCAAGTATACGCCCATTTCTTGCGGTTCGCCACAAAAGTGGATGTTGCTGTAACTCCAAGGTACATTATCCAATTTGCCCGAAAGTTCTTGTACATGATGGTAGTTAAGGCCTGAGTGCATTTCAATGCAAAACGTTTCACAATATCAGAGCGCCACCTATTGGCAAAAGAAAATGACAAGTTTTATACTCTGATCTATTCCTCCTAGCAAATTCACCAGATCCCTTTCAAAGTTTGTCAGAAAAGCCTTAAGACTTTGCTAATGCTTCATTGTGAAGATTGTAAGAATTCGTTTCAAGGGCGGCGATGTTGCGGCTCTGCGAACTTTGATCCTTCGCCGTGAACGAATAAACCGATTTCACTCAACTCCACATTATCAGATCCTTTCCTAATTTCCCATGTTTGATGAGACTCCAGGCTTGAAGACAAGTGCAGTCCAATTTTTAATCAAAGTCTTAGCGCCACCTACTGGTAACAGGAAGTTAAAGCCTCTATACTTTGGCCTGTTTCTCTTAGTACGTAAATCAGATCGATATCAAATTACTACCACACATATGTAAGAAGTTCATAATGCCAGCTCACAAAGCTTTTGAGCTTTCGTGTAACACAGTTGCCGTGGCGACCCATGCTTCGCCGTCAACAACGAAGGTGCTTTTGAGGGACTAAACATGCTTGAAACGAAACTAAACTTGGCACACACATTTAAAGTCATAAATATAGTTACCTGAAATGATTTTAATGCTTCAGAGTGGAAAGGTTGCTCGATAGCGCCCTCTACAAAATTTTGACAAAGCAGCCCTCGCAGTACGTTTGACATAGATAGACAAAATGTAGTAGGCATATGTATCACATGTAGGCTTAAAAGAAAGTCTCCTGGTACCATGCTCTAAACCGTACCGGAAGTCGGCCATTTTGCCTATTTCTTGGCTCTTTATTTGAACGAACTCCTCCTAGGTAAATCATCAGATATACTTCAAATTTGGTCAGTACAATGTAAAAACCTTAGTGATTAAAAGTTATCAAAATGTTGTTGTTTCGTCGAAGGCTGTTGCTGTAGCAACTCCCTCTTCGCCATGAAAAACAAATATGTTTTTGAGGGGCTAAACATGCTCAAAACAGATTAAAACATAGCACACACATATAATGACCTAAATGTAGTTATATGATATGTTTGGAATGCTTTAAAATTAAGAATCGGCTCGATAGCGCCCCCTACAAAATGTCAACAAAATTCCAACAAAATTCCGACAAAATTCGACAAAGCAGCCCTCGCAGTACGTTTGACAAAAATATACAAAATTTGGTAGGCGTATGCAACACATGTAAACTTAGAAATAAGTCTCTTGGGACCATGCTCCAAACCGTATCAGAAGCCGGCCATTTTGAGTTTTACATGAATTGCTCATGTTGTCGCGTTGTCCGATGGTCGGAGACATTCTGGGCCGCATGAGCCGGCATCCCGCCAGCACCCCCGACGTGCGCAAAGGTGCGAGGACCCGTACATCGCTGCTTGCAGCTTTAATTATTATTATTATTTGAACTTGATCTAGTTTTTTCAATTCATCATATAGAACACATGTTCTGTCAGTTAGCAATGTTTAGTTTTAGTGAGTAGTTTTCTCTTCTATTTTCATATAATATTTCATTGCCTGTCAGTCTGTGTGTCTTATTCAGAGGCTCTGCAGATGTCTGTTACAGACCCGACTGACCATTTAGACCACTCCCACATCAGGATCCCCCCACCCAGCACACTGGACATGACTGCTATGGTGTATAGTGGTGAAAGGGTTCAGGCATGCACCGATCACACACAGATCACAGCGACAAATATCTGTTCTTGTGAAATGTCGGGTGTAATCTCGTGGCATCCCGAGAAAGTAGAGGTCAAAAGGCCTAAAGCCCTGCACCGTTAATTACGGATGATCCAGCTGCTCGCTGAGCCTCCCAGCAGGACTGAATAACAGCATGGTGGCGCTAGAGGGAAGGTCAGGGAGTCCGAGGAGTTAATAATATGCTGATGACTGTGAGATGGGGTGTATGTTGAGTTGACATGTTAGTAATGCCGCTCCACTGTGTGTCCTCAGGGCTGATCATGAGTCTGGAGAAGGAGTTGGCTCCACTAATAGAGGAGCTGAGGCAGGTGGTGGAGGTGACATAAGCTCTGACAGACAGGACCACCTGGAGCACAACCCCTGGATCACATAATGCTGCATTCAGGGCCAGTGTGAAAACATGTCTGGTGGTTTTTACAGATCCAAGTAATGACATCTTTATCTGTTTACAACATGGTTGAACTTTCCTCTTCACTTTTTGTTCTGTTGACTTTGCTTTCATCCATTTTCTGTAGATATTAAGTGCTTCTCATCAGAGTTTATATGACAAATCAAATGTCAAGGAATCTGAATAAATGTCACTTGTAGCACCTACGTGGTTTCCTTTGCCCATTGTTCATAAAAGTCTTCAGGTAGAGGTGTTGATGAAACCCTAACCATTCTTTGTTGGAGGGTTTGCCTGAAGGCCTCTCCCATAAAGCCTTTCAAGTTAGCACCAAAAGTATTTCATAGAGGTATTCCTGTGCTTCAATTTCAATCCTACACTTTTATGAATTCATCTGCTAGATTTGATTCGATTGTGTCCAAATTCTTCACTCTATGTAGCTTAAATATGTACATGTATAAAAAAGAATGGATATAAAGATATTTATGACCAGAGATGCTCTTCCTACTTTATTGTTCTTCAATAAGAAATGGGGCAGGTTTTCTTTTCTTCATTTATTGACAGTGTAGAGATGTGCCCCGGCCAACAGTCATACTCAATTTTCCGAATAACATTGCACATGTTGAAAGTTGAATGAAAAACCTGACAGAAGACGCCATAAGCTTCAGAAAGTTTGACTAATTCAGGTAGCTCCTGCTGCCACTTGGAGCTGTTAAAGGGATGGTCCCCTTTTAAATTGGGGTTGTATTGGGAACTTATCCAGTCAATGTTTCATTACCTACCGTTGAGGGCCATCATGAGTCAGACCAGATATCAGCAACACCTTACACATACACATTTAGTTTCTTACATGTAAATGGTAAATCGACTGTACTTGTATATCTCTTTTCTAGTCTTCTGACCACTCAAAGCACTTTAGCACTACATGACATCATTCACCCATTCACACCCATTCATACCATGATGGGAGGGGCTACCATGCAAGGTGCCACCTGCTCATAAGGACTAAATAATATTCATACCCAGTCATACCTAATACATAATTTGGGGTTAAGTGTCTTGCCCAAGGACACATCGACATGGAAATAGACTAAAGGAGCCAAGGATCTAACCACGATCCTCTGATTGAAGGACCTGCTCTAGTACTTTAATATGTTGGCAAGTGAAAATTGTGAGTTTGCCAATAAAACTGTATTTATATTTATTTATAATATTATTTGAAGATCTTTGGTAACACTTTATTTGAAGGTCATGTGTCATGTAATGCCTAATAAACACATTCATAGGACATAACGGATGAAGCTTCATGAAACTTTTTATAAATGTTCATGCATTACAACTTCTAACCAGGTGTATTCTGTATTATTAGGAGTGGACATAATGCTTTTAATGACCAGCTACCTTTGAATATCAACACATCAGGTAGACAAATGGCTTTTGCTCTTGTTTTGCCACTGTTGGCTCGCTAACGGTCCCTGAAAAGAAAAAGTCATGTGGGAGACCAGCCTGCACCAGTTAAAGCTCCTCCCCATATGGTGAGGAAATCTGACCCTGAATACGTTACATTTGGATTCATGATGGTGAGGGTGAGCAGAACACTTATTTTGATCTTTGAACTATTTAAGGTGGTCCTCTGAATGGTTTTGACAATTAAGTGAGCCTACACGTTAACAGACCTCATATATTATCCGAGCAAGCTATTTAGTTTCCATTAATCCGTACATGTAGGTGTGGCGATATTCTGGAGATATTTTATATCTCCTGTATATGCATGTTGGGATTGTTAACATTGTATGTAATATAGCAGCTTATGAACAGTCTCAAAACAATTTATTAGCATATATATATTACCAGCTTTGTTGTGAAAATACACACATGCACTCGTATTCACAGATGGACCCTGTGATGTGGCCACACTGATTGAGCAAGCATATCTGGTTGACCTTTGTCCTGCATGTTTACTTTCTGTTCATCTGTTTATTTTCTGTTTGTTTGGGTAGCTCAGGAGGGCCAACTCTTACCCATACGTGGACTTATGTCCGACATGACTGTGCTTAGCATTTCTATTTGTGATGTGGAGCTGACCTTTAGGTAACACCCATGTGTCCCACCCCCATGTGACTGGAGGGTATAAAAGTCTTACTTTTCCCTTAGAAAGTTGAAGGAATTCTGCAGTCCAGCAAGCTGTGCTTTTCTTCCCATGATTCATGTCCAATAAAGAATTCTGATTAATTGATCTTTGACTCCAACCTCATCTGTGACCAGTCTGTTCGAGGAAATCAATTACCACATAGGCTACACATTTTACAGAAACATAATCCAGGTTCTAACTCCGAGTTGGACCTCACATAGTTGTCTTTACCATGTGGGGAAAAGGACATGAGACGTTACTCGACCACCAATATCCCAACAAGGAAAAGTGTTCGGTCAGTATGATCTTAAGACCTTTGCAGTGAAAAGATATATCAAAAGATCAAAAAGTTATCGAACTAAGTATCAGTGGAGCAGCAGCAAAAAAAACACCATTTGGCATGAAACAGGAAGTTGTTTACTCGGCCATACATTATCTAATCTGCTCAATATTACTCACAACGGGAAGTTAAAGGTTGTGAACTTTTATACCCTCCTCACAGATTAATCAGATCCCTTCAAATTGTGTCAGAAAAGCCTTAAGACATTGATAATGCTTCATAGTGAAGATTGTAAGAATTCGTTGAAGGGCGGCGACGTGGCAGCTCAGCGAATTTCGATCCTTCGCCGTGAACGAATAAACTGATGTAACTCGACTCCACAATCAGATCCATCAACAGCCCAATTTTGAACATAGTCATAGCGCCACCTACTGGTAACAGGAAGTTTAAGTCTCTATACTTTAGTAGGTAATTTAGATCAACATCAAATTACTTCCACACAAATGTAAGAAGTTCATGATGCCATCCCACGAAGCTTTTGCTGTTTCGTGGAACGCTGTTGCCCTGGGGATGTATTCTTTGCTGTGAAAAAACAAAGGTGCTTTTGAGGGGCTAAACATTTTCAAAACATAACTAAACTTGGCACACACATTTAAAGTCCTAAATGTAGTTATATGATATGATTTAAATGCTTCAAAATGGCATGTCGGCTCGATAGCGCCCCTACAAAATTTCAATGAGCAGCCTTTCGCAGCATGTTTGACCTAGATGTCTGAAATTTGGTAGGCCATGCTCTAAACCCAACCGGAAGTCGGCCATTTTATGCTATGTATGAATTTCTCATGTACTTTTCGCCACTTCCAGGCGCTGTACTTTAACTAACTCCATCCATCCATCCATCCATCCATCCATCCATTCATTCTCATCCGTCGCGGTGGCAGCAGGCCCAGCAGGCTGACCCAGGCTTCCCTCTCACCCGCAACATTTTCCAGCACGTTCTGGGGGATCCCGAGGCGTTCCCAGGCCAGCTGGGAGATATAATCCCTCCAGCGTGTTCTGGGTCTTCCCCGGGGTCTCCTACCAATTGGGCATGCCTGGAAAACCTCCAGTGGGAGGCGTCCAGGAGGCATCCTGATTAGATGCCCGAACCACCTCAGCTGACTCCTTTCGATACGAAGGAGTAGCGCCTCAACTCCAAGTTCCCTCCTGATGTCCGAGCTCCTTACCCTATGTCTAAGGCTGAGCCCGGCCACCCTACGGAGAAAACTCATTTCGGCCAATTGTATCCGAGACCTCGTTCTTTCAGTCACGACCCAGACTTCGTGAGCATAGGTGAGGGTCGGAACGTAGACCGCCCGGTAAATTGAGAGTTTTGCCTTCCGGCTCAACTCCCTCTGCACCAAGACGGTCCAGTGCAGCGCCTGTTTTACTGATGCAGCCGCACCGATCCGCCGGTCGATCTCCCGCTCCATCTTACCCTCATTCGTGAACAAGACCCCGAGATATTTGAACTCCTTCACTTGAGAATATTTGAACTCCTTCGCTTTCCCTTCCTGAGCCGTCGGATGGTTTGCCAGAACCTCCTTGAGGCCAACCGAAAGTCCTTCTCCATGGCCTCCCCGAACTCCTCCCATGCCCGAGTTTTAGCATCCTAGCGGCCGCGTCCACAATAGAGGCTTTGAACATGGTCCACTCGGATTCCATGTCCCCAACCTCCCTCGGGATGTGTGAGAAGTTCTTCCGGAGGTGGGAGTTGAAGACCTCCGGGACCGGATCCTCCGCCAGACGTTCCCAGTTCACCCTCACTACACATATTGGCTCCCCCGCCATCTAATCCAACTCACCACCAGGTGGTGATCAGTTGAAAGCTCTGCTCCTCTCTTCACCCAAGTGTCCAAGACATACGGCCGCAGATCAGATGCTACGATTACAAAGTCGATCATTGATCTCCGGCCTATCGGGCCAGATCGTTCTCCGTATTATGCCAGACCTTCCAGCGCTTACCCTCGGACTGGTTTCCCGTTGCTGACCCCGCCTGAAACAAATCAATATAGCGCTTGTTTCTCGCATCTCGTGACGTACTACGGTAAGCGTATTGCCTCACTTCCGGTTGCCAGCGTGTCTGTTGTCCGATGGCTTACTTTCACAGCTCCAGCTAAACTGAGTAAATTGTGTGATATTGTGTGATATTCTTCAGTACAAGCGGCTAATTACCTGCTGTACATCTTAAACATTAATATCTCCCTCCTTCTTGTAGCAGCTTCTCACTTAAATCTTACACTTTGTTTGGTTTCTCTAACGGTAGCCACCGTACTCTAGCTTAGCAGCTAGCGATGGCTTCCCTCTCTCCCTCTTCCTCTCCTTCTTCCTCTTGCTCAGTGTGTCACATGCTTAGCCATTCCTCTGCCTCCCTTAATGATAACGGTACATGTAACGTTAATAAGTGTAGTTTGTTTGCTAGGGTGGAGGCGAGGCTCAGTGAGTTAGAGGCACGGCTCCGCACCATGGAAGCTCAGTCGTTAGCAACAGTAGTTAGCCTGCCTCCTCCCATAGTTGGTGCGGGCCATCCAGCCGTAGCTTCAGCTAGCTGTTCCCCGGCAGCCCCCAAGCAGCAGGGAGACTGGGTAACTGAGCGAAGGAAGCAGAAGTCAAAGCAGAAGCACACGGTGCACCACCAACCTCTTCACGTTTCTAACCGGTTCTCCGCACTCGGCGAGACACCCGCTGAGGAACCGACTCTGGTTATAGGTAGCTCCATAGTCAGAAACATGAAGATAGCGAAGCCAGGGGTCACAGTCACATGCATTCCGGGGGCCAGAGTGGGCGACGTTGAATCCTATTTAAAACTGCTGGCTAAGGATAAACGTAAATCTAGTAAGATTGTAATACGCGTTGGCGGTAATGACTCCCGAATCCGACATTCGGAGGTCACTAAAATTAATGTGGCATCGGTGTGTTCATACGCCAAAACAATGTCGGACTCTGTAGTTTTCTCTGGCCCCCTCCCAAATTTGATCAATGATGAGATGTATAGCCGCATGTCATCATTCAACCGCTGTTTGTCGAGGTGGTGTCCAGCAAACAATGTGGGCTTTGTTAATAATTGGGAGACTTTCTGGGGGAAACCTGATCTGATTAGGAGAGACGGCACACATCCCACGAAGGATGAAGCGGATCTCATTTCTGCAAATCTGACCAACTTTGTTTGGGGACCTAATCCATGACAACCCAGAGTTCAGACCAGGAAGCAGAAGCAGAGTTGTAGTCTTACACCCTTCTCTGCACTTCCATTAGAGCAGTTACCCACTCAAAACTATATAGAGACTGTGTCTGTCCCACGGCCGCTTAAATTAATGAAATCAAAAGTAACCAGAAGAGGAGTTGTACAAAATAACCTCATAAAAGTTAACACCACCAACGCAACAGTTCAACAAAATAGGAAAATTAAATGTGGACTCTTAAATATCAGATCTTTGTCATCTAAAGCTGTTTTAGTAAACAATTTAATATCAGACAATCACATTGATCTATTCTGTCTTACTGAAACCAGGCTGTGTCATGAAGAATATGTCAGCCTAAATGAATCAACTCCTCCAAGTCACATTAATACTCACATTCCTCGAGGCACCAGCCGAGGAGGTGGAGTAGCAGCCATCTTTGAGTCAAGCCTACTAATAAACCCTAAACCTAAATTAAACTACAACTCATTTGAAAGCCTTGTTCTTAGTCTTTCACATCCAACCTGGAAAACAATACAGCCAATTATATCTGTCATAGTGTACTGGGCCCCAGGTCAGTAATCTGAATTTCTATCTGAATTTTCAGAGTTTTTATCAAGTTTAGTTCTTAAAACAGATAAAGTTATTATTGTAGGTGACTTTAATATTCATATAGATGTTGATAATGATAGCCTTAATACTGCGTTTATCTCATTATTAGATTCAATCGGCTTCTGTCAGAGTGTACAGAAACCCACTCGCTGTTTTAACCACACCCTCGATCTTGTTCTTGCATATGGCATTAAAATAGAACATCTAATAGTTTTTCCACAGAACCCTCTTTTATCAGACTAACTTTCGAGTTTATACTACCGGAGTGTACACCGTTAGGCAGAAGTTTCTACACCAGATGTCTATTTGACAGTGCTGTAGCTAAATTTAAAGAAGTGATTCTATCAGTATTTAATTCAATACCATGTCTCAATATAATGGAGGACTCCTGTGCTAACTTTAGTCCGTCCCAGATTGATCATCTAGTCGATAGTGCTACAGGCTCACTGAGACTGACACTAGACTCTATAGCTCCTCTAAAAAAGAAGATAATAAAACAGAGGAGGTTCGCTCCATGGTATAACCCTCAAACCCGCAAAATAAAACAAGCATCGTGAAAGCTTGAAAGGATATGGCGTTCCACCAATTTAGAAGAATCTCGGTTAGTTTGGCGAGATAGTCTTAAAACATATAAGAAGTCCCTCCGTAATGGCAGAGCAGCATATTACTCATCAATAATAGAGAAAAATAAGAACAACCTCAGGTTTCTCTTCAGCACTGTAGCCAGGCTGACAGAGAGTCACAGCTCTGTTGAGCCGTGTATTCCTATAGAGCTCAGTAGTAATGACTTCATGAGCTTCTTCAATGATAAGATTCTTACTATTAGAGACAAGATTAATGGTCTCTTGCCCTCAACCAGTGCCGATCTATCCTTGGAGGCAGCTATAAACCCTGATATATGTTTGGATGGCTTCTCTCCCATCGACTTTAAAAAATTGTCTTCAACAATTTCCTCTTTTAAATCTTCTACCTGTCTCTTGGACCCCGTCCCGACGAGGCCGCTTAAAGAAGTTTTACCTTTGATTGGCACCTGTCTGCTGGATATTGTCAATCTGTCTTTACAAACAGGCCATGTACCGCAGTCTTTTAAAGTAGCTGTGATCAAGCCTCTTCTCAAGAAGCCCACTCTTGATCCAGAGGTGTTGGCTAACTATAGACCGATCTCTAACCTTCCCTTCCTCTCTAAGATCCTTGAGAAAGTAGTTGCAAATCAGTTATGTGACTTTCTACAGAACAATAGTTTATTTGAGGATTTTCAGTCAGGATTTAGAAAACACCACAGCACAGAGACAGCACTGGTGAAAATTACTAATGACCTCCTAATTGCATCAGATAAAGGACTTGTCTCTGTTCTTGTCTTGTTAGACCTTAGTGCTGCATTCGACACCATTGACCATCACATCCTATTACAGAGATTAGAACATTTGATTGGCATTAAAGGCACCGCACTAGGCTGGTTTGAGTCCTATTTATCGGATCGATCTCAATTTATATATATATGTAAACGATGAATCCTCGATGACCACCAATGTCAGTCACGGAGTTCCACAAGGTTCTGTGCTTGGACCAATCTTATTCACCTTATATATGCTTCCTTTGGGCAATATTATCAGAAGACACTCCATAGACTTTCATTGTTATGCTGATGATACTCAATTATATATATCGATCAAGCCAGACGAAACCTACCAGCTTGCTAAACTTCAAGCATGTCTCAAAGATATAAAAACATGGATGACCTGCAACTTCCTGATGTTAAACTCAGACAGTTATTTTATTTTACTAGGCCCAGAACACCTCCGGAATCAACTATCTAATGATGTGGTTTCTCTAGATGGCATTGCCCTGGCATCCAGCACCACCATAAAGAATCTCGGAGTTGTCTTTGATCAGGACTTGTCCTTTAACTCTCACGTAAAACAAATCTCAAAGACTGCATTTTTTCACCTACATTTCAAAAATTAGACACATCCTGTCTCAAAGCAATGCAGAAAAATTAGTTCACGCATTTGTTACTTCTAGACTGGACTACTGTAACTCCTTATTATCAGGCTGCTCTAATAAGTCTCTTAAATCTCTCCAGTTGATCCAGAATGCTGCAGCTCGTGTACTAACAAAAACTAAGAGAAGAGATCATATTACTCCTGTATTAGCTTCTCTTCACTGGCTCCCTGTAAAATCCAGAGTCAAATTTAAAATCCTTCTCCTCACCTACAAAGCCTTAATTGGTGAGGCACCATCATATCTTAAGGATCTCATAGTACCATATTTCCCCACTAGAGAGCTGCGCTCACTGAATGCGGGGCTGCTTGTGGTTCCTAGAGTCTTAAAAAGTAGGATGGGAGCCAGAGCCTTCAGTTATCAAGTTCCTCTTCTATGGAACCAGCTTCCACTTTCAGTCCGGGGGGCAGACACAGTGACCACATTTAAGAGTAGACTTAAGACTTTCCTCTTTGATAGCGCTTATAGTTAGGGCTGGCTCAGGTTTGCCCTGGTTCCTTCTTTCCAGCCCCATGATATGCTGCTATAGGCCTAGACTGCTGGGGGACATCTTAGGATACACTGAGCTCCTCTATCCTTTTCTTTCTCTCCTTCTGTATGAATTCATGTTCTATCAATGCACATTACTAACTCTACTTCTTCCCCCGAAGTCTTTGTGCTTACTCGCCTCGCAGGTTTCCACAGATCGTGGTTGCATCTGGACCCTGGTCCTGCCTCCTGGCTCCTGGTTCCTGCCGTGACCCTACTGACGCACATTCTTCTCTATTTTCCTTCTGTATCAATTCATGCACCATTAATGCACATTACTAACTCTGCTCCATCCCCGAAGTCTTTGTGCCTTCTCGCCCTTCCAGGTTTCTATGGATCGTGGTTAAATCTGGACCCTGGTCCTGCGTCCTGCTGTGGCTATACAAAAATAAATTGAATTGAATCATTGATCTCCGGCCTAAGGTGTTCTGGTACCAGGTACACTTATGAGCCACCTTATGTTCGAACATGGTGTTCGTTATGGACAAACCGTGGCAAGCACAGAAGTCCAATAGCGAGACACCACTCGGGTTCAGATCCGGCAAGCCATTCCTCCCAATCACCCCCCGCCAGGTTTCTCTGTCATTGCCCACGTGAGCGTTGAAGTCTCCCAGGAGAACTATGGAGTCGGCAGGAGGTGCCCTTTCCAGGACCCCTCCCACCGACTCCAAGAAGGCTGGATACTCCGAACTGCCGTTTGGTGCATAGGCACAAACAACAGTCAGAGCCTTACTCCCCGCAACCCACAGGCGCAGGGAAGCGACCCTCTTGTTCTCCGGGGAGAACTCCAACACGACGGCGCTCAGCCGGGGACTCGTGAGTATCCCGACTCCCGCCCCGACGCCTCTCACCCTGGGCAACTCCAGAAAAGGATAAAGTTCAACCCTTCTCCAGCAGCTTGGTTCCAGAGCCAGTGCTGTGCGTGGAGGTGAGGCCAACTATATCTAACTGGTACCACTCCACCGCTCCACCTCCCGCACCAGCTCTGGCTTTTTCCCCACTAGCGAGGTGACGTTCCACGTCCTTAGACCTAGTCTATACTGCCGGTGATCGGCTTGCTCAGGCCCCATGCCCGGTCCGCCGCCCGGTCTACATAGCAGCCGACCCCGATGCTTATCCCTGTCGGTGGTGGGTCCACAGGGTGGCTGCTCCATGTTGTTTCTTCAGGGTTAGCCCGACTGGGCCCCATGGGCGAAGGCCCGGCCACCAGATGCTCGCTGGCGAGCTCCCCTCCTGGGTCTGGCTCCAGGAGGGTTTCCCTGGTCCGGGCGAGGTGGCTGAAGACTGTTGGCTGCTGTTCATCGGGGGGGTTTTAACCGCTCTTAGTGTGGGCTCTCCCCTGAGACCTGTTTGCCTTGGGAGACCCTACCAGGGGCTGATGCCCCGGTCAACATAGCTCCCAGGATCCCTGAGCCACTCAAACTCCTCCACCACGTTAAGGGGGTAATTCACAGAGACGTTTTATCAAACTCCTCCTAGGTAAATCATCAGATAGACTTCAAAGTTATCAAAATTATGTTGTTTCGTGAAAGGCTGTTGCTACGCACCCTTTGCCATGAAAAACTGAGGTGTTTTTGAGGAGCTAAAAATGTTTTTTTAGCATTTCCAAACGCTGTACTTTATCGAACTCCTCCTAGGGAATTTATCAGATCAACTTTAAATTTGGTCAGTACAATCTAACGACCTTGGTGATTAAAGTTATCAAAAGCTTGAGGTTTCATGGAACGGCATGGATGTGGTGCGGTGGCCATTTTACATGGATCGCGAAGATCATACATCAAGCTGTTGTAACTCAACTGTACTTTGTCAAAACTCTCCCGAAGTTGACATGCTTGATGAGAGTTATGGCTTGAAGCCATTTTTCTCCCTGTTGAAAGGTTTAATGTGGGGGGGAGTTTTTCCTGATCCGATGTGAGGTCCCGGGACAGAGGATGTCGTATGTGTACAGATTATAAAGCCCTCTGAGGCAAATTTGTAATTTGTGATTTTGGGCTATACAAAATAAATTCAATTGAATTGAAGACTTCTGCATGCCAATATTAACTCATAGTCATAGCGCCACCCACTGGGAAGCCATGGCCATACGCAGGGTTTCAGAAATACAGAGGTCCAACCAATGAGCGCACTTGGGGCGTTCAAGGTGAGACCTTCTGCAGCCCATACATGTGGTTTCCCTTCTCTAAATATATATATTTAAAAATGTTTGGAGAGCTAAAATGAGCTAACAATAGTTTTAAAGCCATGTCATTAGGCATCACTATAAATTACCTGAAAAGCAGTAAACATTATTCAGGTTGGATGTTGCAATGAATGATCTACACTACATTCTGAAAATTCAGAAGGGACTAAAACAGTTTACAAAACATCTGCAAATTAAATCTCAGTATTTAACTTAAGTGTTCGACTAACAGCAAATTGGCCCCACATTTGTCTTTTAACCTCTGTATTCACTGCACATCCTTTTCTCTTTGAATCCTGACTTGCCTCCCTTTCCAGCATGTATTACTATATTACTGTCAGACCCTCCAGCACAAACACACAGTTGCTTTAGAGACCTGCATTTACTTCCACAGTCTGTTATGTTACAAACACTATTCGCACATATTACGTTTTTAGTTTAAAAAATGACATCTTCACAGGCTTACATCTAAAATAGTATTCAGATTCACTCAAAAAATTCAAGGTTTAAGCCCCTTCAAAATTACATGACGACGCTGCTGCTCCACGCATGAAATATCGTCTAATCCGTGTACGCAGTGTCTGATGGTCAAGCAAGTGTAAGGTCGACTCAACCAGCGTCCAGCAAGTACCCTTGTGCGCAAAGGTGCAAGGGCCTGCAATGCTGCAGCTTTATAAATTGTTATGCATGATTATAAACAAGTTATATAAAGCTTTACATTGTAATGACTTATGAATGTGTTCAATGTATAAACATGATCTTCATAAGTGTTACTGAGTTTTTTTGCTACCACAAATGTGTTGAATAATGCACTGTAGTTTTAGCTTTGAACATAAAAATGGTATTAAACCTTTCCTGATGACGCTTTCGAATCAAGTGAGCTAATGCCATAGTCCATTTATTAGTTTATAATATTTGAATTAAGGTTGGTCATTTCATGTCAAACGATATTCATTCCTTTATTTCGGGTTAGTGTGTCTCATGAAAGGTACTGCATTGTCCTCATATTATGCTGAAAGACTGTTCATATAAACATGAACAATAAATTTAGTAGAACTGATGTAGTATTCTACTGATGAACTGATGTACACCAGTTCTACTAAATTTAAACTGATGTAGTGTACATCAGTTCTACATGTAGAAACAGATCTGTCTGTTTCTACATGTAATAATAACCGTGCACGTGATTTAGTTCCAACTAACAGTTCTCTATTAAGCACACTGGCATACAAACCTCATCTGTACTGGTACCTGTTTGGAATTAGTGTTTAAGTTCAAATGTATATGAAACATGTGAAAGACATACTGCACTGAACTACAAATCTCAACCTGAGCAATTTTGGGTGGCATGCAACAAACAATACATGTGTTAAGAATGTACTTACTACTGATCACATGGCTCTACAAAAATGGAAAAAGGTATTAAGAAAAAAGTAATTAATTGAAAAATAAACTGCAATGATTAACACCTGAGAATCTGTCAATGGCAGTTTTAATACCCCTGTGTATAAGATAATAGTTACTTCAAACACTACTTATGAAAGAAAGATGATTTCCAGAGAAGGGAAGGACAGCAGTCCATTATTTTAAGAGGGGATTACCACTAATAAACTATCATCAAGGTCTATTATATCAGAACATAATCCAGAGATGTATAGGAATCCAAAACAGCTCAACCTTGTCTAACCAGATGGTACCGGTACGTTCATCCTGGGTCTGAGCCCATGGACTCATGTCTGCTTCTCTGCTGGACGCCATCTACTGGAGGTAATACTGCAAAAGTACTTCATACAACACCACTTCAAAGACCCAAAGGTGTGACTGATGAGAGTCGTGCAAGAGCTTCTAATTTAACTTTGACATTAAAATGTCAGTTTAGCATGTAGTTCTTCTAAATGAATGATTGATTAGAATAGTGTTCAGTAAATTCTCATGCAGTACTCACCTCCCACGGATAAGCGGACATACAGTATGACACGGGTAACCTGACCAGGCACCGCTGGTACAGCTACATTCTAACAACCTATTTCAATGTAACATCTTGGGCTGACTTTTTTTTAAATACATGAGGATGTATTCAAACTGTAAAACGTATTTACAGTTTTAAAACAAAATGTTGACAGGAGAGAACCCCATGCTTTGCAGTTATTAAAGGATAAGACTGGACACACCCTTTGCGCCTCTTATTAGACAAACCCCATGTGCAGACACAAACCAACACTGGATGTATCTACTAACAGCTGTTGTGAGTGTGTCAAAGTCTGTCAGCTCCATTACACACATCAATAAGCCACACTGTTGTACTGGGTGACGTGTTTCATGAACACACACACACACACTGCAGTTTATTCTTACTCAGTTGCACACACACCGTCCTGCTGACGGAAATACAAATTAACATCTGTATGTAAATAAGACAACAAATACATTATTTCCTCCTGTTTGAGTAACGTTTGTGTAGCTGTTAGCTCACTGCTAGGAACCAATGGTCTTGGAGCTGAGAGCCACAGACAGGTTAGGGAAGTCAGAAAGGACTGAGAGACACTCACATATCATTGGTTTTGGTCTTACACAATCATGCAAGCAATATCCTTTAAGTAGATGTTCATGTTAAACATACAGGACCAAATATCCTGTGGGTAAGAAAAGCAGAAAGTAAGACCCTCATGAGAAATTAAGCATCTTTCATAAAGCAAAGTGGAATTACACCTAAGTAGTTAGTCAGTCAGTACACTGAGGGGAATGTGTCCCAGTGTCATCCACGCTCCACTTTACTCTTCACTTTTGAATGGTGCTGTTTTGTATTCCTCATCCAGTTGATGTGACGTCTTCTATGAACCTGAGGATTCTTTCCATCAGCAGTCATCGGGCTTTGAGTGTCTGTGACTGGAAATAAAGAGAAGCTCACTGCCGGCTGCAAAAATACACGTTGACACTTAATGAATGACGTAATGCTTTAAATAATGTAAGTTTGTTCATTTTAAGCCCAATCAACATAAAATTGCTGCTGCCACTTCAGAGCACTCGAGAGTTCAAGTTGTCTTACATGTCCCACTGAGCTTTACCTAAACCCACAAAACAACATTAGCTTATGAACACATTTCCCAGCATGCATATTTGGGTGGACTCTCCAGAAACCTTTCTTCAAGTCTCATGTGACATTATGATGTATTTTAATGATGACACAGGTTATTTCTCTGAAAACAATGAAAGGTATAACAAATAAGACATGTTGTCCTCACTACGTCTGTAGCTGACAGACTTCACTGCCCTGGCTCACTCACTGGGTCGGATTCATACTGTATACTTGGCTTCTTGTCAGTACAGACCTGGTCTGCGTCTCTAAATAGATGGGAGGTCTTCAAGTTGCTCACCTTACAGTTGCCACATTACAGAAGTAAAGTCATTCATGCTTCATTATCTTTTACTAATATTTAGCTCCACTAAGCTGATGAAATGTGTTGTATGTATCATGACAGTATCATGAATGAGAAGTGGAGACAATCACAAGATTTCAATTCTTTAGCAAAACAAAAAGCAACACACATGTTATAAAGTCTAACTATGGAAGCTAACTGCAGCCGTGAGTATCTCCAAACACAACAGGCAGCAGGAATAGTATCCACAATAGTATTCACAATACTATCCACAATAGTATCCACAATAGTATCCACAGAAGTGGATCCACAATAGTATCCACAGCAGTGGATCCACAATAGTATCCACACAATAGTATCCACACAATGGTATCCACAATGGTATCCACAATAGTGTCCACAATAGTGTCCACAATGGTATCCACAATAGTATCCACAATAGTGTCCACAATGGTATCCACAGGTTAGTGATCACTGATGAGTTGTCTGTCTGACTCTGGAATGGATCAGTGGCAGTCTCTTCTGTATTCATCAGCATACAGGAAGCATTTGGCTCTAAACAGCAGGTACAGTATCACCAGCAACATGTCTGCATTAGGCTACTGATCCATTTCAGTAGTAAGGTAATCTGTCACCATTAACAAAGTATAAGTAATAATTCAGTACAAATTTACTTCAAACCAGAGTAACCGCCTCACTGTTCACCTCCGCCAACCAGTCAAGTGTCAGTTTATGTCTGTCCAAAATGTTATCACTTCATCTTTTTATCCTATTAGACATTTATGTGAAATTGTCATAATTAGCATATCAATTCTTGAGTAATGGCCAAAATGTGTTTTGCTAGGTCACAGTGACCTTGACCTTTGACCACCATGTGCCGTATTTGAAGAAATTACCTCCAGGCGTTCCTGAGATATCGCATTCACGAGAATGGGCGAGCAGACGGATGGACAACAGGCAACGGAACACCACCAACAGGTCACACAGATCCAACTATAATGCGTGAGCGTTTTAACCAGCAGCAGGATAAGTGAATTAAGGAAGTGGGCTAATATGACACAAGTTACATGAAATATTGCTCACTTTCTGTTTGCTCAAAGTAAAGTCCCACCTCAGACACAGGTTCATTGCACAGAACTTCTTGGGTACTCCTAGATGGATGGCGGCCGATATACAAGAGAATGTTTTTCAAATAGAAATCATTTGTTTATGGTCTTTTATTAAAGATCATTTCAATAATTGAAGAGTTGTAATTATCACCCATAAAGTACGCTACAACACCCTCCCCCAGGGTAACGAATCAATCATTCTCATGTCCAATGACCTAGTGCAGACCAGATCTTATTGCACATGTATATTATCCCAATGATGGGACGCCTGACAACGCTCCTTGGAATGCATTTCAACGGTCCACAAGTCAGCACTTGTCCAGAGATGCACAGCACATTATCAATAGTTTAAGCCCTTTGCTACACTGTGATATGGATTGAAGCGTGCTGCGGAGGCCCTCCAGCAGTTTGAGTTACAGGTAAAATATACCACTTCCTGCCAGCTCTGAGTAAAACATGCAGTCTGAACAAACTCACCAGTTTCCACCTCAGGATCTTGATCCACTCGTCTGCCTCCACACCTGTCTTTGCACAGATATAAAATGTTCTCTCAGGAAACACCAGGCTGTGAACACAAGGAGATAAGGAGAGCAGAGATGTGCATTACTTTATATTATTGAGGTTCCACATATGAAGTTCAAGCGAGTTCAGTCAAGGAGACTATACTCTCGTATGTTAGGAGTTCATTTCTCATACATCTGCCATTCACCCCTCACACATGCTCACTCATTATTTACTTCCTCTCATTGTTCGAGGCTGTCAATCATGACACCAGCTGTTTAAATCAGCTGGTCTCCACTATCCAATAAACACGACGAAACAATGACATTGTTAGCCTATCATCTTGCTGCTGTCTCCTTTTAAATATGACTGTCTCTCTACCTTCAATTCTCTCTCTGAAATGAAATGCTAGTGTGCGACTATAAAGCGGTTCTAACTCGCACAGTTCCTGCAGTACTGGACTGTAATGTTCTCCTCCAATCACAAGCAGGCATTCACCCACTAAAACTTTGTATATGCGTAGTTGGCCAATCAGGATACGACTGGAAAAAAGGCTGTTTACTCTCTCATACTGTGACCAGTCAAGAAGTCCAGCATCCATTCAACTAGATTCAAATCCAGTTTAAAAAGATGAATTGGGTTTTCCTGGCATTGTCCACACCTCTGCCAGACCTGTATGCAAACTGCAGGGGGTCAAGGAAGTTCTCTCCCTGGATAAGACCTACTTTTTAATGAGCTTCTCACGTGTCTTCATAATTACAGATGTCAACGCTACTGGCCTGAAGTCATTTAAGGGGTTTTAGTCTGAGCAACTGGGGCAATCCTTGAATGTTTCCATTACTTAAAGACCTGATGTCGCTGAAGAGATAGCATACAAATAAAATGGAAGATGCTACTATAGCTACCCAGCACAGGTTTTGTGAATCTGGCCCCAAACATTATTAGGCCCAGGACTAGACTTACTGAGTCTGTTTTTCCACACTTCTAATATCAATAGACAAAGCTGGAGGAGCCCTAGTGTTGCCCATTAATCAATTTTGTGTTTCAGTCAATTAATAATTATCAAATCGTAAAATTTTACAAAGCATTTAACGCATCAGCCGACTGTTTATCTGAATTAAAACCAGCCAAGGCAATGTCATTATTGCTTTTCTCCTTGGACCCACTTTATTCCTCCAGGATTATAAAGGTGGGGGGGTGCTATTGTTTTGCAGTTGCTTCCTTATGTGTTGACTCATGCCACCTTTCTTCCCTTTTTTTCCTGATTTGAGTCATTTTCTAAAAGTAATTCCTTGTGATCACATGATCAGTAAATATCTCCTGAGGAGACCCATGAGGAATAAGATCCAGTGATTGATATTTACTGTAGAAGTGCAGCATTGGACATTGTGTTAAAGGTAAAGGGGATCGTCAGTGGGTATAACCTCTGTAAAGACAGTGCTGCCTTTCAGTTCACGTGCACTTCTCCTTCCTTCCCCTTGTTTCCTTCTGCTATTTTACTGCTCACACTTCCCTTTTACAAACAACACGAAGGTCCAATTTAGAAAGTACAACTCGCTGTGGCCTCAGACTGCGATTTACGACATATATTTGATTTGCTTTTTCTTCATATTCTTGGTGTTATCTAATACATATATTTTTATTTTAGTAACCATATCTGTATTGTATCTCTATATTATATCATATATGCATGTTCATTTTGAGTGTGGCCAATGGTTGAATAAAGACGATGAGCTCAGAAATCAGAAAAAGCTTGTAACGCCAACATTTAGTGTTTATTGGTATTGGAGGTCCAAGACTCACAGCACAAAGTGACCACAGTATATTTGTCTGACAGAGATATTGATCAGTACTTTAGTCATTTGATGATTACATTTGTTTTCAAACCTCATATTTGGCCAAAACTTCTTTTTTGGAGCCAAACTCCTCAGCCATGGTTCCAGACAGAGCTGTGAGCAAACAGGCAGTGTTATTTCAGCTACAAAGGTCGGCGGCAAGGTTGGATTACTATGAAGTGAAATAATGGTCACAAATGTGGATTACATGATGTACAAATTAAACATGTTCAAAATGTGTACATTTGTGCAATTTTGGGTATTCACAAATGTGTTTATATATTATATATATAGGCTATTAAACATATATAATTTGTATTCAAACCTGATGTAATCTAATGAGTGCAAATCAGGTGATCCATGCGCATACATTTAACAATATGACATTACTACAAAATAATTACTACAAATACCTTTAGACATTTCTATACACAGGAGGCTTTTCACAGGCAAAAACAATCCAATTTGTGAAGTTGAAGATCTGTACGTAAAATATAAATATTTATTCAAATTGTGATGTGTAAAACTGTTTTACATGTGTTCAAATGGCCATTTGTGAATACCCCAAATCAAGTATTGTCCACATTTGTAAATCTTATTTCACATTTGTATATCATGTACACATTTGTGACCATTTTGAGATCAATTTCACTCCATAGATTATCTTGGTGGGCAAAACTAGCAACTGCGCCGGGGCCTAAGACCTCCAGGAGCCTCAGAGTGTGAGTTTGTTCTTATTGCAATTTGTTTTGGTATTTGCACCACTAGAAAATTCTTGAACTGGCTCCGGGATTATTACACAATCTTGTGGAACTGTATAGACAGCTGTTTGGTACACCTTCCTAAATTCCAGGTTAATCTGGCCATGCCTGCTGGTATAATTATAAGAAGAAGATCGGCAGTTCAATCGTCTAGTCCATCAATGTCAATGTGTCCTTGGGAAAGACACTTAACCCCAAATTTCCCCGAAGGCTGTGCCTACAGTGTGTGAATGTTGTATGAATGTTAGTTAGTCCTGATGGTCAGGTGGCACCTTGCATGGTAACTCCTCCCATCAGTCTATGAAAGGGTGGGAATGGGTGAATGATGATGTGTAGATTTAAAGCGAGTACTAGAAAGGCGATATACAAGTACAACTCTATTTACCATTTACATGACAAAATGTCAGGTTCATGACAAGGTGTACCAAATTGGGCTGGCAGGTTATCATTAATAATAATAATAATAATAATATACTGAGAAGACATGCCATATATGTAAAATTAATTTGTTAATCAAAGAGGTTATATCCCTCTCTTAAACGCCAAAGAGAAGCCACTGCGTGAATGATTCAGAGATGTTGGGGTTATTGTCCCATATAGACCCTCAGTCTACTCTGGGAGGGTTTGTTTTTATATTTTAGTTTACTTGTAAGGGTTCAAGATTCTTAATATGTTTGTAAAGAGGTGACAGTGGCAGCTTAACGTTACTGTTACGAACACAAAGGAGGAAGGCCGGAAACGAACGAAGAGGGACCATGATAGAGAAAAAGAAGTTGAGCCAGAGACTCAACCCGGCATCTCATAGCAGAATGACCGAGGTAAAGAATACATGTTTCCACACATTGAAGCAGACTGCTGCTAGGTACTTCTAATCGATTTAGAACAGCCTTTTACAACAGGCTAATAATTAAATATGACTTCATTAAATTAAAAGCATGACTCTACATGTGTGGTTGGGTTTTAATTTCCACATTCCTTGATGGTGCATCCTCTCAGTGCTGATCACTTACCAGAAACAGTTGACTCTGTCCTGGGAGTAGTCAAACTGGACTGCAGAGCAGGCTCTCAGATCCAGGGTTCGAATGGGCTCTTCACACTGCAACAGAGACACTCTGCAGCTTACACCTCCACACTACAAGCCCCACCTGTGGTTTGTCTGCTGTGACTAGAAGCAGCTTAATACAATTGCTCCATCCACATACTGTAATCAAATATCCAAAGTCTCTCTCCCTCTGTCTGTCTGTTGTCAGCTGTCTGTCTGTCTTGACTTTGCCGGTCGACCATCATCTACCTGCATGTCTTTTATTGTTGTTTAGCTGTGTCTGACTGATTTATACATTTCACATACTCTGCATGCTTTTATATTCTGTGCCTCTGACATGGATGTGTTTTAGTGTCTAACAATGCAGCATAATCTTGTCTTTAGTCCATTCTATTTTAACATAGTTATCCCTCATTTTATTTGCTTTGTGTGTGTTGAATTTGTGAGCCTCTGTGTTGCATGTCTTGTTAGTACTTGACAATGTCTAAGAGTCTCCCAAATGATGATACTACGTATATTAATATTCTCACTATATTCATTGTTTGTGCACGCATTGTAAAGCGTCAATATTGTATAACCTTGTATATTTAATCTTATTTCTGTTTTTAGGTTTGTTTTGTAACATCTACCTCTCGGGACTACAGATGAAAAATAGCCTCTTGGCTAACTCTGGCGCATTTACAGAAATGTTTTTATTAATGTGCACTGTCTCCTTATCAAATAAACCATTATAATAAAAAAAGTGAAGCTGTGAAATAGCACATCTAACACACCATGTCCTTGAGCTGAAGAGAGACTCACCATTTTGTCTTTGAAGTATTTGAGTTCATGTCTGTTCAGGGTGAACCACCTCTGTTTCCAGCTCTGCAAAAAGGTGTCAAAGTGGATGCATTTGAAGTATCACCTCGGTAAGTGGTCTGTGCTCGGACTCTAAAAGAGTCCACTACATCTCCAGATTTGCTGACAAAAGCTGATTTGTGTTCAGACATGTTGACACGTCTTACCTTCACAATCGCTCCCTGTTTCACCAGATAGCCTTCCTTTGTGCCCAGCTGAAAAGACAGAATTTGTGTTAGTAGAATTATTTTGACTGTGAGCAAAGTATTGACTTTCAATGTATATTAATTCTGTTTTATTGCAACTTGGATCTGGGCCAAAATCACTTCAACTCAACGTACTAACTTTGTTTTTGAGCTTTTAACCACATCTCACAGCTCTTCATCGGTGAACAAAGTTGTTTGGCTCATTAGTCTGGGGGTTGGTTCAATCAGTTCAGTTCAGTTAACACAACTATGGGTCTCCCATCACATGATGACCAGCGGTTGTATATGTTATCCTGTAGCTTGATGACAAAAGGTCACGTGATGACAACTGAACCAACAACACCATTTGCTGTTGGAGACCGAGATGTGGTTGAAAGCTCAGCTCCAGCTTGGGCTGCCCCACTAGCTAAATGGTGATGGTGCATACCACATAACTCTGTCCATGGTAAACTGGAAAGTCTGTGAAGGTGTTTTCATAATTGTTGGTCAAAACTATAAATATAATATCCATGTTGTAATAATCCAGAATTACCTTTCAAGGCGGACCTAAAGGGAGCTGAATGGAACCCCTCCTGTAAGGTTACTTTGGTCACATGATATCACAGACACACAGACACATGATATCTGACACACAGCTGCTCACAGATGTGAGCGTGCAGAAGGTGGCATACCGATGGTGCATTCGGTACCAGATCGTTCTCTGTGCGGCCCGTCTGTATGGCTGTGTGAACTCGCACAGACTCGTAGATGGATGGCTCCTCCACACGCCATGGGTACGGACACTTCAGCACAATCAGGGTTCCTGGTTCAGAGGCAGAGGGCACCACCCTATTGTGAGGTGGTCAGGCACCTGGCAGAGCCTGACCACCTCACAACACAGAAGAAATACAACATCCAACAACACAACGGATGTGCCCGGGGCTTTTCTCTTGTTTTTGGATTGGAAAATATGGAGTAGATCATTTATAACAATGGAAAACACTTAAAATGAATGTAGCGGTACGGAGGAGGGTGAGGCATAAAACCTTAGTGTGCTAGTAGTCCATCCCTTTAATTCCTCTTGCTTGGACTGCTATAACTCTCTTTACTTCGGTTGAGTCAATCTCTCTCCTCCAGCTCATTCTGTATGCTGCCAATAGGCTTTAGTAAACTCTGGTAATGTATGAGAGATATAGATAGATAGATAGATAGATAGATAGATAGATAGATATACACTGTGGGCCACAGCGCAGCCTGGGATCTTTGGGAATCCCTGCCTGAGTATATATCGGGCTAGCCATCTCGGTAGCATCTTTTACGTCACTTCTGATTCTTTTAACTTTTCTACTGTTTACACTTTATTCTACTCTTAAACACGTTGTAACTCTACTTTTGCCAATTTCAAACTACTGCCTGTTTCTATTTGATCACTTTACACATGTGTGCATGAACTTGTACAAGTAATTCCTAGCTTCAAAAAGGCTCAGAGAATCTCAGCTTCGCTATGAAAGCATTTCAGCAGAAAGATAGCCAATAGATCAAATGTGGTGTTTCACTGTATGAGCTAGTCATATGCAGTAAGCTTTTTAGTGAGAAGAGCTGCATACCTGTGTCACTGCCCAGCAGAGGCTGGTTAGCAAAGTGGTTGACGAAGTCTTGAAGGGTTGCAAACTTGTTGAACCCAAACACATAACCGTTGTCTTTGCGTGTGACATGAAAATGCTTCACAGAATCCTTCGCCCTATGTGTCAAATGACAGACAAACATTTAGCAATGCACTGTTGAAGTCATTAATGTGCACAAATATGGTCGTCTCACTATTGTATAAGTATTTGTTAGATTGTTTCCCATCTTGGTGATGGCCTCCGGTTAATGACATGCCTGGTTTTAGCATGTAAATGAAGTGGCTGCGAGAGTGGCATATTCATAATGCACACTTTTTGTCTAACCGGTGTATTAAAAAGTATACCCACTAGCGGAAAGATCACGGACAATCCATCCATGGCTGACATCGGATTATCTACCTTGAAAGCTTCAGATTATGCTTGATTAGTTTCTCAACTATTTACTGCCTCCAGTGTTGACGTGCTTAATGACATGCTGTTAATGAGTAGTGTTCATTTCTGAGGTTGCACACAACAAATAGAATGAAAACACAAATATAATGTAGGATAGGCCAGGTAGTCAATTACAAGGTTACCAGGTGACCAGGTGACAAGGTGGCAAGGTGACAAGGTTAATTTATTGTCATTGTACAACAGGTTTTGCAAAGGAAATGCCGTTTGTTGCCTCGTTCTGCTACATAAGAAAAATACAAACAAAACAGAAGTCTGGTGGTACGACAGCTGATACTTGCGTTTCATTTGGAATTATAGTTCAGACAGACTGACCTGACAGACAGGGCAAAGCAGGATGGCCCCTCGTTACTGTTTCTCAGGAGATAACTTCCATCAATCCCATTGGACAAGAGAAGGGCCTCGGCAGCATGACGGGACAGGTCATAGTGGTACCACCTTCAACAACAGAAATGAGATTAAGCTGTAACTCTGCTGTGATGCTGAAGTGTAATTGATGTCAATCTTAATCTATTCCATCTCCTGTGGAAAAAAAGAGATCATCTAAATTGTCCCAAACTTTAAAGGCAGGGTCGGTAATCTTCTTCAAAACCATTTTCGATATTTTGGTTGAAATTTTCATTACATCCTAACAGCAATCAATGAATCAAATTAATTCAATCTGGTATCTGTGACTGTGGCAGGACATCTTCTTCTTCTTCTTCTTCTTCTTCTTCTTCTTCTTCTTCTTCTTCTTCTTATTCTATTTTTGTATATATTGTTCTTTTCTTATGTAAAAATTGTTCTTTTCTTATGTAAAAATGCTGCTGTACCGAAAAAAAATCCCCTTGCGGGATTAATAAAGTAAGTATCTATCTATCTATCTATCTATCTATCTATCTATCTATCTATCTATCTATCTAATAAGCCCGACCAATCATTTCATTCAACCTAAGTGAGTGGCTTTGGAGGGAGGCCTGGAGGGGTGGGCTTTCAGTGTTGCCGACTCGGCTACGTTCTTGCTAGCTTCAGGAGCTAATGGTAAATGGACTGTAGTTGTATAGATCTTTTCTAGTCTTCCAACCACTCAAAGCGCTTTAACACTACATGACATCATTCACCCATTCCTACACTGATGGGAGGAGCTACCAAGCAAGGTGCCAACTGCCCATCAGGACTAACTAACATCCATACCCATTCATACACTGTAGGCACAGCTACGGGAGTATGCTGTTACTTCTAAAAGTAACAGCCTGAATTGAAATAGCATGAACAATTCACTAAACAGTAATGCTGTTAGCTACTTTCATTGGATAATAGTTGGGCTGGGTTTCTTGGTTGGATCATTCTTAAAAGCTAGTTTCTCAAGGTTACCAACCCTGCCTTTAAGGAAAACATGATGCCACTACAGCAGCGTGGTCCAACACTTTGGAGCCCACACAGTGTGTCTAAAAATGCTGAGTCAAGCGGTGGCTCTGAACCTTTTCTTTTTTCTGCTCTGTGTGGGATACACACTGGCCCACATCAAACTCTAACACTGAGATGAGAAACAGCAACGTCCACATTCACTGCATTAAGGTGTGCTACGAGGATTTGTATCCTGAATAGAGCACAGATCTATTACCCTATGATCTGATCCCGACTAACTAATTAAGGCCCAGTCCAACCAGAGCAATTCATGCTGTTGACCATTAGCAAGCCGACAGTTTTACGTGTGAGCGAACCAGAGAGCCAGAGATTCCACCATGGAGGAAGCCAGGTGTAGTTCACGATTGCACTACCAAGTTTAACCCTCCTGGAGGGAGGGTTAAACTTAATCTTGCTAACTCCAGGAGGTGTGGTTTGCAGATAAATATGAGATAGGAGCTGATGGAACAAATGTGCCTTTTGAATAAACAGTTTGAACTTTTGATTTTCAGATGAAATAGGGATGATTCTTCCTGAATTACAACCTCAGACTGTAAGACAGATGCAGAGGAAACTAGTAAAGGGATGTGAAAGTACATTGTTTGCATATAAAGAGTTTCTGAGGGCGTCTAAAAAAAAACAGCTAACTGTGTAAAGCATGGAGGATTATGGTCCGTCATATACTGACTGCAACATGCATGAGGGGGCAGAATATTAGGCACACATTATAAATTGAATAAAAGTAGTAGAATGCATTGCTGAGCTATTGTATTATATTACATTGGATTGTACAGGTGTACCTGTTATGTCACTGAGAGTTTATAACTTTTACAAATCCTGATTTAGAAGCAGGTTTACATTCTCCCTGACCAAGAACAACAGTTTAATGCTGCCCTACTTTGAGCTTCATTTAACATCATATTTCCCGGTCATTTTCTCAAGTTCATTATATATATATATATATATATATATATATATATATATATATATATATATATATACATATATGAAGTACATAAAAACTGTGAACAGTACAACTGTTTTTAAGAGGCTATTTATGTCGCCTAATATGCAAAACTACTCTGCGAAGCCATGAAAACAATTGAGTGGTATGAATTTATGACACTGTAATATGTAGGAATTAATTTGACCAAGACAGTCGACAGTTTGTACTCTCAACACATTTTCTAAAAAGTGTCTCTGTTTGTGAGTCGGTCGGAATACTTTGAGCGACATCATTGTGATACGGAGTCTGGTTCAGTGTGTCAGGTGGGGCTCGCGACCCGTTTCCTTCGAGATGCAGCGGATGGTTTTCTGGAAGAGATAGAAGAAGAAAGATCTCCATCTAAAGTGACGGCCGTCCCGCGCGCTCTTACCCCAAAGTCTCCAGCTCGTCGGCAGATGCATCGCTGCAGAAACTCATGTCAGAAAGTCGGATTCAGTCCGCACGCGAAGAGCAGCAAACAGAAGTGAAAGCTGAGAGCTGTGGGCAGACCCGCCTCAGAGGAAATACTCCTCTACAGACCAGGATCATGACTGGCTTCAGTTTCACTCAACATTCTAGAGGTAGAAATCAGACGCCAGCTGTCGAGATTAGCTGGTCTCCTCCATCCAATAAGCATAATGAACCAATTACATGGTTAGCCTATCATCTTGCTGCTGTCTATTTTAAATATGACTTTCGCTCTACCTTCAGTTCATTCATGTTGCTGTTACGCACGAGTCATGTTTCTATTTTCCGTGTTCTCCATCAGCCCGTCGTCCGCGCGTTTTCATCAAGAACCAACGCCATTGGCAAACGTCCACACGACTTTTTTCCAGTCTCGTTTTTAGGAGCAAGCCGACGTCCAGTCAACCAGCAGTGGAGAAAGCATTTCTTCCACTCGTTTCCCTGCCTGGGAATCTCACTGGTTAATCCGGGTCACTCCGTGCAGGTAACAACTAGGGATGGGCGGATGAAGCCTTGTGAAGCATTGAGGCTTTCTTTCTAATTGTACCGAAAATGATTCGAAGCTTCGGGGTTTCACTTTGAAGAAGAACAGTGACCTCTGGTGGCATACTGGAATTAAAGCATCCGTTTAGTAGTGTGACCGAAGCTCTAGCACAACACCTCAATGTTTCAATCTCACGTTTCTGCAGTAAAAGTAAATTAAAGCTGCGTGTTCATTCACGGATTTGATGTTGTATACAACCGTTATCGATGTTGCTTCTGTTGTTTTTTACATTGCAGTAAAACTAAATGCTGGTCAATAATACCGATATATTCATAATGGGATTTGAACCTCTCCACACAAAATGGAAAGGTTTACCTTCCACAAGTGTAACCCACTAGACTATACACAATCAAAAGCTGGACATTACATTTTAGTATATGATTAGAGCCCTAAAGTTTTATGTCAACAGATTTATACATAGTATTTGTCCTTTATAGCTTCTATTAGTGAGGCAAAATGTCATTGAAGTGCCAGTGGAAAGTGGCAGTGTTTTGTGCAACTGTATTTTTCACAGATTTTGACGATTTCCCCATCCTTTGAACAAATTATTTCACGCTATCAATCTCCTCTTTCAAAACGCCAAAACGTTCAAGGCTTCAACGTTATCAAACCAATGGCACACTTCATGAAGCACCAGTGACGTTCGAAACTTCGGACGTCATCAGTTACGTGACAGTTGTCATTTGATACAAGCTCCGACACTTCACTTCAATTCAATTTATTTTTGTATAGCCCAAAATCACAAATTACAAATTTGCCTCAGAGGGCTTTACAATCTGTACACAACGACATCGTCTGTCCCAGAACCTCTCATCGACTCAGGAAAAACTCCCCCCCAAAAAAACCCTTTCAACAGGGAGAAAAATGGAAGAAACCTTCAGGAGAGCAACAGAGGAGGATCCTCTCCCAGGATGGACAGAGTACAAAAATAGATGTCATGTGTACAGAATGAACAGCATAACAGAGTTACAACACGTTCAATTCACATGACAGAAATGATTCATGTAATAATAGGTGTCGGGGAGGACCACAGCAGTAGCAGTAGGACTAGGGTCCATAGAAACCGAGGCGAGAAGGTACACAGACTTCAGGGATGGAGCAGAGTTAGTAATGTGCATTAATGGTGCATGAATTCATACAGAAGGGAAAATAGAGAAGAATATGCGTCAGTAGGGTCACGGCAGGAACCAGGAGGCAGGACCAGGGTCCAGATGCAACCACGATCCGTGGAAACCTGCGAGGCGAGAAAGCACAAAGACTCCGGGGGAAGAAGTAGAATTAGTAATGTGCATTGATGTGTGATGATAGCCTCGCACAATCTTTACTCGTGATCTCTGACGTACTACGGTAAGCGTATTGCCTTACTTCCGGTTGCCAGCGTGTCTGTTGTCCGATAGCTTACTTTCACAGCTCCAGCTATACCGAGTTAATTGTGTGATATTCTTCAGTACAAGCAGCTAAATCACCTGCTGTACATCTTAAACACTAATATCACCTTCTTGTAGCGGCTTCTCGCTTAATCCTACAGTTCTATTTACACTTTGTTTGGTTCCTCTAACGGTAGCCACCGTACTCTAGCTCAGCAGCTAGCGATGGCTTCCCTCTCTCCCTCTCCTTCTCCCCCTTGCTCAGTGTGTCACATGCTCAGCCAGTCCTCTGCCTCTCTTAATGATAACGGTACATGTAATAAGTGTAGTTTGTTTGCTAGGGTGGAGGCGAGGCTCAGTGAGTTAGAGGCACGGCTCCGCACCATAGAAGCTCAGTCGTTAGCCACAGTAGTTAGCCTGCCCACTCCCATATTCGGTGCGGGCCAACCAGCCGTAGCTTCAGCTAGCTGTTCCCCGGCAGACCCCGAGCAGCCGAGAGGCTGGGTAACTGTCCGAAGGAATCGGAAGTCAACGCAGAAGCACACGGTGTACCACCAACCTCTTCACGTTTCTAACCGGTTCTCCCCACTCGGCGAGACACCCGCTGAGGAACCGACTCTGGTTATAGGTAGCTCCATAGTCAGAAACGTGAAGATAGCGAAGCCAGGGGTCACAGTCACACTCGGAGGTCACTAAAATTAATGTGGCATCGGTGTGTTCATACGCCAAAACAATGTCGGACACCGTAGTTTTCTCTGGCCCTCTCCCAAATTTGGTCAATGATTTGTTATAGTGTACCGGGCCCCAGGTCCGTATTCTGAATTTCTATCTGAATTTTCAGAGTTTTTATCAAATTAAAACAGATAAAGTTATTATTGTAGGTGACTTTAATATTCATGTGGATGTCGATAATGATAGCCTTAGTACTGCGTTTATCTCATTATTAGATTCAATCGGCTTCTGTCAGAGTGTACAGAAACCCACTCACTGTTTTAACCACACTCTCGACCTTGTTCTTGCATATGGAATTAAAATAGAACATTTAATAGTTTTTCCACAGAACCCTCTTTTATCAGACCATTACCTAATAACTTTCGAGTTTATACTACCAGAGTGTACACCGTTAGGCAAAAGTTTCTACACCAGATGTCTATCTGACAGTGCTGTAGCTAAATTTAAAGAAGCGATTCCATCTGTATTTAATTCAATGCCATGTCTCAATATAACGGAGGACTCCTGTACTAACTTTGGTCCGTCCCAGATTGATCATCTCGTCGATAGTGCTACAGGCTCACTGAGATTGACACTAGACTCTATAACTCCTCTAAAAAGAAGATAATAAAGCAGAGGAGGTTCGCTCCATGGTATAACCTTGAAACCCGCAAAATAAAACAAACATTGCGAAAGTTTGAAAGGATATGGCGTTCCACCAATTTAGAAGAATCTCAGTTAGTTTGGCGAGATAGTCTTAAAACATATAAAAAGGCCCTCCGTAATGCCAGAGCAGCCTATTACTCACTAATAATAGAGAAAAATAAGAACAACCCCAGGTTTCTCTTCAGCACTGTAGCCAGGCTGACAGAGAGTCACAGCTCTGTTGAGCCGTGTATTCCTATAGACCTCAGTAGTAATGACTTCATGAACTTCTTCAATGATAAGATTCTTACTATTAGAGACAAGATTAATGGTCTCTTGCCCTCAACCAGCGCCGATCTATCCTTGGAGGCAGCTATAAGCCCTGATATATGTATGGACGGCTTCTCTCTCATCGACTTTATATTGCCCAAAGGAAGCATATATAAGGTGAATAAGATTGGTCCAAGCACAGAACCTTGTGGAACTCCGTGACTGACGTTGGTGGTCATCGAGGTTTCATCGTTTACATATACAAACTGAGATCGATCTGATAAATAGGATTGAAACCAGCTTAGTGCGGTGCCTTTAATGCCAATCAATGTTCTAATCTCTGTAATAGGATGTGATGGTCAATGGTGTCGAACGCAGCACTAAGGTCTAATAAGACAAGGACAGAGACAAGTCCTTTATCTGATGCAATTAGAAGGTCATTAGTTACTTTCACCAGTGCTGTCTCTGTGCTGTAGTGTTTTCAAAATCCTGACTGAAAATCCTCGAATAAACTATTGTTATGTAGAAAGTCACACAACTGATTTGAGAAGAGGCTTAATCACAGCTACTTTAAAAGACTGTGGTACATGGCCTGTTAGTAAAGACAGATTGACAATATCCAGCAGACAGGTGCCAATCAAAGGTAAAACGTCTTTAAGCAGCCTCGTCGAGACGGGGTCCAAGAGACAGGTAGAAGATTTAGAAGAGGAAATTGTTGAAGACAATTTTTTAAAGTCGATAAGAGAGAAGCCAGCCAAACATATATCAGGGTTCATAGCTGCCTCCAAGGATAGATCGGCACTGGTTGAGGGCAAGACACCATTAATCTTGTCTCTAATAGTTAGAATCTTATCATTGAAGAAGCTCATGAAGTCATTACTACTGAGGTCTATAGGAATACACGGCTCAACAGAGCTGTGACTCTGTGTCAGCCTCGCTACAGTGCTGAAGAGAAACCTGAGATTGTTCTTATTTTTTCTCTATTATTGATGAGTAATATGCTGCTCTGCCATTACGGAGGGACTAACCGAGATTCTTCTAAATTGGTGGAATGCCATATCCTTTCAAGCTTTCGCAATGTTTGTTTTATTTTGCGGGTTTGAGGGTTATACCATGGAGCGAACCTCCTCTGTTTTATTATCTTCTTTTTTAGAGGAGCTATAGAGTCTAGTGTCAGTCTCAGTAAGCCTGTAGCACTATCGACGAGATGATCAATCTTGGACGGACTAAAGTTAGCACAGGAGTCCTCCGTTATATTGAGACATGGTATTGAATTAAATACAGATGGAATCGCTTCTTTAAATTTAGCTACAGCACTGTCAGATAGACATCTGGTGTAGAAACATTTGCCTAATGGTGTACACTCTGGTAGTATAAACTCGAAAGTTATTAGGTAATGGTCTGATAAAAGAGGGTTCTGTGGAAAAACTATTAGATGTTTTATTTTAATGCCATATGCAAGAACAAGGTCGAGAGTGTGTTTAAAACAGTGAGTGGGTTTCTGTTCACTGACAGAAGCCGATTGAATCTAATAATGAGATAAACGCAGTACTAAGGCCATTATCGACATCCACATGAAAATTACGTTGCGACGTTACGTTGCGACGTTACATTAGGACGTTACATTAGGACGTTACGTTACGCTGCGACGTTACGCTGCGACGTTACGTTGCGACGTTACGTTAGGACGTTACATTAGGACGTTACGTTACGACGTTACGTTACGACTTAACATTACAACTTAACATTACGACGTTACGTTACACTACGCCGTTACGCTACGACTTTACGTTGCGACGTTACGTTAGGACGTTACGTTAGGACGTTACGTTGTGACGTTACGTTGTGACGTTACGTTGTGACGTTATGTTGTGATGTTACAATTTCACGTTTCTTTACGACTTTACGTTACGACTTTACGCTACAACGTTACGTTACAACGTTACGTTACAACGTTACGTTACGACGCTACGATGTTACGCTACGATGTTACGCTACGATGTTACGCTACGACGTTACGTTACGACTTTACGTTACGACGTTACTTCACGACGTTACGTTACGACGTTACGACTTTACGCTACGACGTTACAACTTTACGTTACGACGGTACATTGCGACGTGACGTTACGACGTGACGTTACGACGTGACGTTACGACGTGACATTACGGCGTTACAACGTTACGTTAGGACGTTACGTTTGGACGTTACGTTTGGACGTTACGTTAGGACGTTACGTTAGGACGTTACGTTTGGACGTTAGGTTGCGACGTTAAGTTGAGACGTTACGTTGACCTTACGACGTTACGTTGCGACGTTACGTTGCGACTTTACGACGTTACGTTACGACGTTACTTTACGACGTTACTTTACGACGTGACGTTGCGACGTTACGTTGCGACGTTAAGTTGCGGCGTTACGACGTTACCTTACGACGTTACGTAGCGGCGTTACGACGTTACGTTACGACGTTACGTTACAACGTTACGTAGCGACGTTACGTTACGACGTTACACTAATTAGCGACGTTACATTAGGACGTTACGTTAAGACGTTATGTTAGGACGTTATGTTAGGACGTTATGTTAGGACGTTACGTTAGGACGTTACGACGTTACTTTGCGACGTTACACTAAGTAGCGACTTTACGTTAGGACGTTACGTAAGGACGTTAGGTTACGACGTTAGGTTACGACGTTAGGTTACGACGTGACGTTACGACGTTACTTCAAGACGTTATGTTAGGACGTCACGTTATGCAGCTTTAAGGCTTTAAACATCAGGTATTCATGGAAATCTGCTGTTCTGGGACTCTTTATACAGGAAAATCAAGTAAACTGTGTATTTCAAGTAAACTTTGTATTTTTCAACAAAATGCACTTTTGGCATCTTCGCAGCCTGAAACGTCTTTTAAGAGCAGACAACATGGAAATGCAGCTTTAAAGCAGAAAAGAAAAGTGATGAAAACATCAGGCATTCACGGAAATAACATGAAACATTTTAAAGTCTGCTGTTCTGGGACCCTTTTTATGGGAAAATCAAGTAAACTGTGTATTTTTCAACAAAATCCACTTCTTGCCTCTTCCAAGCCAGAACTGTTTTTTAAGAGCATACAATGTGGAAATGCAGCTTTAAGGCAGAAAAGTGATGAAAACATCAATTATACATGAAAATAACATGAAACTTCAATGTCAACTGTTCTGGGATACTTCATAGAGGAAAATCAAGTAAACTGTGTATTTTTCAACAAAATCCACTTTTGGCCTCTTCCCAGCCGAAACATCTTTTAAGAGCATACAACGTGGAAAAGCAGCTTTAAGGCAGAAAAATGATGAGAACATCCTGTATTCATGAAATTGACATGAAACTTGAGAGTCTGCTTTTCTGGGACAATGTATTGAGGAAAATCAAGTAAACTGTGTATTTTTCAACAAAATCCACTTTTGGCCTGTTCGTAGCCTAAAACGTCTTTTGAGACAATGAAAAGTGAAAATTCAGATTTAATGCAGAAAAGTGATGGAAACGTCATGTATTCATGAATAGAACATGAAACTTCAATGTCAACTGTTCTGGGATACTTCATAGAGGAAAATCAAGTAAACTGTGTATTTTTCAACAAAATCCACTTTTGGCCTCTTCCCAGCCGAAACATCTTTTAAGAGCATACAACGTGGAAAAGCAGCTTTAAGGCAGAAAAATGATGAGAACATCCTGTATTCATGAAATTGACATGAAACTTGAGAGTCTGCTTTTCTGGGACAATGTATTGAGGAAAATCAAGTAAACTGTGTATTTTTCAACAAAATCCACTTTTGGCCTGTTCGTAGCCTAAAACGTCTTTTGAGACAATGAAAAGTGAAAATTCAGATTTAATGCAGAAAAGTGATGGAAACGTCATGTATTCATGAATAGAACATGAAACTTCAATGTCAACTGTTCTGGGATACTTTATAGAGGAAAATCAAGTAAACTGTGTATTTTGCAACAAAATCCACTTTTGGCCTCTTCCCAGCCTGAAACGTCTTTTCACACCATAAATACTGAAAATGATGCCTTAAGGCAGAAAAGTGACGAGAACATCATGTATTCATGAATATAACATGAAACTTGAAGTCTTCTGTTCTGGGAAGCTTTATTGAGGAAAATCAAGTAAACTGTGTATTTTGCAAAAGAATCCACTTTTGGTCTCGACCCAGCCGAAACGTGTTTTCAGATCATAAATACTGAAAATGCAGCTTTAAGACAGAAAAGTGATGAGAACATCATGTACGTATCTGAATTTTCACTTTTTATGGTCTCAAAAGACATTTCAGGCTACGAACAGGCCAAAAGTGGATTTTGTTGAAAAATACACAGTTTACTTGATTTTCCTCAATAAAGCTTCCCAGAACAGCAGACTTCAAGTTTCATGTTATATTCATGAATACATGATGTTCTCATCACTTTTCTGTCTTAAAGCTGCATTTTCAGTATTTATGATCTGAAAACACGTTTCGGCTGGGTTGAGACCAAAAGTGGATTCTTTTGCAAAATACACAGTTTACGTGATTTTCCTCTATAAAGTTTCCCAGAAAATGTGACATTGAAGTTTCATGTTATATTCATGAATACATGATGTTTCTATCACTTTTCTGCATTAAATCTGAATTTTCACTTTTTATGGTCTCAAAAGACGTTTCAGGCTACGAACAGGCGAAAAGTCGCCCGCTCTGGCCCCCGGAATGCATGTGACTGTGGTCCCTGGCTTTGCTATTGAAGAGTATTATGATTTTGAAGCTGTGAAATTGACAAAGAAGTGTTTTCAGGATAATATTCCATTGAAGAGTATTATGATTTTGAAGCTGTGTAATTGATAAAGAAGTGTTTTCATGATAATATTCCATTGAAGAGTATTGTGACTTTTAAGCTATGGAATTGATAAAGAAATGTTTTCATGATAATATTCCATTGCACCGCTATGATTTTGGGAACTATGTAATTATTAAAGAAATGTCTGCATGGTAATATTCCATTGCACCGCTATGATTTTGGGAACTATGTAATTATTAAAGAAAATGCATGCAGTGTAATACCGAATTGTACCGCCAGGATTTAGTGAGAGACACTCAAAATGACCAGTTGCATTGAACGCACCTGAGAAGGTCACGTGCCTGGAGGCGTGGTCATAACGGCGCAGTGAGAAGGACACCGGAGACTTTTGTTTTTCTCAGATGCTAATGAAGACCCCCCCAGTCCCCCACACAGACAGGGCGGGGAGTTTTTGGCGCACCGAACTTTGCTCCTATCGCCAAGAGGGACGCTGCAGGGTGCCGGCTGTGCACCAATGGACATTGCTTACTTTTTGAACCAATGGGATGATTTCACACCTTTTCGGTTGCTATATATTTGATGTGCGTCTTTTGTTCAGGATTCGACGGTGGAAGCGAGAGACAGGTAACTGCGAGCAGACTGTGTATTGCAGAAGCCGGCGAATCCTCAGCTGAGATTTTTGTACTTTGTATCACGACGACTTTTTACTTTATTAAATACTCTTTATTATAACTGTTCGATCCACGATGTCCTTTGTTCATCCGGAGCCTTTCTAAAACACGACACTATCTTCACGTTTGTGACTATGAAGCTACCCATAACCAGAGTCGGTTCCTCAGCGGGTGTCTCGCTGAGTGGGGAGAACCGGTTAGAAACGTGAAGAGGTTGGTGGTGCACCGTGCGCTTCTGCGTTGACTTCCGATTCCTTCGGACAGTTACCCAGCCTCCCGGCTGCTCGGGAGCTGCCGAGAGACAGCTAGCTGAAGCTACGGCTGGATGGCCCGCACCGACTATGGGGGGGCAGGCTAACTACTGTAGCTAACGACTGAGCTTCCATGGTGCGTAGCCGTACCTCTAACTCACTGAGCCTCGCCTCCACCCTAGCAAACAAACTATACGTATTACATGTATCATTATCGTTAACAGAGGCAGAGGAATGGCTGAGCAGGTGACACAAGGGGGAGAAGGAGATGGAGAGGAAGAGAAGGCAGTCATCGCGAGCTGCTAAGCTAAAGTACGGTGGCTAACGTTAGCAAAAACCAAACAAAGTGAAAATGAAACTGTAGGATTAAGCGAGAAGCCGCTACAAGAAGGAGGGAGATATTAAGGTTTATCCTCGTCATTCTGACCCCAAATTAAATATTTTGCCATCAAAATATGTTTTTTATTCATCAAATGGTCTGAAAATAATGGGGGTTGTCATGATTAAAATACATTTTAAGTCATTTGATTGAATTATGGGTGATTTATTGAATTTAATAACTTCTGTTGTCCTCTGGGGTCAAAAAGACCCTGCAGCACAAAGTGGTACAATGGGGCAAATTGTCACCCCATACTGCTTTCCAAAACATCTTTGATCTTGGATGTTTGATGTCTGGGGTCAAGCAATGGTTATGACAACAACAACAAAAAACAAACAGGTCTTTTCCCACAGGTGTTGGAGCATTGTATTTCACATTTTAGAGAGACAGGCAGCACAATGAGGAGGCAGAAGCGCTATACTGCACAGGAGGCTTGTGAGCTCATTTTAAACTATGTTGGGGAAAAGAATGAGCAGGAGGACAATGCTGAACATGAGGAGGAGGAAGAGTCAACTGATGAGGAGGATTCAGGATCAGAAGAGAAGGAGAATATTGATGAGGTGATAGATCCAACATACAGACCACATGCTACTTCTTCCTCTGAAGAAGCCCCCACATCGCCCGCTGAAGAAATGGAAGAAGGGTATGAAGTGAAGGAAACTGATGAACATGATGATGAGGAAGAATATGAGAAAAAGAGTTCTGCTCCAGCTCTACCTCTGCAGCCACTGAAAAAAATTGAAGCGCTTTAAAAACAGCATCCTATCTTAACGTTGACATTTACAAGTCTGTGATGATCTATCAACTCATGGGACTCGGATTGTTAACTATAGTCAGAATAATTGATGATTTTATTTATTTTTACTCAAAAACAAGGTAAAGGTTCATGTAAATGAGGTCTTATTGGCCTTAAATTTCAAATGGAATTGTTGTAAATGGTGTTATTGTGTTTGAATGAAGTTGGTATTAAAGGTGTAACACAGAATTGGGTGAAGTATCCACTTTATATTCTTTAAATAACAGTCAAACCAGACGGGGTCAATTTTGACCCCAGAGGACAAAATGTGTAATTATGTGATGCCATGAGAAAAATGTAAATGATTCAAAAACAGCACCCTCACTAAACTTTGACATATACCACTCTGTGATAGGTCAACTAGTCAAAATAATATAAAGTCAAAATAATTCATTGTTTCATTTAATTTTCACTCAAAAACAGGGTATACTTTTATGTAAACATAAAAGTATACCCTGTATGGCCCTGAATTCCAAAACAAAGGGAAAATGTGTGGTAATGGGTTGGACTGAAGTAAGACTAAAGGTGTAAAACAGAATTGATTGACAATTTATACTATATGCTTTAAAAAACAGTCAAACCAGGTGGGGTTATTTTAGACCCCAGAGGACAAAAGGTGTATGGCAATCGGGAGGACATTACGAGGGTTAAGATAAGGTAATTAACCGCTTGTACTGAAGAATATCACACAATTAACTTGGTTTAGCTGGAGCTGTACGCTATCGGACAACAGGTGACACGCTGGAAATCGGAAGTGAGGCAATACGCTTACCGTAGTAGTATAAGATGTTCCCAGCCTGAAACGTCTTTTGAGACCATAAAAACTGAAAATGCAGCTGTAAGGCAGAAAAGTGATGGAAACATCATGTATTCATGAATATAACATGAACCTTGAAAGTCTGCTCTTCTGGGATACTTTATAGAGGATTATCAAGTAAACTGTATATTTCAACAAAATCCACTTTTGGCATGTTCGCAGGCTGAAACGTCTTTTGAGAGCATAAAAACTGAAAATGTAGCTGTATGGCAGAAAAGTGATGGAAACATCATGTATTCATAAATATTACATGAAACTTGAAAGTTTGCTGTTCTGGGACACTTTATAGAGGATTATCAAGTAAACTGTATATTTCAACAAAATCCACTTTTGGCATGTTCGCAGGCTGAAACGTCTTTTGAGAGCATAAAAACTGAAAATGTAGCTGTATGGCAGAAAAGTGATGGAAACATCATGTATTCATAAATATTACATGAAACTTGAAAGTTTGCTGTTCTGGGACACTTTATAGGGGAATATCAAGTAAACTGTGTATATTTCAACAAAATCCACTTTTGGCATGTTCGCAGAATGAAACATCTTTTGAGACCATAAAAACTGAAAATGCACCTGTAAGGCAAAAAAGTGATGGAAACATCACATATTCATGAATATAAAATGAACGTGGACAATCTGCTGTTCTGGGTGACTTTATAGAGGAATATCAAGTAAACTGTATTTTTTTCAACAAAATCCACTTTTGGTCTCTTCCCAACCGAAACATCTTTTTAGAGCATACAACGTGGAAATGCAGCTTTAAGGCAAAAAAGTAATGAAAACATCATATATTCACGAAATTAACATGAACCTTGAGAGTATGCTGTTCTGGGACAATGTATTGAGGAAAACCAAGGAAACTGTGTATTTTTAAAAAAAATCCACTTATGGCAACTTCCCAGCCAGAAACATCTTTTAAGATCATACAATGTGGAAATGCAGCTTTAAGGCAGAAAAATTATGAGAACATCATGAATTCATGAAATTCACATGAAACTTGAACGTTTGCTGTTCTTGGACAATTCTTAAAGGAAAATCAAGTAAACAGTGTATTTTTCAACAAAATCCACTTTTGGCCTCTTCCCAGCCGAAACGTCTTTTGAGAGCATATAACGTGGAAATGAAACTTAAGGAAAAAAAGTGATGAAAACATCATCTATTCATGTAATAAACATGAAACTTGAGAGTCTGCTGTTCTTCCCAGACAGAAACATCTTTTAAGAGCATACAACGTGGAAATGTCGTATAAACGATGAATCCTCGATGACCACCAATGTCAGTCACAATGAATCCTCGATGACCACCAATGTCAGTCACGGAGTTCCACAAGGTTCTGTGCTTGGACCAATCTTATTCACCTTATATATGCATCCTTTGGGCAATATTATCAGAAAACACTCCATAGACTTTCATTGTTATGCTGATGATACTCAATTATATATATCGATTAAGCCAGACGAAACCAACCAGCTTGCTAAACTTCAAGCATGTCTCAAAGATATAAAAACATGGATGACCTGCAACTTCCTGATGTTAAACTCAGACAGTTATTTTATTTTACTAGGCCCAGAACACCTCCGGAATCAACTATCTAATGATGTGGTTTCTCTAGATGGCATTGCCCTGGCATCCAGCACCACCATAAAGAATCTCGGAGTTGTCTTTGATCAGGACTTGTCCTTTAACTCTCACGTAAAACAAATCTCAAAGACTGCATTTTTTCACCTACGTAACATTTCAAAAATTAGACACATCCTGTCTCAAAGCAATGCAGAAAAATTAGTTCACGCATTTGTTACTTCTAGACTGGACTACTGTAACTCCTTATTATCAGGCTGCTCTAATAAGTCTCTTAAATCTCTCCAGTTGATCCAGAATGCTGCAGCTCGTGTACTAACAAAAACTAAGAGAAGAGATCATATTACTCCTGTATTAGCTTCTCTTCACTGGCTCCCTGTAAAATCCAGAGTCAAATTTAAAATCCTTCTCCTCACCTACAAAGCCTTAATTGGTGAGGCACCATCATATCTTAAGGATCTCATAGTACCATATTTCCCCACTAGAGAGCTGCGCTCACTGAATGCGGGGCTGCTTGTGGTTCCTAGAGTCTTAAAAAGTAGGATGGGAGCCAGAGCCTTCAGTTATCAAGCTCCTCTTCTATGGAACCAGCTTCCACTTTCAGTCCGGGGGGCAGACACAGTGACCACATTTAAGAGTAGACTTAAGACTTTCCTCTTTGATAGCGCTTATAGTTAGGGCTGGCTCAGGTTTGCCCTGGTCCATTCTTTCCAGCCCCTTGATATGCTGCTATAGGCCTAGACTGCTGGGGGACAACTTAGGATACACTGAGCTCCTCTATCCTTTTCTCTCTCTCCTTCTGTATGAATTTATGTTCTATAAATGCACATTACTAACTCTACTTCTTCCCTCGGAGTCTTTGTGCTTTCTCGCCTCGCAGGTTTCCACGAATCGTGGTTGCATCTGGACCCTGGTCCTGCCTCCTGGTTCCTTCCATGGAACTGCTGACGCACATTCTTTTCTATTTTACCTTCTGTATGAATTCATGCACCATAAATGCACATTACTAACTCTGCTCCATCCCCGAGGTCTTTGTGCCTTCTCGCATCGCAGGTTTCTGTGGATCGCGGTTAAATCTGGAACCTGGTCCTACGTCCTGCTGTGGTCCTCCCCGTCACCTACTGCTACTATTACATGAATCATTTCTGTCATGTGAATTGAACGTGTTGTAACTCTGTTATGCTGTTCATTCTGAACACATGACATCTATTTTCGTACTCTGTCCATCCTGGGAGAGGGATCCTCCTCTGCTGCTCTCCTGAAGGTTTCTTCCATTTTTCTCCCTGTTGATAGGGTTTTGTGGGGGAGTTTTTCCTGAGTCGATGAGAGGTTCTGGGACAGAGGATGTCAGTGTGTACAGATTGTAAAGCCCTCTGAGGCAAATTTGTAATTTGTGATTTTGGGCTATACAACAATAAATTGAATTGAATTGAAAGCTGCATTTTCAGTATTTATTGTCTGAAAAGACGTTTCAGGCTAGGAGGAGACCAAAAGTGGATTTTGTTGAAAAATACACAGTTTACTTGATTTTCCTCAAAGAATTGTCCGAGAACAGCAAACTTTCAAGTTTCATGTTAATTTCATGAATACACGATGTTCTCATCATTTTTCTGCCTTAAAGCTATATTTCCACGTTGTATGCTCTCGAAGGAGGTTTCGGCTGGGATGAGTCCAAAAGTGGAATTTGTTGAAAAATACAGTGTACTTGATTTTCATCAATACATTGTCCCAGAACAGCAGACTCACACGTTTCATGTTAATTCCATGAATACATGATGTTCTCATAATTTTTCTGCCTGACAGCTGCATTTCCACGTTGTATGCTCTTAAAAGATGTTTCTGGCTGGGAAGTTACCAAAAGTGGATTTTGTTGAAAAATACACTGTTTACTTGATTTTCCTCAAAGAATTGTCCGAGATCAGCAGACTCTCAAGTTTCATGAATACATGATATTCTCATAATTTTTCTGCCTTTAAGCTGAATTTCCACACTGTATGCTATTAAAATACGTTTCGGCTGGCAAGAGGGCAAAAGTGGAATTTGTTGAAATATACACAGTTTACTTGATTTTCCTCAATACATTGTCCCAGAACAGCAGACTCTCAAGTTTCATGTTAATTTCATGAATACATAACGTTTTCATCACTTTTCTGACTTAAAGCTGCATTTTCAGTATTCATGGTCTGAAAAGACATTTCGGCTGGGTCGAGGCAAAAAGTGGATTCTGTTGAAAAATACACAGTTTACTTGATTTTACTCAATACATTGTCCCAGAACAGCAGACTCTCAAGTTTCAGTTTAATTCCATGAATACATGATGTTCTCATAATCTTTATGCCTTAAAGCTGCATTTCCACATTGTATGCTCTTAAAATACGTTTCGGCTGGCAAGAAGCCAAAAGTGGATTTTGTTGAAAAATACACAGTTTACTTGATTTTCAGTATTCATGGACTGAAAAGACATTTCGGCTGGGTAGAGGCCAAAAGTGGATTTTGTTGAAAAATACACAGTTTACTTGATTTTCCTCAATCCATTGTCCCAGAACATCAGACTCTCAAGTTTCATGTTAATTTCATGAATACATGACGTTTTCATCACTTTTCTGCCTTAAAGCTGCATTTCCACGTTGTATGCTCTCAAAAGAATTTTTGGCTGGGAAGAGGCCAAAAGTGGAATTTGCTGAAAAATACACAGTTTACTTGATTTTCCTTAATACATTATCTCAGAACAGCAGACTATCAAGTTTAATGTTAATTTCATGAATGCATGACGTTTTCATCACTTTTCTGCCTTAAAGCTGCATTTCCACGTTGTATGCTCTTAAAATACATTTCGGCTGGCAAGAGGCCAAAAGTGGATTTTGTTAAAAAATACACAGTTTACTTGATTTTCCTAAATACATTATCTAAGAACAGCAGACTCTCAAGTCTCATGTTCATTTCATGAATGCCTGACGTTTTCATCACTTTTCTGAATTAAAGTTGCATTTTCAGTATTCATGGTCTGAAAAGACAATGTCGGCTGGGTCGAGGCCAAAAGTGGATTCTGTTGAAAAATACACAGTTTACTTGATTTTCCTCAATACATTGTCCCAGAACAGCAGACTCTCAAGTTTCATGTTAATATCATGAATACATTACGTTTACATCACTTTTCTGCCTTAAAGCTGCATTTCCACATTGTATAATCTCAAAAGATATTTCGTGCTGGGAAGAGGCCAAAAGTGGAAATTGTCGAAAAATACACAATTTACTTGCAAACAATGTGGGCTTCGTTGATAATTGGGAGACTTTCTGGGGAAAACCTGGTCTGATTAGGAGAGACGGCATTCATCCCACTATAGATGCAGCGGATCTCATTTCCTATTAATGAACCTGAATTAAACTACAACTCATTTGAAAGCATTGTTCTTAGTCTTTCACATCCAAACTGGAAAACACCACAGCCAATTCTATTTGTTATAGTGTACCGGGCCCCAGGTCCGTATTCTGAATTTCTATCCGAATTTTCAGAGTTTTTATGAAGTTTAGTTCTTAAAACAGATAAAGTAATTATTGTGGGTGACTTTAATATTCATGTGGATGTCGATAATGATAGCCTTAGTACTGCGTTTATCTCATTATTAGATTCAATCAGCTTCTGTCAGAGTGTAAAGAAACCCACTCACTGTTTTAACCACACCCTCGACCTTGTTCTTGCATATAACAGCAGACTCTCAAGTTTCATGTTAATTTCATGAATACATGATTTTCTCATAATCTTTCTGCCTTAAAGCTGCATTTCCAGGTTGTATGATCTTAAAAGATATTTCTGGCTGGGAAGAATCCAAAAGTTGAATTTGTTGAAAAATATACTGTTTATTTGATTTTCCTCAAAGAATTGTCAGAGAACAGCAAACTTTCGAGTTTCATGTTAATTTCATGTATACATGATGTTCTAGTCACTTTTCTGCCTTAAAGCTGCATTTCCACGTTGTATGCTCTCAAAAGACGTTTCGGCTGGGAAGAGTCCAAAAGTGGAATTTGTTGAAAAATACACAGTTTACTTGATTTTCCTAAATACATTATCTCAGAACAGCTAACTCTCAAGTTTCATGTTAATTTCATGAATGCATGACGTTTTCATCACTTTTCTGACTTAAAGCTGCATTTCCACGTTGTATTCTCTCAAAAGAATATTCGGCTGGGAAGAGGCCAAAAGTTGAATTTGTTGAAAAATACACAGTTTACTTGATTTTCCTAAATACATTATCTCAGAACAGCTAACTCTCAAGTTTCATGTTAATTTCATGAATGCATGACGTTTTCATCACTTTTCTGACTTAAAGCTGCATTTCCACGTTGTATTCTCTCAAAAGAATTTTCGGCTTGGAAGAGGCCAAAAGTGGAATTTGTTGAAAAATACACAGTTTCCTTGATTTTCCTCAATACATTGTCCCAGAAATGCAGACTCTCAAGTTTCAGTTTAATTCCATGAATACATGATGTTCTCATAATCTTTCTGCCTTAAAGCTGAATTTCCATGTTTCCTCGCTGAAGAGCCAAATGTGCGATTTGATTTAAAAAAAAGAGAAAGAAATGCAGTTGTTGTATTCAGGTTGGGGAAACTAACGCCTTAAGGTGTGGCTGTGAAACACTAATGGAAGTTGTCTGGTTATGCTGTTAAAATACCTTTCGGCTGGCAAGAGGCCAAAAGTGGATTTTGTTAAAAAATACACAGTTTACTTGATTTTTCTAAATACATTATCTCAGAACAGCAGACTCTCAAGTCTCATGTTCATTTCATGAATGCATGAGGTTTTCATCACTTTTCTGAATTAAAGTTGCATTTCCACGTTGTCTGCTCTCAAAAGACTTTTTGGCTGGAAGAGGCCAAAAGTGGATTTTATTGAGAAATACACAGTTTACTTGATTTTCATAAAAAGAATTGTCCAAGAACAGCAAACTTTCAAATTTAATGTTAATTTCATAAATACATTATGTTCTCATCACTTTTCTGCCTTAAAGCTGCATTTCCATGTTGTCTGCTCTCAAAAGACGTTTTGGCTGGGAAGAGGCCAAAAGTTGAATTTGTTGAAAAATACACAGTTTCCATTATTTTCATTAATACATTTTCCCAGAACAGCAGACTCACAAGTTTCATGTTAATTCCATGAATACATGATGTTCTCATGATTTTTCTGCCTTACAGTTGCATTTTCAGTTGTTATGGTCTCTAAAGACGTTTCATTCTGCGAACATGCAAAAAGTGGATTTTGTTTAAAAATACACAGTTTATTTGATATTCCTCTATTAAGTCTCCAAGAACAGTAGATTGTCAAGGTTAATTTTATATTCACGAATATATGATATTTCCATCACGCTTCTGCCTTACAGGTCCATTTTCAGTTTTTATGGTCTCAAAAGACGTTTCAGCCTGCGACCAGGCCAAAAGTGGATTTTTTTGCAAAATACACAGTTTACTTGATATTCCTCTATAAAGTCTCCCAGAACAGCAGACTTTCAAGTGTCATGTTATGGAATTGAATATATGATGTTTCCATAACTGTTCTGCCTTAAAAATGAATTTTCAGTTTTTATGGTCTCAAAAGACGTTTCAGCCTGCATCCAGGCCAAAAGTGGATTTTGTTGCAAAATACACAGTTTACTTGATATTCCTCTATAAAGTCTCCCAGAACAGCAGATCGTCAAGGTTCATTTTATATTCATGAATATGTGATGTTTCCATCACTTTTCTGCCTTACAGTTTCATTTTAAGTTTTTATGGTCTCAAAAGACGTTTCAGCCTGCGAACATGCCAAAAGTGGATTTTGTTTCAAAATACACAGTTTAATTGATATTCCTCTATAAAGTCTCCCAGAACAGCAGACTTTCAAGTATTATGTTATGTAATTGATTATATGATGTTTCAATAACTTTTCTGCCTTAAAAATGAATTTTAAGTTTTTATGGTCTCAAAAGGCGTTTCAGCCTGCGAACATGCCAAAAGTGGATTTTGCTGCAAAATACACAGTTTACTTGATATTCCTCTATAAAGTCTCCCAGAACAGCAGATTGTCAAGGTTCATGTTATATTCATGAATATATGATGTTTCCATCACTTTTCTGCCTGAAAAATTAATTTTTTAGTGTTTATGGTCTCAAAAGGCGTTTCAGCCTGTAAACAGGCCAAAAGTGGATTTTGTTGCAAAATACACAGTTTACTTGATTTTCCTTTATAAAGTTTCCCAGAACAGCAAACTTTCAAGTTTCATGTTATATTCATGAATACAATATGTGTCCATCACTTTTCTGCCTTACAGCTGCATTTTCAGTTTTTATGGTCTCAAAAGACGTTTCAGGCTGGGAACATCTTATCTTGGTACTACGGTAAGCGTATTGCCTCACTTCCGATTGCCAGCGTGTCACCTGTTGTCCGATCGCGTACTTTCACAGCGCCAGCTAAACCAAGTTAATTGTGTGATATTGTGTGCTATTCTTCAGTACAAGCGTTGAATTACCTGCTGTACATCTTTACCCTCGTAATGTCCTCTCGATTGCCATACACCTTTTGTCCTCTGAGGTCTAAAATAACCCCACCTGGTTTGATTGTTTTTTAAAGCATATAGTATAAATTGTCAATCAATTCAACCTATTACCACACATTTTTCCCTTTCTTTTGGAATTCAGGGCCAATAGGCGTTGTTCACATAACAGTATACCCTGTTTTTGAGTGAAAATTAAATGAAACAATGAATTATTTTGACTTTATATTATTATGACTAGTTGACCTATCACAGAGTCAAAGAAAAATATGTCAAAGTTTAGTGAGGATTTAGTGAGGATTTCTCTGGCCCTCTCCCAAATTTGGTCAATGATGAGATGTATAGCCGCATCATTCAACCGCTGGTTGTCAAGGTGTCCAGCAAACAATGTGGGCTTCGTTGATAATTGGGAGACTTTCTGGGGAAAACCTGGTCTGATTAGGAGAGACGGCATTCATCCCACGATGGATGCAGCGGATCTCATTTCTGCAAATCTGACCAACTTTGTTTGGGGAGCTAATCCATGGCAACCCAGAGTTCAGACCAGGAAGCAGAAGCAGAGTTGTAGTCTTACACCCTTCTCTGAACTTCCATTAGAGCAGTTACTCACCCAAAACTATATAGGGACTGTGTCTGCCCAACGGCCACTTAAATTAATTAAATCAAAAGTAACCAGAAGAGGAGTGATACAAAATAATCTCATAAAAGTTAACACCACCAACGCAACAGTGCAACAAAATAGGAGAATTAAATGTGGACTCTTAAATATCAGATCTTCGTCATCTAAAGCTGTTTTAGTAAATTATTTAATATCAGACAATCACATTCTGTCTTACTGAAACCTGGCTGTCATGAAGAATATGTCAGCCTAGATGAATCAACTCCTCCAAGTAACATCTGATCTAATAATAAACTCACATTTCTCGAGGCACCGGCCGAGGAGGTGGAGTAGCAGCTATCTTTGACTCAAGCCTATTAATGAACCTGAATTAAACTACAACTCATTTGAAAGCATTGTTCTTAGTCTTTCACATCCAAACTGGAAAACACCACAGCCAATTCTATTTGTTATAGTGTACCGGGCCCCAGGTCCGTATTCTGAATTTCTATCCGAATTTTCAGAGTTTTTATGAAGTTTAGTTCTTAAAACAGATAAAGTAATTATTGTGGGTGACTTTAATATTCATGTGGATGTCGATAATGATAACCTTAGTACTGCGTTTATCTCATTATTAGATTCAATCAGCTTCTGTCAGAGTGTAAAGAAACCCACTCACTGTTTTAACCACACCCTCGACCTTGTTCTTGCATATAACAGCAGACTCTCAAGTTTCATGTTAATTTCATGAATACATGATTTTCTCATAATCTTTCTGCCTTAAAGCTGCATTTCCAGGTTGTATGATCTTAAAAGATGTTTCTGGCTGGGAAGAATCCAAAAGTTGAATCTGTTGAAAAATATACTGTTTATTTGATTTTCCTCAAAGAATTGTCAGAGAACAGCAAACTTTCAAGTTTCATGTTAATTTCATGTATACATGATGTTCTAGTCACTTTTCTGCCTTAAAGCTGCATTTCCACGTTGTATTCTCTCAAAAGAATATTCGGCTGGGAAGAGGCCAAAAGTGGAATTTGTTGAAAAATACACAGTTTACTTGATTTTCCTAAATACATTATCTCAGAACAGCTAACTCTCAAGTTTCATGTTAATTTCATGAATGCATGACGTTTTCATCACTTTTCTGACTTAAAGCTGCATTTCCACGTTGTATTCTCTCAAAAGAATATTCGGCTGGGAAGAGGCCAAAAGTTGAATTTGTTGAAAAATACACAGTTTACTTGATTTTCCTAAATACATTATCTCAGAACAGCTAACTCTCAAGTTTCATGTTAATTTCATGAATGCATGACGTTTTCATCACTTTTCTGATTTAAAGCTGCATTTCCACGTTGTATTCTCTCAAAAGATTTTTCGGCTGGGAAGAGGCCAAAAGTGGAATTTGTTGAAAAATGCACAGTTTACTTGCTTTTACTCAATACATTGTCCCAGAACAGCAGACTCTCAAGTTTCAGTTTAATTCCATGAATACATGATGTTCTCATAATCTTTATGCCTTAAAGCTGCATTTCCACATTGTATGCTCTTAAAATACGTTTCGGCTGGCAACAAGCCAAAAGTGGATTTTGTTGAAAAATACACAGTTTACTTGATTTTCCTAAATACATTATCTCAGAACAACAGACTCTCAAGTTTCATTTTAATTTCATGAATACATGATGTTCTCATAATTTTTCTGCATTAAAACTGCATTTCCACGTTGTATGCTCTCAAAATACATTTCAGCTGGCAAGAGGCCAAAAGTGGATTTTGTTGAAAAATACACTGTTTACTTGATTTTCCTCAAAGCATTGTCCCAGAACAGCAAACTTTCAAGTTTCATTTTAATTTCATGAATACATGATGTTTTCATCACTTTTCTCCCTTAAAACTGCATTTCCACGTTGTATGCAAAAGACATTTCGGCTGGGAAGAGGCCAAAAGTGGAATTTATTGAAAAATACACTGTTTACTTGATTATCCTGAATACATTGTCCCAGAACAGCAGACTCTCAAGTTTCATTTTATTTTCATGAATACATGATGTTCTCATAATTTTTCTGCCTTAAAGCTGCATTTCCACGTTGTAAGCTCTCAAAAGAAGTTTCGGCTGGGAAGAGGCCAAAAAACTGGATTTTCTTGAAAAATACACTGTTTACTTTATTATCCTCAGTACATTGTCCCAGAACAGTAGACTCTGATGTTTCATGTTAATTTCATGAATACATGATGTTTGAATCACCTTTCTGCCTTAAAAAATAATTTTCAGCTTTTATGGTCTCAAAAGGCGTTTCAGCCTGCGAACAGGCCAAAAATGGATTTTGTTGTAAAATACACAGTTTACTTGATATTGTTCTGTAACGTCTCCTAGAACAGCAGACTTTTAAGATTCATTTTATGTACATGAATATATGATGTTTCCATCACTTTTCTGCCTGAAAAAAGAATTTTCATTTTTTATGGTCTCAAAATGCGTTTCAGCCTGCGAAGAGGCCAAAAGTGGATTTTGTTTCAAAATACACAGTTTACTTGATTTTCCTCTATAACATCTCCCAGAAGAGCTAACTTTCAAGGTTCATGTTATATTCATGAATACATGATGTTTCCATCACCTTTCTGGCTTAGAAATGAATTTTCAGTTTTTATGGTCTCAAAACGCGTTTCAGCCTGCGAACAGGCCAAAAGTGGATTTTGTTTCAAAATACACAGTTTACTTGATTTTCCTCTGTAACATCTCCCAGAAGAGCTAACTTTCAAGGTTCATGTTATATTCATGAATACATGATGTTTCCATCACCTTTCTGCCTTAAAAAATAATTTTCAGCTTTTATGGTCTCAAAAGAAGTTTCAGCCTGCGAAGAGGCCAAAAGCGGATTGTGTTGTAAAATAAACAGTTTACTTGATATTCCTCTATAACGTCTCCCAGTATAGCAAACGTTCAAGCTTCATGTTATGTATATGAATATTTGATGTTTCCATCACCTTTCTGGCTTAAAAAAGAATTTTCAGTTTTTATGGTCTCAAAACGCGTTTCAGCATGCGAAGAGGCCAAAAGTGGATTTTGTTTCAAAATACACAGTTTACTTGAGTTTCCTCTATAACATCTCCCAGAAGAGCTAACTTTCAAGGTTCATGTTATACTCATGAATACATGATGTTTCCATCACCTTTCTGGCTTAGAAATGAATTTTCAGTTTTTATGGTCTCAAAACGCGTTTCAGCCTGCGAACAAGCCAAAAATGGATTTTGTTGTAAAATACACAGTTTACTTGATATTGTTCTATAACGTCTCCCAGAAGAGCGAACTTTCAAGGATCATGTTGTATTCATGAATACATGATGTTTGAATCACCTTTCTGGCTTAAAAAATACATTTCAGTTTTTATGGTCTCAAAACGCGTTTCAGCCTGCGAAGAGGCCAAAAGTGGATTTTGTTTCAAAATACACAGTTTACTTGATTTTCCTCTATAAAGTCTCCCAGAAGAGCAGACTTTCAAGTTTCATGTTATATTCATGAATACATGATGTTTGAATCACCTTTCTGCCTTAAAAAAGAATTGTCATTTTTTATGGTCTCAAAACGCGTTTCAGCCTGCGAAGAGGCCAAAAGTGGATTTTGTTGTAAAATACACAGTTTACTTGATATTCCTCTATAACGTCTCCCAGTATAGCAGACTTTCAAGCGTCATGTTAAGTACATGAATATTTGATGTTTCCATCACCTTTCTGGCTTAAAAATGAATTTTCAGATTTTATGGTCTCAAAAGGCGTTTCAGCATGCGAACAGGCCAAAAGTGGATTCATTTGTAAAATACACAATTTACTTGATATTCCTCTATAACGTCTCCCAGAATAGCAGACTTTTAAGATTCATGTTATGTACATGAATACATGATGTTTGAATCACCTTTCTGCCTTAAAAAAATAATTTTCAGTTTTTATTGTCTCAAAAGGCATTACAGCCTGCGAAGAGACCAAAAGTTGATTTTGTTGTAAAATACATAGTTTACTTGATATTCCAAGATAACGTCTACCAGAATAGCATACTTTCAAGGTTCATGTTATGTACATGAATACTTGACGTTTGAATCACCTTTCTGCCTTAAAAAAGAATTGTCATTTTTTATGGTCTTAAAAGGCGTTTCAGCCTGCGAAGAGGCCAAAAGTGGATTTTGTTGTAAAGTACACAGTTTACTTGATATTCCTCGATAACGTCTCCCAGTAGAGCAGACTTTCAAGCGTCATGTTATGTACATGAATATTTGATGTTTCCATCATCTTTCTGGCTTAAAATTAATTTTCTTTTTTTATGGTCTCAAAACGCGTTTCAGCCTGCGAAGAGGCCAAAAGTGGATTTTGTTTTAAAATACACAGTTTACTTGATATTCCTCTATAACGTCTCCCAGAATAGCATACTTTCAAGGTTCATGTTATGTATATGAATATATGATGTTTCCATCACTTTTCTGCCTAAAACAAGAATTTTCATTTTTTATGGTCTCAAAATGTGTTTCAGCATGCGAACAGGCCAAAAGTGGATTTTGTTGCAAAATACACAGTTTACTTGATATTCCTCTATAACATCTCCCAGAAGAGCGAACTTTCAAGGTTCATGTTATATTCATGAATACATGATGTTTGAATCAAATTTCTGCCTTAAAAAATAATTTTCAGTTTTTATGGTCTCAAAATGCGTTTTAGCCTGCGAAGAGGCCAAAAGTGGATTTTGTTGTAAAATAGACAATTTACTTGATATTCCTCTATAACGTCTCCCAGAATAGCAGACTTTCTAGCTTCATGTTATGTACATGAATATTTGATGTTTCCATCAGTTTTCTACCTGAAAAAATTATTTTCAGTTTTTATGGTCTCAAAAGGCGTTTCAGCCTGCGAAGAGGCCAAAAGTGGATTTTGTTTCAAAATACACAGTTTACTTGATTTTCCTCAAAACATTGTCCCAGAAAAGCAGACTCTCAAGTTTCAAGTTACTTTCAGGGTAACTTGATGTTTTCATCAGTTTACTGACTTAAAGCTTCATTTCAACATTGTATGCTCTTAAAAGACGTTTCGGCTGGCATGAGGCCAAAAGTGGATTTTGTTGAAAAATACAAAGTTTACTTGATTTTCCTCAAAACATTGTCCCAGAACAGCAGACTCTCAAGTTTTAAGTTAATTTCATGAATACACGATGTTCTCATCACTTTTCTGCCTTAAAGCTGCATTTTCAGTATTCATGGTCTGAAAAGACCTTCCTGCTGGCAAGAGGCCAAAACTGGATTTTGTTGAAAAATACCGTTTACTTGATTTTCCTCAAAACATTGTCCCAGAACAGCTGACTTTCAAGTTTCAAGTTAATTTCATTAATACATGATGTTCTCATTACTATTCTGCCTGAAAAGCAGCATTTCCACGTTGTATGCTGTTAAAAGACGTTTCGGCTGGCAAGAGGCCAAAAGTGGATTTTGTTGAAAAATACACAGTTTACTTGATTTTCCTCAAAACATTGTCCCAGAACAGCAGACTATCAAGTGTCATGTTAATTTCATGAATACATGATGTTCTCATCATTTTTCTGCCTTGAAGCTGCATTTTCAGTATTCAGCTGGTAAGAGGCCAAAAGTGGATTTTGTTGAAAAATACACAGTTTACTTGATTTTCCTCAAAACATTGTCCCAGAACAGCAGACTTTCAAGTTTCAAGTTAATTTCATTAATACATGATATTTTCATTACTATTTTGCCTTGAAGCAGCATTTCCACGTTGTGTGCTGTCAAAAGACGTTTCGGCTGACGAGAGGCCAAAAGTGGATTTTATTGAAAAATACACAGTTTACTTGATTTTCCTCAAAACATTTTCCCAGAACAGCAGACTTTCAAGTGTCATGTTAATTTCATGAATGCATGATGTTCTCATCATTTTTCTGCCTTAAAGCTGCATTTTCAGTATTCATGGTCTGAAAAGACGTTTCGGTTGGGAAGAGGCCAAAAGTGGATTTTGTTGAAAAATACACAGTTTACTTGATTTTCCTCAAAACATTGTCCCAGAACAGAAGACTCTCAAGTTTCAAGTTAATTTCATTAATACATGATATTTTCATTACTATTTTGCCTTGAAGCAGCATTTCCACGTTGTGTGCTGTTAAAAGACGTTTCGGCTGGCAAGAGGCCAAAAGTGGATTTTGTTGAAAAATACACAGTTTACTTGATTTTCCTCAAAACATTTTCCCAGAACAGCAGACTTTCAAGTGTCATGTTAATTTCATGAATACATGATGTTCTCATCATTTTTCTGCCTTAAAGCTGCATTTTCAGTATTAATGCTCTTAAAAGACGTTTCGGCTGGGAAGAGGCCAAAAGTTGATTTGGTTGAAAAATACACAGTTTACTTGATATTCCTCTATAAAGTGAACCAGAACAGCTAACTTTCAAGTTTCATGTTATATTCATGAATATATGATGGAATATTCATGTTCATTTTATATTCATGAAAACATGATGTTTCCATTTCTTTTCTACCATTCAGCTGCATTTTCAGTTTTTATGGTCTCAAAAGGCGTTTCAGCCTGCGAACAGGCCAAAAGTGGATTTTGTTGAAAAATACAAAGTTTACTTGATATTCCTCTGTACATTGTCCCAGAACAGCTGACTTTCCAGTTTCATGTTATATTCATGAATATATGATGTTTCCATCACTTTTCTGCCATGCAGCTGCATTTTTAGTTTTTATCCTCTCAAAAGGTGTTTCAGGCTGGGAACATCTTATCTACGGTAAACGTATTGCCTCACTTCCGATTGCCAGCGTGTCACCTGTTGTCCTATAGTGTACTTTCACAGTTCCAGCTAAATCAAGTTAATTGTGTGATATTGTTTGATATTCTTCAGTACAAGCGGTTAATTACCTGCTGTACATCTTAACCCTCATAATGTCCTCCCGATTGCCATACATCTTTTGTCCTCTAGGGTCTAAAATAACCCCACCTGGTTTGACTGTTTTTTAAAGCATATAGTTGTCAATCAATTCTGTTTTACACCTTTAGTCTTACTTCAGTCCACACATTTTCCCCTTTGTTTTGGAATTCAGGGACAATAGGCCTAAAAGTATACCCTGTTTTTCAGTGACAATTAAATGAAACAATGAAAGCAGGGTATTATTTTGACTTTATATTATTTTGACTAGTTGACCTGTCACAGAGTGGTATATGTCAAAGTTTAGTGAGGATGCTGTTTTTGAATCATTTACATTTTTCTCATGGCAGCACATAATCACACCTTTTGTCCTCTGGGGTCAAAATTGACCCCGTCTGGTTTGACTGTCATTTAAAGAATACAAAGTGGATACTTCACCCAATTCTGTGTTACACCTTTAATACCAACTTCATTCAAACACAATAACACCATTTATTTATTCCATTTGAAATTTAAGGCCAATAAGACCTCATTTACATGAACCTTTACCTTGTTTTGGAGTAAAAATAAATAAAATCATCAATTATTCTGACTATAGTTAACAATCCGAGTCCCATGAGATCATCACAGACTTGTAAATGTCAAAGTTAAGATAGGATGCTGTTTTTAAAGCGCTTCAATTTTTTTAATGGCAACACCTGTTGTCCTCCCGTGTCAAAAATGACCCCGTCTGGTTTGACTGTTTATCAAGCATTCAGTAGAAATTATCACCCAGCTCTCTGTTTCAACTTTTTAGTCAACTTTAGTCCAACTCATTTCCTGACATATAGAACATGTCAACATTCATTTCCAAAATATTTCACTTTTCAAAACTAACTTTTCAGAATAAAAACAGTCTGAATGTGCCCTCAGTTGCATGCGAGGCAGGTAGTAATGGCGTGATCTTTACAGATGTATGCATTGCATTTTTGGCACATTTTCGATGTTTTGAGATCACTTTGGCGAGGGCAGAATTTGCACCTACTCCTTTTGGGTGATGGGCCAGGAGGGGCGGCTAGGTGAGGGGCGGCTGGGCGAGGGGCAGTGGCTGCAGAGGTAGAGCTGGAGCAGAACTCTTTTTCTCATATCCTTCCTCATCATCATGTTCATCATTTTCCTTCACTTCATACCCTTCTTCCATTTCTTCAGCGGGCGATGTGGGGGCTTCTTCAGAGGAAGAAGTAGCATGTGGTCTGTATGTTGGATCTATCACCTCATCAATATTCTCCTTCTCTTCTGATCCTGAATCCTCCTCATCAGTTGATTCTTCCTCCCCCTCATGTTCAGCATTGTCCTCCTGCTCATTCTTTTCCCCAACATAGTTTAAAATGAGCTCACAAGCCTCCTGTGCATTATAACGCTTCTGCCGCCTCATTGTGCTGCCTGTCTCTTTAAAATGTGAAATGCAATGCTCCAACACCTGTGAGAAAAGACCTGTTTGTTTTTTGTTGTTGTTGTCATGACCATTGCTTGACCCCAGACATCAAACATCCAAGATCAAATATGTTTTGGAAAGCAGTATGGGGTGACAATTTGCCCCATTGCACCACTTTGTGCTGCAGGGTCTTTTTGACCCCAGAGGACAACAGAAGTTATTAAATTCAATAAATCACCCATAATTCAATCAAATGACTTAAAATTTATTTTAATCATGAAGAGCATAGTATCCAACAACCCCCATTATTTTCAGACCATTTGATGAATAAAAAACATATTCTGATGGCAAAATATTTAATTTGTCGTCAGAATGACCCCAGACAACAAGAGGGTTAAGACCTAGTATCTCCCTCCTTCTTGTAGCGGCTTCTCGCTTAATCCTGCAGTTTTATTTGCACTTTGTTTGGTTTTTGCTAACGTTAGCCACTGTACTTAAGCTTAGCAGCTTCGCGATGACTGCCTTCTCTTCCTCTCCCTCTCCTTCTCCCCCTTGCTCAGTGTGTCACCTGCTTAGCCATTCTAAGCCTCCTTTAATGATAATGATACATGTAATACGTGTAGTTTGTTTGCGAGGGTGGAGGAGAGGATCAGTGAGTTAGAGGTACGGCGCCGCACCATGGAAGCTCAGTCGTTAGCTACAGTAGTTGACTACATGATGTTTTCATCACTTTTCTGCCTTAAAGCTGCATTTTCAGTACTTATGGTCTGAAAAGACGTTTCGGCTGGGAAGAGGCCAAAGGTGGAATTTGTTGAAAAATACACAGTTCACTTGATTTTCCTCAAAAAATTGTACCAGAACAGCAAACTTTCAAATTTAATGTTAATTTCATGAATATATTTTCTTTTCATCACTTTTCTGCCTCAAAGCTGCATTTTCAGTATTTATGGTTTGAAAAGACTTTTCGGCTGGGAAGAGGCCAACAGTGCATTTTGTTGAAAAACTACACAGTTTATTTGATTTTCCTCAATACATTGATCCAGAGCAGCAGACTCTCAAGTTTCATGTTAATTTCATGAATACATGATGATTTCATCACTTTTCTGCCTAAAGCCGCATTTCCACATTGTGTGCTCTCAAAAGACGTTTCGGCTGGGAAGTGGTCAAAAGTGGATTTTGTTGAAAAATACACAGTTTACTTGATTTTCCTCAATAAATTATCTCAGAACAGCAGACTCTCAAGTTTCATGTTAATTTCATGAATACATGATGTTCTCATCACTTTTCTGCCTTAAAGCTGCATTTCCACGTTGTATGCTCTTAAAAGACGTTTCGGCTGGCAAGGTGCCAAAAGTGGATTTTGTTGAAAAATACACAGTTTACTTGATTTTCCTCAAAACATTGTCCCAGAACAGCAGACTCTCAAGTTTCAAGTTAATTTCATGAATACATGCCGTTTTCATTACTATTCTGACTTAAAGCTGCATTTTCAGTAGTCATGGTCTGAAAAGACATTTCGGTTGGCAAGAGGCCAAGAGTGGATTTTGTTGAAAAATACCGTTTACTTGATTTTCCTCAAAACATTGTCCCAGAACAGCAGACTTTCAAGTTTCAAGTTAATTTCATTAATACATGATGTTCTCATCACTTTTCTGCCTTAAAGCTGCATTTCCACGTTGTATACTTTTAAAAGACGTTTCGGATGGCAAGAGGCCAAAAGTGGATTTTGTTGAAAAATACACCGAGTTACTTGATTTTCCTCAAAACATTGTCCCAGAACAGCAGACTCTCAAGTTTCAAGTTAATTTCATGAATAAATGATGTTCTCATCACTTTTCTGCCTTAAAGCTGAATTTCCACTATTATGGTCTTAAAAGACGTTTCGGCTGGGAAGAGGCCAAAGGTGGATTTTGTTGAAAAATACACAGTTTACTTGATTTTCCTCAAAAAATAGGCCTAGTACAGCAGACTCTCACGTTTCATTTTAATTTCATTAATAAATGACATTCTCATCATTTTTCTGCCTTAAAGCTGCATTTTCAATATTTTCATGGTCTGAAAAGACGTTTCGGCTGGCAAGAGGCCAAGAGTGGATTTTGTTGAAAAATACACAGTTTACTTGATTTTCCTCAAAACATTGTCCCAGAACAGCAGACTCTCAAGTTTCAAGTTAATTTCATGAATACATGACGTTTTCATTACTATTCTGCCTTAAAGCTGCATTTTCAGTATTCATGGTCTGAAAAGACGTTTCGGCTGGCAAGAGGCCAAAAGTGGATTTTGTTGAAAAATACACAGTTTACTTAATTTTCCTCAAAACATTGTGCCAGAACAGAAGACTCTCAAGTTTCAAGTTAATTTCATGAACACATGACGTTTTCATTACTATTCTGCCTTAAAGCTGCATTTTCAGTATTCATGGTCTGAAAAGACGTTTCGCCTGGCAAGAGGCCAAAAGTGGATTTTGTTGAAAAATACACAGTTTACTTAATTTTCCTCAAAACATTGTCCCAGAACAGAAGACTCTCAAGTTTCAAGTTAATTTCAAGAATACATGACGTTTTCATTACTATTCTGCCTTAAAGCTGCATTTTCAGTATTCATGGTCTGAAAAGACGTTTCGCTGGCAAGAGGCCAAGATTTTGTTGAAAAATACACAGTTTACTTAATTTTCCTCAAAACATTGTCCCAGAACAGCAGACTCTCAAGTTTCAGTTAATTTCATGAATACATGACGTTTTCATTACTATTCTGACTTAAAGCTGCATTTTCAGAATTAATGGTCTGAAAAGACGTTTCTGCTGGCAAGAGGCCAATAGTGGATTTTGTTGAAAAATACACAGTTTATCTAATTTTACTAAAAACATTGTCCCAGAACAGCAGACTCTCAAGTTTCATGTTATTTTCATGAATACATGATGTTCTCATCACTTTTCTGCCTTAAAGCTGCATTTCCACGTTGTATGCTCTTAAAAGACGTTTCGGCTGGCAAGGTGCCAAAAGTGGATTTTGTTGAAAAATACACAGTTTACTTGATTTTCCTCAAAACATTGTCCCAGAACAGCAGACTCTCAAGTTTCAAGTTAATTTCATGAATACATGCCGTTTTCATTACTATTCTGACTTAAAGCTGCATTTTCAGTAGTCATTGTCTGAAAAGACGTTTCGGCTGGCAAGAGGCCAAGAGTGGATTTTGTTGAAAAATACCGTTTACTTGATTTTCCTCAAAACATTGTCCCAGAACAGCAGACTTTCAAGTTTCAAGTTAATTTCATTAATACATGATGTTCTCATCACTTTTCTGCCTTAAAGCTGCATTTCCACGTTGTATGCTCTTAAAAGACGTTTCGGATGGCAAGAGGCCAAAAGTGGATTTTGTTGAAAAATACACCGAGTTACTTGATTTTCCTCAAAACATTGTCCCAGAACAGCAGACTCTCAAGTTTCAAGTTAATTTCATGAATAAATGATGTTCTCATCACTTTTCTGCCTTAAAGCTGCATTTCCAGTATTCATGGTCTTAAAAGACGTTTCGGCTGGCAAGAGGCCAAAAGTGGATTTTGTTGAAAAATACACAGTTTACTTGATTTTCCTCAAAAAATTGTCCCAGTACAGCAGACTCTCACGTTTCATGTTAATTTCATTAATACATGACGTTCTCATCATTTTTCTGCCTTAAAGCTGCATTTTCAAATTTTATGGTCTGAAAAGACGTTTCGGCTGGCAAGAGGCCAAGAGTGGATTTTGTTGAAAAATACACAGTTTACTTGATTTTCCTCAAAACATTGTCCCAGAACAGCAGACTCTCAAGTTTCATGTTATTTTCATGAATACATGATGTTCTCATCATTTTTCTGCATTAAAGCTGCATTTCCACGTCGTATGCTCTTAAAAGACGTTTCGGCTGGCAAGGTGCCAAAAGTGGATTTTGTTGAAAAATACACAGTTTACTTAATTTTCCTCAAAACATTGTCCCAGAACAGAAAACTTTCAAGTTTCAAGTTAATTTCATGAACACATGACGTTTTCATTACTATTCTGCCTTAAAGCTGAATTTTCAGTATTCATGGTCTGAAAAGACGTTTCGCCTGGCTAGAGGCCAAAAGTGGATTTTGTTGAAAAATACACAGTTTACTTAATTTTCCTCAAAACATTGTGCCAGAACAGAAGACTCTCAAGTTTCAAGTTAATTTCATGAACACATGACGTTTTCATTACTATTCTGCCTTAAAGCTGCATTTTCAGTATTCATGGTCTGAAAAGACGTTTCGCCTGGCAAGAGGCCAAAAGTGGATTTTGTTGAAAAATGCACAGTTTACTTAATTTTCCTCAAAACATTGTCCCAGAACAGAAGACTCTCAAGTTTCAAGTTAATTTCAAGAATACATGACGTTTTCATTACTATTCTGACTTAAAGCTGCATTTTCAGAATTAATGGTCTGAAAAGACGTTTCTGCTGGCAAGAGGCCAATAGTGGATTTTGTTGAAAAATACACAGTTTATCTAATTTTACTAAAAACATTGTCCCAGAACAGCAGACTCTCAAGTTTCATGTTATTTTCATGAATACATGATGTTCTCATCACTTTTCTGCCTTAAAGCTGCATTTCCACGTTGTATGCTCTTAAAAGACGTTTCGGCTGGAAGGTGCCAAAAGTGGATTTTGTTGAAAAATACACAGTTTACTTGATTTTCCTCAAAACATTGTCCCAGAACAGCAGACTCTCAAGTTTCAAGTTAATTTCATGAATACATGCCGTTTTCATTACTATTCTGACTTAAAGCTGCATTTTCAGTAGTCATGGTCTGAAAAGACGTTTCGGCTGGCAAGAGGCCAAGAGTGGATTTTGTTGAAAAATACCGTTTACTTGATTTTCCTCAAAACATTGTCCCAGAACAGCAGACTTTCAAGTTTCAAGTTAATTTCATTAATACATGATGTTCTCATCACTTTTCTGCCTTAAAGCTGCATTTCCACGTTGTATACTTTTAAAAGACGTTTCGGATGGCAAGAGGCCAAAAGTTGATTTTGTTGAAAAATACACCGAGTTACTTGATTTTCCTCAAAACATTGTCCCAGAACAGCAGACTCTCAAGTTTCAAGTTAATTTCATGAATAAATGATGTTCTCATCACTTTTCTGCCTTAAAGCTGAATTTCCACTTTGTATGGTCTTAAAAGACGTTTCGGCTGGGAAGAGGCCAAAAGTGGATTTTGTTGAAAAATACACAGTTTACTTGATTTTCCTCAAAAAAATAGTCCCAGTACAGCAGACTCTCACGTTTCATGTTAATTTCATGAATACATGACGTTCTCATCATTTTTCTGCCTTAAAGCTGCATTTTCAGTATTCATGGTCTGAAAAGACGTTTCGGCTGGCAAGAGGCCAAGAGTGGATTTTGTTGAAAAATACACAGTTTACTTGATTTTCCTCAAAACATTGTCCCAGAACAGCAGACTCTCAAGTTTCATGTTATTTTCATGAATACATGATGTTTTCATCACTTTTCTGCCTTAAAGCTGCATTTTCACGTCTTATGGTCTTAAAAGACGTTTCGGCTGGCAAGGTGCCAAAAGTGGATTTTGTTGAAAAATACACAGTTTACTTAATTTTCCTCAAAACATTGTCCCAGAACAGAAAACTTTCAAGTTTCAAGTTAATTTCATGAACACATGACGTTTTCATTACTATTCTGCCTTAAAGCTGCATTTTCAGTATTCATGGTCTGAAAAGACGTTTCGCCTGGCAAGAGGCCAAAAGTGGATTTTGTTGAAAAATACACAGTTTACTTAATTTTCCTCAAAACATTGTCCCAGAACAGAAGACTCTCAAGTTTCAAGTTAATTTCATGAATACATGACGTTTTCATTACTATCTGACTTAAAGCTGCATTTTCAGAATTAAGTCTGAAAAGACGTTTCGCTGGCAAGAGGCCAATAGTGGATTTTGTTGAAAATACACAGTTTATTTGATTTTACTAAAAACATTGTCCCAGAACAGCAGACTCTCAAGTTTCATGTTATTTTCGAATACATGATGTTCTCATCACTTTTCTGCCTTAAAGCTGCATTTCCACGTTGTATGCTCTTAAAAGACGTTTCGGCTGGCAAGAGGCCAAAAGTGGATTTTGTTGAAAAATACACAGTTTACTTGATTTTCCTCAAAACATTGTCCCAGAACAGCAGACTCTCAAGTTTCAAGTTAATTTCATGAATACATGCCGTTTTCATTACTATTCTGACTTAAAGCTGCATTTTCAGTAGTCATTGTCTGAAAAGACGTTTCGGCTGGCAAGAGGCCAAGAGTGGATTTTGTTGAAAAATACCGTTTACTTGATTTTCCTCAAAACATTGTCCCAGAACAGCAGACTTTCAAGTTTCAAGTTAATTTCATTAATACATGATGTTCTCATCACTTTTCTGCCTTAAAGCTGCATTTCCACGTTGTATGCTTTTAAAAGACGTTTCGGATGGCAAGAGGCCAAAAGTGGATTTTGTTGAAAAATACACCGAGTTACTTGATTTTCCTCAAAACATTGTCCCAGAACAGCAGACTCTCAAGTTTCAAGTTAATTTCATGAATACATGCCGTTTTCATTACTATTCTGACTTAAAGCTGCATTTTCAGTAGTCATTGTCTGAAAAGACGTTTCGGCTGGCAAGAGGCCAAGAGTGGATTTTGTTGAAAAATACCGTTTACTTGATTTTCCTCAAAACATTGTCCCAGAACAGCAGACTTTCAAGTTTCAAGTTAATTTCATTAATACATGATGTTTACATCACTTTTCTGCCTTAAAGCTGCATTTCCACTTTGTATGCTCTTAAAAGAAGTTTTGGTTGGCAAGAGGCCAAAAGTGGATTTTGTTGAAAAATACACAGTTTACTTGATTTTCCTCAAAACATTGTCCCAGAACAGCAGACTCTCAAGTTTCATGTTATTTTCATGAATACATGATGTTCTCATCATTTTTCTGCCTTAAAGCTGCATTTCCACGTCGTATGCTCTTAAAAGACGTTTCGGCTGGCAAGGTGCCAAAAGTGGATTTTGTTGAAAAATACACAGTTTACTTAATTTTCCTCAAAACATTGTCCCAGAACAGAAAACTCTCAAGTTTCAAGTTAATTTCATGAACACATGACGTTTTCATTACTATTCTGCCTTAAAGCTGCATTTTCAGTATTCATGGTCTGAAAAGACGTTTCGCCTGGCAAGAGGCCAAAAGTGGATTTTGTTGAAAAATGCACAGTTTACTTAATTTTCCTCAAAACATTGTCCCAGAACAGAAGACTCTCAAGTTTCAAGTTAATTTCAAGAATACATGACGTTTTCATTACTATTCTGACTTAAAGCTGCATTTTCAGAATTAATGGTCTGAAAAGACGTTTCTGCTGGCAAGAGGCCAATAGTGGATTTTGTTGAAAAATACACAGTTTATCTAATTTTACTAAAAACATTGTCCCAGAACAGCAGACTCTCAAGTTTCATGTTATTTTCATGAATACATGATGTTCTCATCACTTTTCTGCCTTAAAGCTGCATTTCCACGTTGTATGCTCTTAAAAGACGTTTCGGCTGGAAGGTGCCAAAAGTGGATTTTGTTGAAAAATACACAGTTTACTTGATTTTCCTCAAAACATTGTCCCAGAACAGCAGACTCTCAAGTTTCAAGTTAATTTCATGAATACATGCTGTTTTCATTACTATTCTGACTTAAAGCTGCATTTTCAGTAGTCATTGTCTGAAAAGACGTTTCGGCTGGCAAGAGGCCAAGAGTGGATTTTGTTGAAAAATACCGTTTACTTGATTTTCCTCAAAACATTGTCCCAGAACAGCAGACTTTCAAGTTTCAAGTTAATTTCATTAATACATGATGTTCTCATCACTTTTCTGCCTTAAAGCTGCATTTCCACGTTGTATGCTTTTAAAAGGCGTTTCGGATGGCAAGAGGCCAAAAGTGGATTTTGTTGAAAAATACACCGAGTTACTTGATTTTCCTCAAAACATTGTCCCAGAACAGCAGACTCTCAAGTTTCATGTTAATTTCATGAATACATGACGTTTTCATTAATTTTCTGCATTAAAGCTGCATTTCCACTTTGTATGCTCTCATAAGATGTTTTGGTTGGGAAGAGTCCAAAAGTGGATCTTGTTGAAAAATACAAAGTTTAATTGATTTTCCTCAAAACATTTTCCCAGAACAGCAGACTCTCAAGTTTCAAGTTAATTTCATGAATAAATGATGTTCTCATCACTTTTCTGCCTTAAAGCTGAATTTCCACTATTATGGTCTTAAAAGACGTTTCGGCTGGGAAGAGGCCAAAGGTGGATTTTGTTGAAAAATACACAGTTTACTTGATTTTCCTCAAAAAATAGGCCTAGTACAGCAGACTCTCACGTTTCATTTTAATTTCATTAATAAATGACATTCTCATCATTTTTCTGCCTTAAATCTGCATTTTCAATATTTTCATGGTCTGAAAAGACGTTTCGGCTGGCAAGAGGCCAAGAGTGGATTTTGTTGAAAAATACACAGTTTACTTGATTTTCCTCCAAACATTGTCCCAGAACAGCAGACTCTCAAGTTTCATGTTATTTTCATGAATACATGATGTTCTCATCATTTTTCTGAATTAAAGCTGCATTTCCACGTCGTATGCTCTTAAAAGACGTTTCGGCTGGCAAGGTGCCAAAAGTGGATTTTGTTGAAAAATACACAGTTTACTTAATTTTCCTCAAAACATTGTCCCAGAACAGAAAACTCTCAAGTTTCAAGTTAATTTCATGAATACATGACGTTTTCATTACTATTCTGACTTAAAGCTGCATTTTCAGTATTAATGGTCTGAAAAGACGTTTTGGCTGGCAAGAGGCCAAGAGTGGATTTTTTTGAAAAATACACAGTTTACTTGATTTTCCTCAAAACATTTTCCCAGAACAGCAGACTTTCAAGTGTCATGTTAATTTTATGAATACATGATGTTCTCATCAGTTTTCTGCCTCAAAGCTGCATTTCCACTTTGTATGCTCTTATAAGACGTTTCGGCTGGGAAGAGGCCAAAAGTGGATTTTGTTGAAAAATACACAATTTACTTGATTTTCCTCAAAAAATAGTCCCAGTACAGCAGACTTTCAAGTTTCAAGTTAATTTCATTAATACATGATGTTCTCATCACTTTTCTGCCTTAAAGCAGCATTTCCACGTTGTATGCTCTAAAAGACGTTTCGGCTGGCATGAGGCCAAAAGTGGATTTTGTTGAAAAATACACAGTTTACTTAATTTTCCTCAAAACATTGTCCCAGAACAGCAGACTCTCAAGTTTCATGTTAATTTCATGAGTACATGACGTTTTCATGACTATTCTGCCTAAAAGCAGCATTTCCACGTTGTATGCTGTTAAAAGACGTTTCGGCTAGCAAGAAGCCAAAAGTGGATTTTGTTGAAAAATACCGTTTACTTGACTTTCCTCAAAACATTGTCCCAGAACAGCAGACTCTCAAGTTTCATGTTATTTTCATGAATACATGATGTTCTCATCATTTTTCTGCATTAAAGCTGCATTTCCACGTCGTATGCTCTTAAAAGACGTTTCGGCTGGCAAGGTGCCAAAAGTGGATTTTGTTGAAAAATACACAGTTTACTTGATTTTCCTCAAAACATTGTCCCAGAACAGAAGACTCTCAAGTTTCAAGTTAATTTCATGAATACATGACGTTTTCATTGCGATTCTGACTTAAAGCTGCATTTTCAGTATTCATGGTCTGAAAAGACGTTTCGGCTGGCAAGAGGCTAAGAGTGGATTTTGTTGAAAAATACACAGTTTACTTGATTTTCCTCAAAACATTTTCCCAGAACAGCAGACTTTCAAGTGTCATGTTAATTTTATGAATACATGATGTTCTCATCACTTTTCTGCCTTAAAGCTGCATTTCCACTTTGTATGCTCTTATAAGACGTTTAGGCTGGCAAGAGGCCAAGAGTTGATTTTGTTGAAAAATACACCGAGTTACTTGATTTTCCTCAAAACATTGTCCCAGAACAGCAGACTCTCAAGTTTCAAGTTAATTTCATGAATACGTGACGTTTTCATTACTATTCTGCCATAAAGCTGCATTTTTAATATTCATGGTCTGAAAAGACGTTTCTGCTGGCAAGAGGCCAAAAGTGGATTTTGTTGAAAAATACACAGTTTACCTAATTTTACTAAAAACATTGACCCAGAACAGCAGACTCTCAAGTTTCTTGTTATTTTCATGAATACATGATGTTCTCATCATTTTTCTGCATTAAAGCTGCATTTCCACGTCGTATGCTCTTAAAAGACGTTTCTGATGGCAAGAGGCCAATAGTGGATTTTGTTGAAAAATACACAATTTACTTGATTTTCCTCAAAAAATAGTCCCAGTACAGCAGACTCTCATGTTTCATGTTAACTTCATGAATGCATGGTGTTCTCATCATTTTTCTGCCTTAAAGCTGAATTTTCAGTATTCATGTTCTGAAAAGACGTTTCGGCTGGCAAGAGGCCAAAAGTGGATTTTGTTGAAAAATACACAGTTTACTTTATTTTCCTCAAAACATTGTCCCAGAACAGCAGACTCTCAAGTTTCAAGTTAATTTCATGAATACATGCCGTTTTCATTACTATTCTGACTTAAAGCTGCATTTTCAGTATTCATGGTCTGAAAAGACGTTTCGGCTGGCAAGAGGCCAATAGTGGACTTTGTTGAAAAATACACAGTTTACTTGATTTTCCTCAAAACATTGTCCCAGAACAGAAGACTCTCAAGTTTCAAGTTAATTTCATTAATACATGATGTTCTCATCACTTTTCTGCCTTAAAGCTGCATTTCCACGTTGTATGCTTTTAAAAGACCTTTCGGATGGCAAGAGGCCAAAAGTGGATTTTGTTGAAAAATACACAGTTTACTTAATTTTCCTCAAAACATTGTGCCAGAACAGAAGACTCTCAAGTTTCAAGTTAATTTCATGAACACATGACGTTTTCATTCCTATTCTGCCTTAAAGCTGCATTTTCAGTATTCATGGTCTGAAAAGACGTTTCGCCTGGCAAGAGGCCAAAAGTGGATTTTGTTGAAAAATACACAGTTTACTTAATTTTCCTCAAAACATTGTCCCAGAACAGAAGACTCTCAAGTTTCAAGTTAATTTCAAGAATACATGACGTTTTCATTACTATTCTGACTTAAAGCTGCATTTTCAGAATTAATGGTCTGAAAAGACGTTTCTGCTGGCAAGAGGCCAATAGTGGATTTTGTTGAAAAATACACAGTTTATCTAATTTTACTAAAAACATTGTCCCAGAACAGCAGACTCTCAAGTTTCATGTTATTTTCATGAATACATGATGTTCTCATCATTTTTCTGCCTTAAAGCTGCATTTCCACGTTGTATGCTCTTAAAAGACGTTTCGGCTGGCAAGGTGCCAAAAGTGGATTTTGTTGAAAAATACACAGTTTACTTGATTTTCCTCAAAACATTGTCCCAGAACAGCAGACTCTCAAGTTTCAAGTTAATTTCATGAATACATGCCGTTTTCATTACTATTCTGACTTAAAGCTGCATTTTCAGTAGTCATTGTCTGAAAAGACGTTTCGGCTGGCAAGAGGCCAAGAGTGGATTTTGTTGAAAAATACCGTTTACTTGATTTTCCTCAAAACATTGTCCCAGAACAGCAGACTCTCAAGTTTCAAGTTAATTTCATGAATACATGCCGTTTTCATTACTATTCTGACTTAAAGCTGCATTTTCAGTAGTCATTGTCTGAAAAGACGTTTCAGCCTGCGAAGAGGCCAAAAGTGGATTTTGTTGTAAAATACACAGTTTACTTGATATTCCTCGATAACGTCTCCCAGTATAGCAGACTTTCAAGCTTCATGTTATGTACATGAATATATGATGTTTCCATCACTTTTCTGCCTAAAACAAGAATTTTCATTTTTTATGGTCTCAAAATGTTTTTCAGCATGCTAACAGGCCAAAAGTGGATTTTGTTGTAAAATACACAGTTTACTTAATATTCCTCTATAACGTCTCCCCGTATATCAAAAGTTCAAGCTTCATTATATGTACATGAATATTTGATGTTTCCATCACCTTTCTGGCTTAAACATTAATTTTCAGTTCTTATGGTCTCAAAACGCGTTTCAGCCTGCGAACAGGCCAAAAGTGGATTTTGTTGTAAAATACACAGTTTACTTGATATTCGTCTATAACATCTCCTACAAGAGCGAACTTTCAAGGTTCATGTTATATTCATGAATACATGATGTTTCCATAAGCTTTCTGGCTTAGAAATGAATTTTCAGTTTTTATGGTCTCAAAACGCGTTTCAGCCTGCGAACAGGCCAAAAGTGGATTTTGTTGTAAAATACACAGTTTACTTGATATACCTCTATAACATCTCCTAGAACAGTGAACTTTCAAGGTTCATGTTAAATTCTTGAATACATGATGTTTCCATCACCTTTCTGGCCTAAACAATAATTTTCAGTTTTTATGGTCTCAAAAGGCGTTTCAGCCTGCGAAGAGGCCAAAAGTGGATTTTGTTGCAAAATACACAGTTTACTTGATATTCCTCTGTAACATCTCCTACAAGAGCGAACGTTCAAGGTTCATGTTATATTCATGAATACATGATGTTTCAATCACCTTTCTGGCTTAAAAATTAATTTTCAGTTTTTATGGTCTCAAAAGGCGTTTCAGCCTGCGAACAGGCCAAAAGTGGATTATGTTGCAAAATACACAGTTTACTTGATATTCCTCTGTAACATCTCCTACAAGAGCGAACTTTCAAGGTTCATGTTATATTCATGAATACATGATGTTTCCATCACCTTTCTGGCTTAAAAATTAATTTTCAGTTTTTATGGTCTCAAAAGGCGTTTCAGCCTGCGAAGAGGCCAAAAGTGGATTTTGTTGTAAAATACACAGTTTACTTAATATTCCTCTATAAAGTCTCCCCGTATATCAAACGTTCAAGCTTCATGTTATGTACATGAATATTTGATGTTTCCATCACCTTTCTGGCTTAAACATTAATTTTCAGTTTTTATGGTCTCAAAAGGCGTTTCAGCCTGCGAAGAGGCCAAAAGTGGATTTTGTTGTAAAATACACAGTTTACTTGATATTCGTCTATAACATCTCCTACAAGAGCGAACTTTCAAGGTTCATGTTATATTCATGAAGACATGATGTTTCCATAACCTTTCTGGCTTAAAAATGAATTTTCAGTTTTTATGGTCTCAAAACGCGTTTCAGCCTGCGAACAGGCCAAAAGTTGATTTTGTTGTAAAATACACAGTTTACTTGATATACCTCTGTAACATCTCCTACAAGAGCGAACGTTCAAGGTTCATGTTATATTCATGAATACATGATGTTTCAATCACCTTTCTGGCTTAAAAATTTATTTTCAGTTTTTATGGTCTCAAAAGGCGTTTCAGCCTGCGAAGAGGCCAAAAGTGGATTTTGTTGTAAAATACACAGTTTACTTGATATTCCTCGATAACGTCTCCCAGTATAGCAGACTTTCAAGCTTCATGTTATGTACATGAATATATGATGTTTCCATCACTTTTCTGCCTAAAACAAGAATTTTCATTTTTTATGGTCTCAAAATGTTTTTCAGCATGCGAACAGGCCAAAAGTGGATTTTGTTGTAAAATACACAGTTTACTTAATATTCCTCTATAACGTCTCCCCGTATATCAAAAGTTCAAGCTTCATGATATGTACATGAATATTTGATGTTTCCATCACCTTTCTGGCTTAAACATTAATTTTCAGTTTTTATGGTCTCAAAACGCGTTTCAGCCTGCGAACAGGCCAAAAGTGGATTTTGTTGTAAAATACACAGTTTACTTGATATTTGTCTATAACATCTCCTACAAGAGCGAACTTTCAAGGTTCATGTTATATTCATGAATACATGATGTTTCCATAAGCTTTCTGGCTTAGAAATGAATTTTCAGTTTTTATGGTCTCAAAACGCGTTTCAGCCTGCGAACAGGCCAAAAGTGGATTTTGTTGTAAAATACACAGTTTACTTGATATACCTCTATAACATCTCCTAGAACAGTGAACTTACAAGGTTCATGTTAAATTCTTGAATACATGATGTTTCCATCACCTTTTTGGCCTAAACAATAATTTTCAGTTTTTATGTTCTCAAAAGGCGTTTCAGCCTGCGAAGAGGCCAAAAGTGGATTTTGTTGCAAAATACACAGTTTACTTGATATTCCTCTGTAACATCTCCTACAAGAGCGAACGTTCAAGGTTCATGTTATATTCATGAATACATGATGTTTCAATCACCTTTCTGGCTTAAAAATTAATTTTCAGTTTTTATGGTCTCAAAAGGCGTTTCAGCCTGCGAAGAGGCCAAAAGTGGATTTTGTTGTAAAATACACAGTTTACTTTATATTCCTCGATAACGTCTCCCAGTATAGCAGACTTTCAAGCTTCATGTTATGTACATGAATATATTATGTTTCCATCACTTTTCTGCCTAAAACAAGAATTTTCATTTTTTATGGTCTCAAAATGTGTTTCAGCATGCGAACAGGCCAAAAGTGGATTTTGTTGTAAAATACACAGTTTACTTAATATTGCTCTATAACGTCTCCCCGTATATCAAAAGTTCAAGCTTCATGATATGTACATGAATATTTGATGTTTCCATCACCTTTCTGGCTTAAACATTAATTTTCAGTTTTTATGGTCTCAAAACGCGTTTCAGCATGCGAACAGGCCAAAAGTGGATTTTGTTGTAAAATACACAGTTTACTTGATATTCGTCTATAACATCTCCTACAAGAGCGAACTTTCAAGGTTCATGTTATATTCTTGAATACATGATGTTTCCATCACCTTTCTGGCCTAAACAATAATTTTCAGTTTTTATGGTCTCAAAAGGCGTTTCAGCCTGCGAATAGGCCAAAAGTGGATTTTGTTGTAAAATACACAGTTTACTTGATATTCCTCGATAACGTCTCCCAGTATAGCAGAAGTTTAAGCTTCATGTTATGTACATGAATATTTGATGTTTCCATCAGTTTTCTGCCTGAAAAAATAATTTTCAGTTTTTATGGTCTCAAAAGGCGTTTCAGCCTGCGAAGAGGCCAAAAGTGGATTTTGTTGCAAAATACACAGTTTACTTGATATTCCTCTGTAACATCTCCTACAAGAGCGAACGTTCAAGGTTCATGTTATATTCATGAATACATGATGTTTCAATCACCTTTCTGGCTTAAAAATTAATTTTCAGTTTTTATGGTCTCAAAAGGCGTTTCAGCCTGCGAAGAGGCCAAAAGTGGATTTTGTTGTAAAATACACAGTTTACTTGATATTCCTCGATAACGTCTCCCAGTATAGCAGACTTTCAAGCTTCATGTTATGTACATGAATATTTGATGTTTCCATCACCTTTCTGGCATAAAAATGAATTTTCAGTTTTTATGGTCTCAAAACGCGTTTCAGCCTGCGAAGAGGCCAAAAGTGGATTTTGTTGTAAAATACACAGTTTACTTGATATTCCTCTATAACGTCTCCCAGTATAGCAGAATTTCAAGCTTCATGTTATGTACATGAATATTTGATGTTTCCATCACCTTTCTGGCTTAAACATTAATTTTCAGTTTTTATGGTCTCAAAACGCGTTTCAGCCTGCGAACAGGCCAAAAGTGGATTTTGTTGTAAAATACACAGTTTACTTGATATTCGTCTATAACATCTCCTACAAGAGCGAACTTTCAAGGTTCATGTTATATTCATGAATACATGATGTTTCCATAAGCTTTCTGGCTTAGAAATGAATTTTCAGTTTTTATGGTCTCAAAACGCGTTTCAGCCTGCGAAGAGGCCAAAAGTGGATTTTGTTGTAAAATACACAGTTTACTTGATATTCCTCTGTAACATCTCCCAGTATAGCAGACTTTCAAGCTTCATGTTATGTACATGAATATATGATGTTTCCATCACTTTTCTGCCTAAAACAAGAATTTTCATTTTTTTATGGTCTCAAAATGAGTTTCAGCATGCGAACAGGCCAAAAGTGGATTTTGTTGTAAAATACACAGTTTACTTGATATTCGTCTATAACATCTCCTACAAGAGCGAACTTTTAAGGTTCATGTTATATTCATGAATACATGATGTTTCCATAAGCTTTCTGGCTTAAAAATGAATTTTCAGTTTTTATGGTCTCAAAAGGCGTTTCAGCCTGCACAGAGGCCAAAAGTAGATTTTGTTGTAAAATACACAGTTTACTTGATATACCTCTATAAACATCTCCTAGAACAGCGAACTTTCAAGGTTCATGTTATATTCTTGAATACATGATGTTTCCATCACCTTTCGGGCCTAAACAATAATTTTCAATTTTTATGGTCTCAAAATGCGTTTCAGGCTGCGAAGAGGCCAAAAGTGGATTTTGTTGTAAATTACACAGTTTAATTGATATTCCTCTATAACGTCTCCCAGTATAGCAGACTTTCAAGCTTCATGTTAAGTACATGAATATTTGATGTTTCCATCACCTTTCTGGCATAAAAATTAATTTTCAGTTTTTATGGTCTCAAAACGCGTTTCAGCCTGCGAACAGGCCAAAAGTGGATTTTGTTGTAAAATACACAGTTTACTTGATATTCGTCTATAACATCTCCTACAAGAGCGAACTTTCAAGGTTCATGTTATATTCATGAATACATGATGTTTCCATAAGCTTTCTGGCTTAAAAATGAATTTTCAGTTTTTATGGTCTCAAAACGCGTTTCAGCCTGCGAACAGGCCAAAAGTGGATTTTGTTGTAAAATACACAGTTTACTTGATATACCTCTATAACATCTCCTAGAACAGTGAACTTTCAAGGTTCATGTTATATTCTTGAATACATGATGTTTCCATCACCTTTCTGGCCTAAACAATAATTTTCAGTTTTTATGGTCTCAAAAGGCGTTTCAGCCTGCGAAGAGGCCAAAAGTGGATTTTGTTGCAAAATACACAGTTTACTTGATATTCCTCTATAACATCTCCCAGAAGAGCGAATGTCAAGGTTCATGTTATATTCATGAATACATGATGTTTCCATCACCTTTCTGGCTTAAAATTAATTTTCAGTTTTTATGGTCTCAAAAGGCGTTTCAGCCTGCGAAGAGGCCAAAAGTGGATTTTGTTGTAAAATACACAGTTTACTTTATATTCCTCGATAACGTCTCCCAGTATAGCAGACTTTCAAGCTTCATGTTATGTACATGAATATATGATGTTTCCATCACTTTTCTGCCTAAAACAAGAATTTTCATTTTTTATGGTCTCAAAATGTGTTTCAGCATGCGAACAGGCCAAAAGTGGATTTTGTTGTAAAATACACAGTTTACTTAATATTGCTCTATAACGTCTCCCCGTATATCAAAAGTTTAAGCTTCATGATATGTACATGAATATTTGATGTTTCCATCACCTTTCTGGCTTAAACATTAATTTTCAGTTTTTATGGTCTCAAAACGCGTTTCAGCCTGCGAACAGGCCAAAAGTGGATTTTGTTGTAAAATACACAGTTTACTTGATATTCGTCTATAACATCTCCTACAAGAGCGAACTTTCAAGGTTCATGTTATATTCATGAATACATGATGTTTCCATAAGCTTTCTGGCTTAAAAATGAATTTTCAGTTTTTATGGTCTCAAAACGCGTTTCAGCCTGCGAACAGGCCAAAAGTGGATTTTGTTGTAAAATACACAGTTTACTTGATATACGTCTATAACATCTCCTAGAACAGTGAACTTTCAAGGTTCATGTTATATTCTTGAATACATGATGTTTCCATCACCTTTCTGGCCTAAACAATAATTTTCAGTTTTTATGGTCTCAAAAGGCGTTTCAGCCTGCGAAGAGGCCAAAAGTGGATTTTGTTGTAAAATACACAGTTTACTTGATATTCCTCGATAACGTCTCCCAGTATAGCAGACTTTCAAGCTTCATGTTATGTACATGAATATTTGATGTTTCCATCACCTTTCTGGCATAAAAATGAATTTTCAGTTTTTATGGTCTCAAAACGCGTTTCAGCCTGCGAACAGGCCAAAAGTGGATTTTGTTGTAAAATACACAGTTTACTTAATATTCCTCTATAACGTCTCCCCGTATATCAAAAGTTCAAGCTTCATGATATGTACATGAATATTTGATGTTTCCATCACCTTTCTGGCTTAAACATTAATTTTCAGTTTTTATGGTCTCAAAACGCGTTTCAGCCTGCGAAGAGGCCAAAAGTGGATTTTGTTGTAAAATACACAGTTTACTTGATATTCCTCTATAACGTCTCCCAGTATAGAAGACTTTCAAGGTTCATGTTATGTACATGAATATTTGATGTTTCCATCACCTTTCTGGCTTAAAAATAATTTTCAGTTTTTATGGTCTCAAAATGCGTTTCAGCCTGCGAAGAGGCCAAAAGTGGATTTTGTTGTAAATTACACATTTAATTGATATTCCTCTATAACGTCTCCCAGTATAGAAGACTTTCAAGCTTCATGTTATGTACATGAATATTTGATGTTTCCATCACCTTTCTGGCATAAACAATAATTTTCAGTTTTTATGGTCTCAAAACGCGTTTCAGCCTGCGAACAGGCCAAAAGTGGATTTTGTTGTAAAATACACAGTTTACTTGATATTCGTCTATAACATCTCCTACAAGAGCGAACTTTCAAGGTTCATGTTATATTCAAGAATACATGATGTTTCCATAAGCTTTCTGGCTTAAAAATGAATTTTCAGTTTTTATGGTCTCAAAACGCGTTTCAGCCTGCGAAGAGGCCAAAAGTGGATTTTGTTGCAAAATACACAGTTTACTTGATATTCCTCTATAACGTCTCCCAGAAGAGCGAACGTTCAAGGTTCATGTTATATTCATGAATATTTGATGTTTGAATAACCTTTCTGCCTTAAAAAATAATTTTCAGTTTTTATGGTCTCAAAATGCATTTCAGCCTGCGAAGAGCCCAAAAGTGGATTTTGTTGTAAATTACACAGTTTACTTGATATTCCTCTATAACGTCTCCCAGTATAGCAGACATTCAAGCTTCATGTTATGTACATGAATATTTGATGTTTCCATCACCTTTCTGGCTTAAAAATGAATTTTCAGTTTTTATGGTCTCAAAACGCGTTTCAGCCTGCGAACAGGCCAAAAGTTGATTTTGTTGTAAAATACACAGTTTACTTGATATACCTCTATAACATCTCCTAGAACAGCGAACTTTCAAGGTTCATGTTATATTCTTGAATACATGATGTTTCCATCACCTTTCTGGCCTAAACAATAATTTTCACTTTTTATGGTCTCAAAAGGCGTTTCAGCCTGCGAAGAGGCCAAAAGTGAATTTTGTTTTAAAATACACAGTTTACTTGATTTTCCTCAAAAAATAGTCCCAGTACAGCAGACTCTCATGTTTCATGTTAACTTCATGAATACATGATGTTCTCATCACTTTTCTGCCTTAAAGCTGCATTTCCACGTTGTATGCTCTTAAAAGACTTTTCGGCTGGCATGAGGCCAAAAGTGGATTTTGTTGAAAAATACACAGTTTACTTGATTTTCCTCAAAACATTGTCCCAGAACAGCAGACTTTCAAGTTTCAAGTTAATTTCATGAATACATGACGTTTTCATTACTATTCTGCCTTAAAGCAGCATTTCCACGTTGTATGCTGTTAAAAGACGGTTTTGGTTGGGAAGAGTCCAAAGGTGGAATTTGTTGAAAAATACACAGTTCACTTGATTTTCCTCAAAAAATTGTACCAGAACAGCAAACTTTCAAATTTAATGTTAATTTCATGAATATATTTTCTTTTCATCACTTTTCTGCCTCAAAGCTGCATTTTCAGTACTTATGGTCTGAAAGGACATTTCGGCTGTGTCGAGGCCAAAAGTGGATTTTGTTGAAAAATACACAGTTTACTTGATTTTACTCAATACATTGATCCAGAGCAGCAGACTCTCAAGTTTCATGTTAATTTCATGAATAGATGATGTTTTCATCAATTTTCTGCCTAAAGCCGCATTTCCACATTGTATGCTCTCAAAAGACGTTTCGGCTGGGAAGTGTTCAAAAGTGGATTTTGTTGAAAAATACACAGTTTACTTGATTTTCCTCAATACATTATCTCAGAACAGCAGACTCTAAAGTTTCATGTTGATTTCATGAATACATGATGTTCTCATCACTTTTCTGCCTTAAAGCTGCATTTTCAGTATTTATGGTCTGAAAAGACGTTTCGGCTGGGTAGAGGCCAAAAGTGGATTTTGTTGAAAAATACACAGTTTACTTGATTTTCCTCAAAACATTGTCCCAGAACAGCAGACTTTCAAGTTTCATGTTAATTTCATTAATACATGATGTTTTCATTACTATTCTGCCTTAAAGCAGCATTTCCACGTTGTATGCTGTTAAAAGACGTTTCGGCTGGCATTAGGCCAAAAGTGGATTTTGTTGAAAAATACACAGTTTACTTGATTTTCCTCAAAACATTGTCCCAGAACAGCAGACTTTCAAGTTTCAAGTTAATTTCATTAATGCATGATGTTCTCATCACTTTTCTGCCTTAAAGCTGCATTTCCACGTTGTATGCTCTTTAAAAGACTTTTCGGCTGGCATGAGGCCAAAGTGGATTTTGTTGAAAAATACACAGTTTACTTAATTTTCCTCAAAACATCCCAGAACAGCAGACTCTCAAGTTTCAAGTTAATTTCATGAATACATGACGTTTTCATTACTATTCTGACTTAAAGCTGCATTTTCAGTATTCATGGTCTGAAAAGACGTTTCAGCTGGTAAGAGGCCAAAAGTGGATTTTGTTGAAAAATACACAGTTTACTTGATTTTCCTCAAAACATTGTCCCAGAACAGCAGACTTTCAAGTTTCAAGTTAATTTCATGAATACATGATATTTTCATTACTATTTTGCCTTGAAGCAGCATTTCCACGTTGTATGCTGTTAAAAGACGTTTCGGCTGGCAAGAGGCCAAAAGTGGATTTTGTTGAAAAATACACAGTTTACTTGATTTTCCTCAAAACATTGTCCCAGAACAGAAGACTCTCAAGTTTCAAGTCAATTTCATGAATACATGACATTTTCATTACTATTTTGACTTAAAGCTGCATTTTCAGTATTCATGTTCTGAAAAGACGTTGCGGCTGGGAAGAGGCCAAAAGTGGATTTTGTTGAAAAATACACAATTTACTTGATTTTCCTCAAAACATTGTCCCAGAACAGCAGACTCTCAAGTTTCATGTTAATTTCATGAGTACATGACGTTTTCATTACTATTCTGCCTTAAAGCAGCATTTCCACGTTGAATGCTGTTAAAAGACGTTTCGGCTGGCAAGAGGCCAAAAGTGGATTTTGTTGAAAAATACACAGTTTACTTGATTTTCCTCAAAACATTGTCCCAGAACAGCAGACTTTCAAGTTTCATGTTAATTTCATGAGTACATGACGTTTTCATTACTATTCTGCCTTAAAGCAGCATTTCCACGTTGTATGCTGTTAAAAGACGTTTCGGCTGGCATTAGGCCAAAAGTGGATTTTGTTGAAAAATACACAGTTTACTTGATTTTCCTCAAAACATTGTCCCAGAACAGCAGACTCTCAAGTTTCATGTTAATTTCATGAGTACATGACGTTTTCATTACTATTCTGCCTTAAAGCAGCATTTCCACGTTGTATGCTGTTAAAAGACGTTTCGGCTGGCATTAGGCCAAAAGTGGATTTTGTTGAAAAATACACTGTTTACTTGATTTTCCTCAAAACATTGTCCCAGAACAGAAGACTCTCAAGTTTCAAGTTAATTTCATGAATACATGACATTTTCATTACTATTCTGACTTAAAGCTGCATTTTCAGTATTCATGGTCTAAAAAGACGTTTCAGCTGGCAAGAGGCCAAGAGTGGATTTTGTTGAAAAATACACCGAGTTACTTGATTTTCCTCAAAACATTGTCCCAGAACAGCAGACTCTCAAGTTTCATGTTAATTTCAGTAATACATGATGTTCCCATCACTTTTCTGCCTTAAAGCTGCATTTCCACGTTGTATGCTCTTAAAAGACGTTTCGGCTGGCAAGAGGCCAAAAGTGGATTTTGTTGAAAAATACACAATTTACTTGATTTTTCTCAAAAAATAGTCCCAGTACAGCAGACTCTCATGTTTCATGTTAACTTCATGAATACATGATGTTCTCATCATTTTTCTGCCTTAAAGCTGCATTTTCAGTATTCATGTTCTGAAAAGACGTTTCGGCTGGCAAGAGGCCAAGAGTGGATTTTGTTGAAAAATACACCGAGTTACTTGATTTTCCTCAAAACATTGTCCCAGAACAGCAGACTCTCAAGTTTCATGTTAATTTCATGTTTGTTGAAAAATACACAGTTTACTTGATTTTCCTCAAAACATTGTCCCAGAACAGAAGACTCTCAAATTTCAAGTTCATTTCATGAATACATGATGTTTTCATTACTATTCTGCCTTAAAGCAGCATTTCCACGTTGTATGCTGTTAAAAGACGTTTCGGCTGGCAAGAGGCCAAAAGTGGATTTTGTTGAAAAATACACAGTTTACTTGATTTTCCTCAAAACATTGTCCCAGAACAGAAGACTCTCAAGTTTCAAGTCAATTTCATGAATACATGACATTTTCATTACTATTTTGACTTAAAGCTGCATTTTCAGTATTCATGTTCTGAAAAGACGTTGCGGCTGGGAAGAGGCCAAAAGTGGATTTTGTTGAAAAATACACAATTTACTTGATTTTCCTCAAAACATTGTCCCAGAACAGCAGACTCTCAAGTTTCATGTTAATTTCATGAGTACATGACGTTTTCATTACTATTCTGCCTTAAAGCAGCATTTCCACGTTGTATGCTCTTCAAAGACGTTTCGGCTGGCATGAGGCCAAAAGTGGATTTTGTTGAAAAATACACAGTTTACTTAATTTTCCTCAAAACATTGTCCCAGAACAGCAGACTCTCAAGTTTCATGTTAATTTCATGAGTACATGACGTTTTCATTACTATTCTGCCTTAAAGCAGCATTTCCACGTTGTATGCTGTTAAAAGACGTTTCGGCTGGCATTAGGCCAAAAGTGGATTTTGTTGAAAAATACACTGTTTACTTGATTTTCCTCAAAACATTGTCCCAGAACAGAAGACTCTCAAGTTTCAAGTTAATTTCATGAATACATGACATTTTCATTACTATTCTGACTTAAAGCTGCATTTTCAGTATTCATGGTCTGAAAAGACGTTTCAGCTGGCAAGAGGCCAAGAGTGGATTTTGTTGAAAAATACACAGTTTACTTGATTTTCCTCAAAACATTGTCCCAGAACAGCAGACTCTCAAGTTTTATGTTATTTTCATTAATACATGATGTTCTCATCACTTTTCTGCCTTAAAGCTGCATTTCCACGTTGTATGCTCTTAAAAGATGTTTCGGCTGGCAAGAGGCCAAAAGTGGATTTTGTTGAAAAATACACAATTTACTTGATTTTCCTCAAAAAATAGTCCCAGTACAGCAGCCTCTCATGTTTCATGTTAACTTCATGAATACATGATGTTCTCATCATTTTTCTGCCTAAAAGCTGCATTTTCAGTATTCATGTTCTGAAAAGACGTTTCGGCTGGCATGAGGCCAAAAGTGGATTTTGTTGAAAAATACACAGTTTACTTGATTTTCCTCAAAACATTGTCCCAGAACAGCAGACTCTCAAGGTTCAAATTAATTTCATGAATACATGATGTTCTCATCACTTTTCTGCCTAAAAGCTGCATTTCCACTTTGTATGCTCTTATAAGACGTTTTGGTTGGGAAGAGTCCAAAAGTGGATTTTGTTGAAAAATACACAGTTTACTTGATTTTCCTCAAAACATTGTCCCAGAACAGCAGACTTTCAAGTTTCAAGTTAATTTCATTAATGCATGATGTTCTCATCACTTTTCTGCCTTAAAGCTGCATTTCCACGTTGTATGCTCTTAAAAGACTTTTCGGCTGGCATGAGGCCAAAAGTGGATTTTGTTGAAAAATACACAGTTTACTTAATTTTCCTCAAAACATTGTCCCAGAACAGCAGACTCTCAAGTTTCATGTTAATTTCATTAATACATGACGTTTTCATTACTATTCTGACTTAAAGCTGCATTTTCAGTATTCATGGTCTGAAAAGACGTTTCAGCTGGTAAGAGGCCAAAAGTGGATTTTGTTGAAAAATACACAGTTTACTTGATTTTCCTCGAAACATTGTCCCAGAACAGCAGACTTTCAAGTTTAATGTTAATTTCATTAATACATGATGTTTTCATTACTATTTTGCCTTAAAGCAGCATTTCCACGTTGTATGCTGTTAAAAGACGTTTCGGCTGGCAAGAGGCCAAAAGTGGATTTTGTTGAAAAATACAGTTTACTTGATTTTCCTGAAAACATTGTCCCAGAACAGCAGACTCTCAAGTTTCAAGTTAATTTCATGAATACATGCCGTTTTCATGACTATTCTGACTTAAAGCTGCATTTTCAGTATTCATGGTCTGAAAAGACGTTTCAGCTGGTAAGAGGCCAAAAGTGGATTTTGTTGAAAAATACACAGTTTACTTGATTTTCCTCAAAACATTGTCCCAGAACAGCAGACTTTCAAGTTTCAAGTTAATTTCATTAATGCATGATGTTTTCATTACTATTCTGCCTTAAAGCAGCATTTCCACGTTGAATGCTGTTAAAAGACGTTTCGGCTGGCAAGAGGCCAAAAGTGGATTTTGTTGAAAAATAAACAGTTTATTTGGTTTTCCTCAAAATATTGTCCAAGAACAGCAGACTCTCAAGTTTCAAGTTAATTTCATGAATACATGCCGTTTTCATTACTATTCTGACTTAAAGCTGCATTTTCAGTAGTCATGGTCTGAAAAGACGTTTCGGCTGGCAAGAGGCCAAGAGTGGATTTTGTTGAAAAATACACCGAGTTACTTGATTTTCCTCAAAACATTGTCCCAGAACAGCAGACTCTCAAGTTTCATGTTAATTTCATTAATACATGATGTTCTCATCACTTTTCTCCCTTAAAGCTGCATTTCCACGTTGTATGCTCTTAAAAGACGTTTCGGCTGGCATGAGGCCAAAAGTTGATTTTGTTGAAAAATACACAGTTTACTTGATTTTCCTCAAAACATTGTCCCAGAACAGCAGACTCTCAAGTTTCAAGTTAATTTCATGAATACATGCCGTTTTCATTACTATTCTGACTTAAAGCTGCATTTTCAGTAGTCATGGTCTGAAAAGACGTTTCGGCTGGCAAGATGCCAAGAGTGGATTTTGTTGAAAAATACACAGAGTTACTTGATTTTCCTCAAAACATTGTCCCAGAACAGCAGACTCTCAAGTTTCATGTTAATTTCATGAGTACATGACGTTTTCATTAATATTCTGCCTAAAAGCAGCATTTCCACGTTGTATGCTCTTAAAAGACGTTTAGGCTGACAAGAGGCCAAAAGTGGATTTTGTTGAAAAATACACAGTTTACTTAATTTTCCTCAAAACATTGTCCCAGAACAGCAGACTTTCAAGTTTCAAGTTAATTTCATTAATACATGATGTTCTCATCACTTTTCTGCCTTGAAACAGCATTTCCACGTTGTATGCTGTTAAAAGACGTTTCGGCTGGCAAGAGGCCAAAAGTGGATTTTGTTGAAAAATACACAGTTTACTTGATTTTCCTCAAAACGTTGTCCCAGAACAGAAGACTCTCAAGTTTCAAGTTAATTTCATGAATACATGACGTTTTCATTACTATTCTGACTTAAAGCTGCATTTTCAGTATTCATGGTCTGAAAAGACGTTTCAGCCTGCGAACAGGCCAAAAGTGGATTTTATTGAAAAATACAAAGTTTACTTGATATTCCTCTGTACATTGTCCCAGAACAGCTGACTTTCCAGTTTCATGTTATATTCATGAATATATGATGTTTCCATCACTTTTCTGCCATGCAGCTGCATTTTTAGTTTTTATCCTCTCAAAAGGTGTTTCAGGCTGGGAACATCTTATCTACGGTAAACGTATTGCCTCACTTCCGATTGCCAGCGTGTCACCTGTTGTCCTATAGTGTACTTTCACAGTTCCAGCTAAATCAAGTTAATTGTGTGATATTGTTTGATATTCTTCAGTACAAGCGGTTAATTACCTGCTGTACATCTTAACCCTCGTAATGTCCTCCCGATTGCCATACATCTTTTGTCCTCTAGGGTCTAAAATAACCCCACCTGGTTTGACTGTTTTTTAAAGCATATAGTTGTCAATCAATTCTGTTTTACACCTTTAGTCTTACTTCAGTCCACACATTTTCCCCTTTGTTTTGGAATTCAGGGCCAATAGGCCTAAAAGTATACCCTGTTTTTCAGTGACAATTAAATGAAACAATGAAAGCAGGGTATTATTTTGACTTTATATTATTTTGACTAGTTGACCTGTCACAGAGTGGTATATGTCAAAGTTTAGTGAGGATGCTGTTTTTGAATCATTTACATTTTTCTCATGGCAGCACATAATCACACCTTTTGTCCTCTGTGGTCAAAATTGACCCCGTCTGGTTTGACTGTCATTTAAAGAATACAAAGTGGATACTTCACCCAATTCTGTGTTACACCTTTAATACCAACTTCATTCAAACACAATAACACCATTTATTTATTCCATTTGAAATTTAAGGCCAATAAGACCTCATTTACATGAACCTTTACCTTGATTTGGAGTAAAAATAAATAAAATCATCAATTATTCTGACTATAGTTAACAATCCGAGTCCCATGAGATCATCACAGACTTGTAAATGTCAAAGTTAAGATAGGATGCTGTTTTTAAAGCGCTTCAATTTTTTTAATGGCAACACCTGTTGTCCTCCCGTGTCAAAAATGACCCCGTCTGGTTTGACTGTTTATAAAGCATTCAGTAGAAATTATCACCCAGCTCTCTGTTTCAACTTTTTAGTCAACTTTAGTCCAACTCATTTCCTGACATATAGAACATGTCAACATTCATTTCCAAAATATTTCACTTTTCAAAACTAACTTTTCAGAATAAAAACAGTCTGAATGTGCCCTCTGTTGCATGCGAGGCAGGTAGTAATGGCGTGATCTTTACAGATGTATGCATTGCATTTTTGGCACATTTTCGATGTTTTGAGATCACTTTAGCGAGGGCAGAATTTGCACCTACTCCTTTTGGGTGATGGGCCAGGAGGGGCGGCTGGGTGAGGGGCGGCTGGGCGAGGGGCAGTGGCTGCAGAGGTAGAGCTGGAGCAGAACTCTTTTTCTCATATTCTTCCTCATCATCATGTTCATCATTTTCCTTCACTTCATACCCTTCTTCCATTTCTTCAGCGGGCGATGTGGGGGCTTCTTCAGAGGAAGAAGTAGCATGTGGTCTGTATGTTGGATCTATCACCTCATCAATATTCTCCTTCTCTTCTGATCCTGAATCCTCCTCATCAGTTGATTCTTCCTCCCCCTCATGTTCAGCATTGTCCTCCTGCTCATTCTTTTCCCCAACATAGTTTAAAATGAGCTCACAAGCCTCCTGTGCAGTATAACGCTTCTGCCGCCTCATTGTGCTGCCTGTCTCTTTAAAATGTGAAATGCAATGCTCCAACACCTGTGAGAAAAGACCTGTTTGTTTTTTGTTGTTGTTGTCATGACCATTGCTTGACCCCAGACATCAAACATCCAAGATCAAATATGTTTTGGAAAGCAGTATGTGGTGACAATTTGCCCCATTGCACCACTTTGTGCTGCAGGGTCTTTTTGACCCCAGAGGACAACAGAAGTTATTAAATTCAATAAATCACCCATAAATCAATCAAATGACTTAAAATTTATTTTAATCATGAAGAGCATAGTATCCAACAACCCCCATTATTTTCAGACCATTTGATGAATAAAAAACATATTCTGATGGCAAAATATTTAATTTGTCGTCAGAATGACCCCAGACAACATGAGGGTTAAACCCTAGTATCTCCTTCCTTCTTGTAGCGGCTTCTCGCTTAATCCTGCAGTTTTATTTGCACTTTGTTTGGTTTTTACTAACGTTAGCCACTGTACTTAAGCTTAGCAGCTTCGCGATGACTGCCTTCTCTTCCTCTCCCTCTCCTTCTCCCCCTTGCTCAGTGTGTCACCTGCTTAGCCATTCTAAGCCTCCTTTAATGATAATGATACATGTAATACGTGTAGTTTGTTTGCGAGGGTGGAGGAGAGGATCAGTGAGTTAGAGGTACGGCGCCGCACCATGGAAGCTCAGTCGTTAGCTACAGTAGTTGACTACATGATGTTTTCATCACTTTTCTGCCTTAAAGCTGCATTTTCAGTACTTATGGTCTGAAAAGACGTTTCGGCTGGGAAGAGGCCAAAGGTGGAATTTGTTGAAAAATACACAGTTCACTTGATTTTCCTCAAAAAATTGTACCAGAACAGCAAACTTTCAAATTTAATGTTAATTTCATGAATATATTTTCTTTTCATCACTTTTCTGCCTCAAAGCTGCATTTTCAGTATTTATGGTTTGAAAAGACTTTTCGGCTGGGAAGAGGCCAACAGTGCATTTTGTTGAAAAACTACACAGTTTATTTGATTTTCCTCAATACATTGATCCAGAGCAGCAGACTCTCAAGTTTCATGTTAATTTCATGAATACATGATGATTTCATCACTTTTCTGCCTAAAGCCGCATTTCCACATTGTGTGCTCTCAAAAGACGTTTCGGCTGGGAAGTGGTCAAAAGTGGATTTTGTTGAAAAATACACAGTTTACTTGATTTTCCTCAATAAATTATCTCAGAACAGCAGACTCTCAAGTTTCATGTTAATTTCATGAATACATGATGTTCTCATCACTTTTCTGCCTTAAAGCTGCATTTCCACGTTGTATGCTCTTAAAAGACGTTTCGGCTGGCAAGAGGCCAAAAGTGGATTTTGTTGAAAAATACACAGTTTACTTTATTTTCCTCAAAACATTGTCCCAGAATAGCAGACTCAAGTTTCGGCTGGCAAGAGGCCAAGAGTGGATTTTGTTGAAAAATACACCGAGTTACTTGATTTTCCTCAAAACATTGTCCCAGAACAGCAGACTCTCAAGTTTCAAGTTAATTTCATGAACACATGACGTTTTCATTACTATTCTGCCTTAAAGCTGCATTTTTAGTATTCATGGTCTGAAAAGACGTTTCTGCTGGCAAGAGGCCAATAGTGGATTTTGTTGAAAAATACACAGTTTACCTAATTTTACTAAAAACATTGTCCCAGAACAGCAGACTCTCAAGTTTCAAGTTAATTTCATGAATACATGCCGTTTTTATTACTATTCTGACTTAAAGCTGCATTTTCAGTAGTCATGGTCTGAAAAGACATTTCGGTTGGCAAGAGGCCAAGAGTGGATTTTGTTGAAAAATACCGTTTACTTGATTTTCCTCAAAACATTGTCCCTGAACAGCAGACTCTCAAGTCTCAAGTTAATTTCATGAATACGTGACGTTTTCATTTCTTTTCTGCCTTAAAGCTGCATTTTTAGTATTCATGATCTGAAAAGACGTTTCTGCTGGCAAGAGAACAATAGTGGATTTTGTTGAAAAATACACCGAGTTACTTGATTTTCCTCAAAACATTGTCCCAGAATAGCAGACTCTCAAGTTTCATGTTAATTTCATGAATACATGACGTTTTCATTAATTTTCTGCCTTAAAGCTGCATTTCCACTTTGTATGCTCTCATAAGATGTTTTGGTTGGGAAGAGTCCAAAAGTGGATCTTGTTGAAAAATACAAAGTTTAATTGATTTTCCTCAAAACATTGTCCCAGAACAGCAGACTCTCAAGTTTCAAGTTAATTTCATGAATAAATGATGTTCTCATCACTTTTCTGCCTTAAAGCTGAATTTCCACGTTTTATGGTCTTAAAAGACGTTTCGGCTGGGAAGAGGCCAAAAGTGGATTTTGTTGAAAAATACACAGTTTACTTGATTTTCCTCAAAAAATAGGCCTAGTACAGCAGACTCTCAAGTTTCATGTTAATTTCATGAGTACATGACGTTTTCATTACTATTCTGCTGAAAGCAGCATTTCCACGTTGTATGCTGTTAAAAGATGTTTCGGCTGGCAAGAGGCCAAAAGTGGATTTTGTTGAAAAATACACAATTTACTTGATTTTCCTTAAAAAATAGTCCCAGTACAGCAGACTCTCATGTTTCATGTTATTTTCATGAATACATGATGTTCTCATCACTTTTCTGCCTTAAAGCTGCATTTCCACGTTGTATGCTCTTAAAAGACGTTTCGGCTGGCAAGAGGCCAAAAGTGGATTTTGTTGAAAAATACACAGTTTACTTGATTTTCCTCAAAACATTGTCCCAGAACAGCAGACTCTCAAGTTTCATGTTAATTTCATGAATACATGCCGTTTTCTTTACTATTCTGACTTAAAGCTGCATTTTCAGTATTCATGGTCTGAAAAGACGTTTCGGCTGGCAAGAGGCCAAAAGTGGATTTTGTTGAAAAATACAAAGTTTACTTGATTTTCCTCAATACATTGACACAGAACTGCAGCCTTTCAAGTTTCATGTTAATTTCATGAATACATGATGATTTCAACACTTTTCTGCCTTAAAACAGTATTTCCACGTTGTATGCTCTTAACAGACGTTTCGGCTGGGAAGAGGCCAAAAGTGTATTTTGTTGAAAAACTAAACAGTTTACTTGATTTTCCTCAAAACATTGTCCCAGAACAGCAGACTCTCAAGTTTCAAGTCAATTTCATGACCACATGACGTTTTCATTACTATTCTGCCTTAAAGCTGCATTTTCAGTATTAATGGTCTGAAAAGACGTTTCGCCTGGCAAGAGGCCAAAAGTGGATTTTGTTGAAAAATACACAGTTTACTTAATTTTCCTCAAAACATTGTCCCAGAACAGAAGACTCTCCAGTTTCAAGTTAATTTCATGAACACATGACGTTTTCATTACTATTCTGCCTTAAAGCAGCATTTCCACGTTGTATGCTGTTAAAAGACGTTTCGGCTGGCAAGAGGCCAAAAGTGGATTTTGTTGAAAAATACACAGTTTACTTGATTTTCCTCAAAACATTGTCCCAGAACAGCAGACTCTCAGGTTTCAAGTTAATTTCATGAATACATGACGTTTTCATTAGTATTCTGACTTAAAGCTGCATTTTCAGTATTCATGGTCTGAAAAGACGTTTCGGCTGGCAAGAGGCTAAGAGTGGATTTTGTTGAAAAATACACAGTTTACTTGATTTTCCTCAAAACATTGTCCCAGAACAGCAGACTCTGACGTTTCATGTTAATTTCATTAATACTTGATGTTTTCATCACTTTTCTGCCTTAAAGCTTCATTTACACGTTGTATGCTCTTTTAAAGACCTTTAGGCTGGCATGAGGCCAAAAGTGGATTTTGTTGAAAAATACACAGTTTACTTGATTTTCCTCAAAACATTTTCCCAGAACAGCAGACTTTCAAGTGCCATGTTAATTTCATGAATACATGATGTTCTCATCACTTTACTGCCTTAAAGCTGCATTTCCACTTTGTATGATCTTATAAGACGTTTCGGCTGGCACGAGGCCAAAAGTGGATTTTGTTGAAAAATACACAATTTACTTGATTTTCCTCAAAAAATAGTTCCAGTACAGCAGACTCTCATGTTTCATGTTAACTTCATGAATACATGATGTTCTCATCATTTTTCTGACTTAAAGCTGCATTTTCAGTATTCATGTTCTGAAAAGACGTTTCGGCTGGCAAGAGGCCAAGAGTGGATTTTGTTGAAAAATACAGTTTACTTGATTTTCCTCAAAACGTTGTCCCAGAACAGCAGACTCTCAAGTTTCATGTTAATTTCATGAATATATCATGTTTTCATTACTTTTCTGCCTTAAAGCTGCATTTCCACTTTGTATGCTCTTATAAGACGTTTTGGTTGGCAAGAGGCCAAAAGTGGATTTTGTTGAAAAATACACAGTTTACCTAATTTTACTAAAACCATTGACCCAGAACAGCAGACTGTCAAGTTTCATGTTATTTTCATGAATACATGATTTTCTCATCACTTTTCTGCCTTAAAGCTGCATTTCCACGTTGTATGCTCTTAAAAGACGTTTCGGCTGGCACGGTGCCAAAAGTGGATTTTGTTGAAAAATACACAGTTTACCTAATTTTACTAAAACCATTGACCCAGAACAGGAGACTCTCAAGTTTCAAATTAATTTCATGAATACTTGATGTTTTTATCACTTTTCTGCCTTAAAGCTTCATTTCCACGTTGTATGCTCTTAAAAGACATTTCGGCTGGCATGAGGCCAAAAGTGGATTTTGTTGAAAAATACACAGTTTACTTGATTTTCCTCAAAACATTGTCCCAGAACAGCAGACTCTCAAGTTTCAAGTTAATTTCATGAATACATGACGTTTTCATTAGTATTCTGACTTAAAGCTGCATTTTCAATATTCATGGTCTGAAAAGACGTTTCAGCTGGCAAGAGGCCAAGAGTGGATTTTGTTGAAAAATACACAGTTTACTTGATTTTCCTCAAAACATTTTCCCAGAACAGCAGACTTTCAAGTGTCATGTTAATTTTATGAATACATGATGTTCTCATCAGTTTTCTGCCTTAAAGCTGCATTTCCACTTTGTATGCTCTTATAAGACGTTTTGGTTGGGAAGAGTCCAAAAGTGGATTTTGTTGAAAAATACACAATTTACTTGATTTTCCTCAAGAAATAGTCCCAGTACAGCAGACTCTCAAGTTTCATGTTAATTTCATGAATACACGATGTTCTCATCAGTTTTCTGCATTAAAGCTGCATTTCCACGTCGTATGCTCTTAAAAGACGTTTCGGCTGGGAAGAGGCAAAAAGTGGATTTTGTTTACTTAATTTTCCTCAAAACATTGTCCCAGAACAGAAGACTCTCAAGTTTCAAGTTAATTTCATGAACACAAGACGTTTTCATTGCTATTCTGCCTTAAAGCTGCATTTTCAGTATTCATGGTCTGAAAAGACGTTTCGGCTGGCAAGAGGCTAAGAGTGGATTTTGTTGAAAAATACACCGAGTTACTTGATTTTCCTCAAAACATTGTCCCAGAACAGCAGACTCTCAAGTTTCATGTTAATTTCATGAGTACATGACGTTTTCATTAATATTCTGCCTAAAAGCTGCATTTCCACGTTGTATGCTCTTAAAAGACGTTTAGGCTGACAAGAGGCCAAAAGTGGATTTTGTTGAAAAATACACAGTTTACTTAATTTTCCTCAAAACATTGTCCCAGAACAGAAGACTCTCAAGTTTCAAGTTAATTTCATGAATACGTGACGTTTTCTTTACTATTCTGCCTTAAAGCTGCATTTTTAGTATTCATGTTCTGAAAAGACGTTACGGCTGGGAAGAGGCCAAAAGTGGATTTTGTTGAAAAATACACAGTTTACTTGATTTTCCTCAAAACATTGTCCCAGAACAGAAGACTCTCAAGTTTCAAGTTCATTTCATGAATACATGATGTTCTCATCACTTTTCTGCCTTAAAGCTGCATTTCCACTTTGTATGCTCTTGTAAGACGTTTCGGCTGGCAAGAGGCTAAGAGTGGATTTTGTTGAAAAATACACCGAGTTACTTGATTTTCCTTAAAACATTGTCCCAGAACAGCAGACTTTCAAGTGTCATGTTAATTTAATGAATACATGATGTTCTCATCATTTTTCTGCCTGAAAGCTGCATTTTCAGTATTCATGGTCTGAAAAGACGTTTCTGCTGGCAAGAGGCCAAAAGTGGATTTTGTTGAAAAATACACAGTTTACCTAATTTTACTAAAAACATTGACCCAGAACAGCAGACTGTCAAGTTTCATGTTATTTTCATGAATACATGATGTTTTCATCACTTTTCTGCCTTAAAGCTGCATTTCTACGTTGTATGCTCTTAAAAGACGTTTCGGCTGGCAAGGTGCCAAAAGTGGATTTTGTTGAAAAATACACAGTTTACTTGATTTTCCTCAAAACATTGTTCCAGAACAGCAGACTCTCAAGTTTTGAGTTAATTTCATGAATACATGCCGTTTTCATTACTATTCTGCCTTAAAGCTGCATTTTCAGTATTCATGGTCTGAAAAGACGTTTCGGCTGGCAAGAGGCTAAAAGTGGATTTTGTTGAAAAATACACAGTTTACTTGATTTTCCTCAAAACATTTTCCCAGAACAGCAGACTTTCAAGTGTCATGTTAATTTTATGAATACATGATGTTCTCATCAGTTTTCTGCCTTAAAGCTGCATTTCCACTTTGTATGCTCTTAAAAGACGTTTCGGCTGGCAAGAGGCTAAGAGTGGATTTTGTTGAAAAATACACCGAGTTACTTTATTTTCCTCAAAACATTGTCCCAGAACAGCAGACTCTCAAGTTTCATGTTATTTTCATGAATACATGATGTTCTCATCACTATTCTGCCTCAAAGCTGCATTTCCATGTTGTGTGCTCTCAAAAGACGTTTCGGCTGGCATGAGGCCAAAAGTGGATTTTGTTGAAAAATACACAGTTTACTTGATTTTCCTCAAAACATTGTCCCATAATAGAAGACTCTCAAGTTTCAAGTTAATTTCATGGATACATGACGTTTTCATTACTATTCTGCCTTAAAGCAGCATTTCCACGTTGTATGCTGTTAAAAGACGTTTTGGTTGGGAAGAGTCCAAAAGTGGATTTTGTTGAAAAATACATAGTTTACTTGATTTTCCTCAATAAATTGTCCCTGAAAGGCAGACTCTCAGGTTTCACGTTAATTTCATGAATATATGACAATTTTCATTACTATTCTGCCTTAAAGCTGCATTTCCACATTGTATGCTCTTAAAAGACGTTTCGGCTGGCAATAGGCCAAAATTGGATTTTGTTGAAAAATACACAGTTTACTTGATTTTCCTCAAAAAATAGTCCCAGTAGAGCAGACTCTCATGTTTCAAGTTAATTTTATGAATACATGATGTTCTCATCATTTTTCTGCCTTCAAGCTGCATTTTCAATATTCATGGTCTGAAAAGAATTTTCATCTGGCAAGAGGCCAAAAGTGGATTTTGTTGAAAAATACACAGTTTACTTGATTTTCCTCAAAACATTGTCCCAGAACAGCAGACTCTCAAGTTTCAAGTCAATTTAATGAACACGTGACGTTTTCATTACTATTCTGCCTTAAAGCTGCATTTTCAGTATTCATGGTCTGAAAAGACGTTTCGGCTGGCAAGAGGCCAAAAGTGGATTTTGTTGAAAAATACACAGTTTACTTGATTTTCCTCAAAACATTGTCCCAGAACAGAAGACTCTCAAGTTTCAAGTTAATTTCATGAATACATGACGTTTTCATTGCTATTCTGACTTAAACTGCATTTTCAGTATTAATGGTCTGAAAAGACGTTTCGGCTGGCAAGAGGCTAAGAGTGGATTTTGTTGAAAAATACACAGTTTACTTGATTTTCCTCAAAACATTGTCCCAGAACAGCAGACTCTCAAGTTTCAAGTTAATTTCATGAATACATGATGTTCCCATCAGTTTTCTGCCTTAAAGCTGCATTTCCACGTTTTATGCTCTTAAAAGACGTTTAGGCTGACAAGAGGCCAAAAGTGGATTTTGTTGAAAAATACACAGTTTACTTGATTTTCCTCAAAACATTTTCCCAGAACAGCAGACTTTCAAGTGTCATGTTAATTTCATGAATACATGATGTTCTCATCACTTTTCTGCCTTAAAGCTGCATTTCCACGTTGTATGCTCTTAAAAGACGTTTCGGCTGGGAAGAGGCCAAAAGTGGATTTTGTTGAAAAATACACAGTTTACTTGATTTTCCTCAAAACATTGTCCCAGAACAGCAGACTCTCAAGTTTCAAGTTAATTTCATGAATACATGACGTTTTCATCACTTTTCTGCCTTAAAGCTGCATTTTCAGTATTCATGGTCTGAAAAGACGTTTCGGCTGGCAAGAGGCCAAAAGTGGATTTTGTTGAAAAATACACAGTTTACTTGATTTTCCTCAATGCAGTGATCCAGAGCAGCAGACTCTCAAGTTTCATGTTAATTTCATGAATACATGATGTTCTAATCATTTTTCTGTCTTAAAGCTGCATTTCTACGTTGTATGCTGTTAAAAGACGTTTCGGCTGGCAAGAGGCCAAAAGTGGATTTTGTTGAAAAATACACAGTTTACTTGATTTTCCTCAAAACATTGTCCCATAATAGAAGACTCTCAAGTTTCAAGTTAATTTCATGAATACATGACGTTTTCATTACTATTCTGCCTTAAAGCAGCATTTCCACGTTGTATGCTGTTAAAAGACGTTTTGGTTGGGAAGAGTCCAAAAGTGGATTTTGTTGAAAAATACATAGTTTACTTGATTTTCCTCAATAAATTGTCCCTGAAAGGCAGACTCTCAGGTTTCACGTTAATTTCATGAATATATGACAATTTTCATTACTATTCTGCCTTAAAGCTGCATTTCCACATTGTATGCTCTTAAAAGACGTTTCGGCTGGCAATAGGCCAAAATTGGATTTTGTTGAAAAATACACAGTTTACTTGATTTTCCTCAAAAAATAGTCCCAGTAGAGCAGACTCTCATGTTTCAAGTTAATTTTATGAATACATGATGTTCTCATCATTTTTCTGCCTTCAAGCTGCATTTTCAATATTCATGGTCTGAAAAGAATTTTCATCTGGCAAGAGGCCAAAAGTGGATTTTGTTGAAAAATACACAGTTTACTTGATTTTCCTCAAAACATTGTCCCAGAACAGCAGACTCTCAAGTTTCAAGTCAATTTAATGAACACATGACGTTTTCATTACTATTCTGCCTTAAAGCTGCATTTTCAGTATTCATGGTCTGAAAAGACGTTTAGCCTGGCAAGAGGCCAAAAGTGGATTTTGTTGAAAAATACACAGTTTACTTAATTTTCCTCAAAACATTGTCCCAGAACAGAAGACTCTCAAGTTTCAAGTTAATTTCATGAATACATGACGTTTTCATTACTATTCTGCCTTAAAGCTGCATTTTCAGTATTCATGGTCTGAAAAGACGTTTCGCCTGGCAAGAGGCCAAAAGTGGATTTTGTTGAAAAATACACAGTTTACTTGATTTTCCTCAAAACATTGTCCCAGAACAGCAGACTCTCAAGTTTCAAGTTAATTTCATGAATACATGCCGTTTTCATGACTATTCTGACTTAAAGCTGCATTTTCAGTTGTCATGGTCTGAAAAGACGTTTCGGCTGGCAAGAGGCCAAGAGTGGATTTTGTTGAAAAATACACAGTTTACTTGATTTTCCTCAAAACATTGTCCCAGAACAGCAGACTTTCAAATTTCAAGTTAATTTCGATAATACATGATGTTCTCATCACTTTTCTGCCTTAAAGCTGCATTTCCACGTTGTATGCTTTTAAAAGACTTTTCGGCTGGCAAGAGGCCAATAGTGGATTTTGTTGAAAAATACACTGAGTTACTTGATTTTCCTCAAAACATTGTCCCAGAACAGCAGACTCTCAAGTTTCATGTTAATTTCATGAATACATGCCGTTTACAATAATTTTCTGCCTTAAAGCTGCATTTTCAGTTGTAATGTTCTGAAAAGACGTTTCGGCTGGCAAGAGGCTAAGAGTGGATTTTGTTGAAAAATACACAGTTTACTTGATTTTCCTCAAAACATTTTCCCAGAACAGCAGACTTTCAAGTGTCATGTTAATTTCATGAATACATGATGTTCTCATCACTTTACTGCCTTAAAGCTGCTTTTCCACTTTGTATGCTCTTATAAGACGTTTCGGCTGGCATGAGGCCAAAAGTGGATTTTGTTGAAAAATACACAATTTACTTGATTTTCCTCAAAAAATAGTCCCAGTACAGCAGACTCTCATGTTTCATGTTAACTTCATGAATACATGATGTTCTCATCACTTTACTGCCTTAAAGCTGCTTTTCCACCTTGTATGCTCTTTTAAGATGTTTCGGCTGGCATGAGGCCAAAAGTGGATTTTGTTGAAAAATACACAATTTACTTGATTTTCCTCAAAAAATAGTCCCAGTACAGCAGACTCTCAAGTTTCATGTTCACTTCATGAATACATGATGTTCTCATCATTTTTCTGACTTAAAGCTGCATTTTCAGTATTCATGTTCTGAAAAGACATTTCGGCTGGGAAGAGGCCAAAAGTGGATTTTTTTGAAAAATACACAGTTTACTTGATTTTCCTCAAAACATTGTCCCAGAACAGCAGACTTTCAAGTTTCAAGTTAATTTCATGAATACATGATGTTCTCATCACTTTTCTGCCCTAAAGCTTAATTTCCACGTTGTATGCTCTTAAAAGACGTTTCAGCTGGCATGAGGCCAAAAGTGGATTTTGTTGAAAAATACACAGTTTACTTAATTTTCCTCAAAACATTGTCTCAGAACAGCAGACTCTCAAGTTTCATGTTAATTTCATGAATACATGACGTTTACATTCATTTTCTGCCTTAAAGCTGCATTTCCACGTTGTATGCTGTTAAAAGACGTTTCGGCTGGCAAGAGGCCAAAAGTGGATTTTGTTGAAAAATAAACAGTTTACTTCGTTTTCCTCAAAATGTTGTCCCAGAACAGCAGACTCTCAAGTTTCAAGTTAATTTCATGAATACATGCCGTTTTCATTACTATTCTGACTTAAAGCTGCATTTTCAGTATTCATGGTCTGAAAAGACGTTCCGCCTGGCAAGAGGCCAAAAGTGGATTTTGTTGAAAAATACACAGTTTACTTAATTTTCCTCAAAACATTGTACCAGAACAGAAGACTCTCAAGTTTCAAGTTAATTTCATGAACACATGACGTTTTCATTACTATTCTGCCTTAAAGCTGCATTTTCAGTATTCATGGTCTGAAAAGACGTTTCGCCTGGCAAGAGGCCAAAAGTGGATTTTGTTGAAAAATACACAGTTTACTTAATTTTCCTCAAAACATTGTGCCAGAACAGAAGACTCTCAAGTTTCAAGTTAATTTCATGAACACATGACGTTTTCATTACTATTCTGCCTTAAAGCTGCATTTTCAGTATTCATGGTCTGAAAAGACGTTTCGCCTGGCAAGAGGCCAAAAGTGGATTTTGTTGAAAAATACACAGTTTACTTGATTTTCCTCAAAACATTGTCCCAGAACAGAAGACTCTCAAGTTTCAAGTGAATTTCATGAATACATGCCGTTTTCATTACTATTCTGACTTAAAGCTGCATTTTCAGTTGTCATGGTCTGAAAAGACGTTTCGGCTGGCAAGAGGCCAAGAGTGGATTTTGTTGAAAAATACCGTTTACTTGACTTTCCTCAAAACATTGTCCCAGAACAGCAGACTCTCAAGTTTCATGTTATTTTCATGAATACATGACGTTTACATTCATTTTCTGCCTTAAAGCTGCATTTCCACTTTGTATGCTCTCATAAGTAGTTTTGGTTGGGAAGAGTCCAAAGGTGGAATTTGTTGAAAAATACACAGTTCACTTGATTTTCCTCAAAAAATTGTACCAGAACAGCAAACTTTCAAATTTAATGTTAATTTCATGAATATATTTTCTTTTCATCACTTTTCTGCCTCAAAGCTGCATTTTCAGTACTTATGGTCTGAAAGGACATTTCGGCTGTGTCGAGGCCAAAAGTGGATTTTGTTGAAAAATACACAGTTTACTTGATTTTACTCAATACATTGATCCAGAGCAGCAGACTCTCAAGTTTCATGTTAATTTCATGAATAGATGATGTTTTCATCAATTTTCTGCCTAAAGCCGCATTTCCACATTGTATGCTCTCAAAAGACGTTTCGGCTGGGAAGTGTTCAAAAGTGGATTTTGTTGAAAAATACACAGTTTACTTGATTTTCCTCAATACATTATCTCAGAACAGCAGACTCTAAAGTTTCATGTTGATTTCATGAATACATGATGTTCTCATCACTTTTCTGCCTTAAAGCTGCATTTTCAGTATTTATGGTCTGAAAAGACATTTCGGCTGGGTAGAGGCCAAAAGTGGATTTTGTTGAAAAATACACAGTTTACTTGATTTTCCTCAAAACATTGTCCCAGAACAGCAGACTTTCAAGTTTCAAGTTAATTTCATTAATACATGATGTTTTCATTACTATTCTGCCTTAAAGCAGCATTTCCACGTTGTATGCTGTTAAAAGACGTTTCGGCTGGCATTAGGCCAAAAGTGGATTTTGTTGAAAAATACACAGTTTACTTGATTTTCCTCAAAACATTGTCCCAGAACAGCAGACTTTCAAGTTTCAAGTTAATTTCATTAATGCATGATGTTCTCATCACTTTTCTGCCTTAAAGCTGCATTTCCACGTTGTATGCTCTTTAAAAGACTTTTCGGCTGGCATGAGGCCAAAGTGGATTTTGTTGAAAAATACACAGTTTACTTAATTTTCCTCAAAACATCCCAGAACAGCAGACTCTCAAGTTTCAAGTTAATTTCATGAATACATGACGTTTTCATTACTATTCTGACTTAAAGCTGCATTTTCAGTATTCATGGTCTGAAAAGACGTTTCAGCTGGTAAGAGGCCAAAAGTGGATTTTGTTGAAAAATACACAGTTTACTTGATTTTCCTCAAAACATTGTCCCAGAACAGCAGACTTTCAAGTTTCAAGTTAATTTCATGAATACATGATATTTTCATTACTATTTTGCCTTGAAGCAGCATTTCCACGTTGTATGCTGTTAAAAGACGTTTCGGCTGGCAAGAGGCCAAAAGTGGATTTTGTTGAAAAATACACAGTTTACTTGATTTTCCTCAAAACATTGTCCCAGAACAGAAGACTCTCAAGTTTCAAGTCAATTTCATGAATACATGACATTTTCATTACTATTTTGACTTAAAGCTGCATTTTCAGTATTCATGTTCTGAAAAGACGTTGCGGCTGGGAAGAGGCCAAAAGTGGATTTTGTTGAAAAATACACAATTTACTTGATTTTCCTCAAAACATTGTCCCAGAACAGCAGACTCTCAAGTTTCATGTTAATTTCATGAGTACATGACGTTTTCATTACTATTCTGCCTTAAAGCAGCATTTCCACGTTGAATGCTGTTAAAAGACGTTTCGGCTGGCAAGAGGCCAAAAGTGGATTTTGTTGAAAAATACACAGTTTACTTGATTTTCCTCAAAACATTGTCCCAGAACAGCAGACTTTCAAGTTTCATGTTAATTTCATGAGTACATGACGTTTTCATTACTATTCTGCCTTAAAGCAGCATTTCCACGTTGTATGCTGTTAAAAGACGTTTCGGCTGGCATTAGGCCAAAAGTGGATTTTGTTGAAAAATACACAGTTTACTTGATTTTCCTCAAAACATTGTCCCAGAACAGCAGACTCTCAAGTTTCATGTTAATTTCATGAGTACATGACGTTTTCATTACTATTCTGCCTTAAAGCAGCATTTCCACGTTGTATGCTGTTAAAAGACGTTTCGGCTGGCATTAGGCCAAAAGTGGATTTTGTTGAAAAATACACTGTTTACTTGATTTTCCTCAAAACATTGTCCCAGAACAGAAGACTCTCAAGTTTCAAGTTAATTTCATGAATACATGACATTTTCATTACTATTCTGACTTAAAGCTGCATTTTCAGTATTCATGGTCTAAAAAGACGTTTCAGCTGGCAAGAGGCCAAGAGTGGATTTTGTTGAAAAATACACCGAGTTACTTGATTTTCCTCAAAACATTGTCCCAGAACAGCAGACTCTCAAGTTTCATGTTAATTTCAGTAATACATGATGTTCCCATCACTTTTCTGCCTTAAAGCTGCATTTCCACGTTGTATGCTCTTAAAAGACGTTTCGGCTGGCAAGAGGCCAAAAGTGGATTTTGTTGAAAAATACACAATTTACTTGATTTTTCTCAAAAAATAGTCCCAGTACAGCAGACTCTCATGTTTCATGTTAACTTCATGAATACATGATGTTCTCATCATTTTTCTGCCTTAAAGCTGCATTTTCAGTATTCATGTTCTGAAAAGACGTTTCGGCTGGCAAGAGGCCAAGAGTGGATTTTGTTGAAAAATACACCGAGTTACTTGATTTTCCTCAAAACATTGTCCCAGAACAGCAGACTCTCAAGTTTCATGTTAATTTCATGAGTACATGACGTTTTCATTAATATTCTGCCTAAAAGCTGCATTTCCACGTTGTATGCTCTTAAAAGACGTTTAGGCTGACAAGAGGCCAAAAGTGGATTTTGTTGAAAAATACACCGAGATACTTGATTTTCCTCAAAACATTGTCCCAGAACAGCAGACTCTCAAGTTTCAAGTTAATTTCATTAATGCATGATGTTCTCATCACTTTTCTGCCTTAAAGCTGCATTTCCACGTTGTATGCTCTTAAAAGACTTTTCGGCTGGCATGAGGCCAAAAGTGGATTTTGTTGAAAAATACACAGTTTACTTAATTTTCCTCAAAACATTGTCCCAGAACAGCAGACTCTCAAGTTTCATGTTAATTTCATTAATACATGACGTTTTCATTACTATTCTGACTTAAAGCTGCATTTTCAGTATTCATGGTCTGAAAAGACGTTTCAGCTGGTAAGAGGCCAAAAGTGGATTTTGTTGAAAAATACACAGTTTACTTGATTTTCCTCAAAACATTGTCCCAGAACAGCAGACTCTCAAGTTTCAAGTTAATTTCATGAATACATGCCGTTTTCATTACTATTCTGACTTAAAGCTGCATTTTCAGTAGTCATGGTCTGAAAAGACGTTTCGGCTGGCAAGAGGCCTAGAGTGGATTTTGTTGAAAAATACCGTTTACTTGATTTTCCTCAAAACATTGTCCCAGAACAGCAGACTCTCAAGTTTCATGTTATTTTCATGAATACATGATGTTCTCATCATTTTTCTACATTAAAGCTGCATTTCCACGTCGTATGCTCTTAAAAGACGTTTCGGCTGGCATGAGGCCAAAAGTTGATTTTGTTGAAAAATACACAGTTTACTTGATTTTCCTCAAAACATTGTCCCAGAACAGCAGACTCTCAAGTTTCAAGTTAATTTCATGAATACATGCCGTTTTCATTACTATTCTGACTTAAAGCTGCATTTTCAGTAGTCATGGTCTGAAAAGACGTTTCGGCTGGCAAGAGGCCAAGAGTGGATTTTGTTGAAAAATACACCGAGTTACTTGATTTTCCTCAAAACATTGTCCCAGAACAGCAGACTCTCAAGTTTCATGTTAATTTCATGAGTACATGACGTTTTCATTAATATTCTGCCTAAAAGCTGCATTTCCACGTTGTATGCTCTTAAAAGACGTTTAGGCTGACAAGAGGCCAAAAGTGGATTTTGTTGAAAAATACACAGTTTACTTAATTTTCCTCAAAACATTGTCCCAGAACAGCAGACTTTCAAGTTTCAAGTTAATTTCATTAATACATGATGTTCTCATCACTTTTCTGCCTTGAAACAGCATTTCCACGTTGTATGCTGTTAAAAGACGTTTCGGCTGGCAAGAGGCCAAAAGTGGATTTTGTTGAAAAATACACAGTTTACTTGATTTTCCTCAAAACGTTGTCCCAGAACAGAAGACTCTCAAGTTTCAAGTTAATTTCATGAATACATGACGTTTTCATTACTATTCTGACTTAAAGCTGCATTTTCAGTATTCATGGTCTGAAAAGACGTTTCAGCCTGCGAACAGGCCAAAAGTGGATTTTATTGAAAAATACAAAGTTTACTTGATATTCCTCTGTACATTGTCCCAGAACAGCTGACTTTCCAGTTTCATGTTATATTCATGAATATATGATGTTTCCATCACTTTTCTGCCATGCAGCTGCATTTTTAGTTTTTATCCTCTCAAAAGGTGTTTCAGGCTGGGAACATCTTATCTACGGTAAACGTATTGCCTCACTTCCGATTGCCAGCGTGTCACCTGTTGTCCTATAGTGTACTTTCACAGTTCCAGCTAAATCAAGTTAATTGTGTGATATTGTTTGATATTCTTCAGTACAAGCGGTTAATTACCTGCTGTACATCTTAACCCTCGTAATGTCCTCCCGATTGCCATACATCTTTTGTCCTCTAGGGTCTAAAATAACCCCACCTGGTTTGACTGTTTTTTAAAGCATATAGTTGTCAATCAATTCTGTTTTACACCTTTAGTCTTACTTCAGTCCACACATTTTCCCCTTTGTTTTGGAATTCAGGACCAATAGGCCTAAAAGTATACCCTGTTTTTCAGTGACAATTAAATGAAACAATGAAAGCAGGGTATTATTTTGACTTTATATTATTTTGACTAGTTGACCTGTCACAGAGTGGTATATGTCAAAGTTTAGTGAGGATGCTGTTTTTGAATCATTTACATTTTTCTCATGGCAGCACATAATCACACCTTTTGTCCTCTGGGGTCAAAATTGACCCCGTCTGGTTTGACTGTCATTTAAAGAATACAAAGTGGATACTTCACCCAATTCTGTGTTACACCTTTAATACCAACTTCATTCAAACACAATAACACCATTTATTTATTCCATTTGAAATTTAAGGCCAATAAGACCTCATTTACATGAACCTTTACCTTGATTTGGAGTAAAAATAAATAAAATCATCAATTATTCTGACTATAGTTAACAATCCGAGTCCCATGAGATCATCACAGACTTGTAAATGTCAAAGTTAAGATAGGATGCTGTTTTTAAAGCGCTTCAATTTTTTTAATGGCAACACCTGTTGTCCTCCCGTGTCAAAAATGACCCCGTCTGGTTTGACTGTTTATAAAGCATTCAGTAGAAATTATCACCCAGCTCTCTGTTTCAACTTTTTAGTCAACTTTAGTCCAACTCATTTCCTGACATATAGAACATGTCAACATTCATTTCCAAAATATTTCACTTTTCAAAACTAACTTTTCAGAATAAAAACAGTCTGAATGTGCCCTCAGTTGCATGCGAGGCAGGTAGTAATGGCGTGATCTTTACAGATGTATGCATTGCATTTTTGGCACATTTTCGATGTTTTGAGATCACTTTGGCGAGGGCAGAATTTGCACCTACTCCTTTTGGGTGATGGGCCAGGAGGGGCGGCTAGGTGAGGGGCGGCTGGGCGAGGGGCAGTGGCTGCAGAGGTAGAGCTGGAGCAGAACTCTTTTTCTCATATCCTTCCTCATCATCATGTTCATCATTTTCCTTCACTTCATACCCTTCTTCCATTTCTTCAGCGGGCGATGTGGGGGCTTCTTCAGAGGAAGAAGTAGCATGTGGTCTGTATGTTGGATCTATCACCTCATCAATATTCTCCTTCTCTTCTGATCCTGAATCCTCCTCATCAGTTGATTCTTCCTCCCCCTCATGTTCAGCATTGTCCTCCTGCTCATTCTTTTCCCCAACATAGTTTAAAATGAGCTCACAAGCCTCCTGTGCAGTATAACGCTTCTGCCGCCTCATTGTGCTGCCTGTCTCTTTAAAATGTGAAATGCAATGCTCCAACACCTGTGAGAAAAGACCTGTTTGTTTTTTGTTGTTGTTGTCATGACCATTGCTTGACCCCAGACATCAAACATCCAAGATCAAATATGTTTTGGAAAGCAGTATGTGGTGACAATTTGCCCCATTGCACCACTTTGTGCTGCAGGGTCTTTTTGACCCCAGAGGACAACAGAAGTTATTAAATTCAATAAATCACCCATAAATCAATCAAATGACTTAAAATTTATTTTAATCATGAAGAGCATAGTATCCAACAACCCCCATTATTTTCAGACCATTTGATGAATAAAAAACATATTCTGATGGCAAAATATTTAATTTGTCGTCAGAATGACCCCAGACAACATGAGGGTTAAACCCTAGTATCTCCTTCCTTCTTGTAGCGGCTTCTCGCTTAATCCTGCAGTTTTATTTGCACTTTGTTTGGTTTTTACTAACGTTAGCCACTGTACTTAAGCTTAGCAGCTTCGCGATGACTGCCTTCTCTTCCTCTCCCTCTCCTTCTCCCCCTTGCTCAGTGTGTCACCTGCTTAGCCATTCTAAGCCTCCTTTAATGATAATGATACATGTAATACGTGTAGTTTGTTTGCGAGGATGGAGGAGAGGATCAGTGAGTCAGAGGTACGGCGCCGCACCATGGAAGCTCAGTCGTTAGCTACAGTAGATGACTACATGATGTTTTCATCACTTTTCTGCCTTAAAGCTGCATTTTCAGTATTTATGGTCTGAAAAGACGTTTCGGCTGGGAAGAGGCCAAAGGTGGAATTTGTTGAAAAATACACAGTTCACTTGATTTTCCTCAAAAAATTGTACCAGAACAGCAAACTTTCAAATTTAATGTTAATTTCATGAATATATTTTCTTTTCATCACTTTTCTGCCTCAAAGCTGCATTTTCAGTATTTATGGTTTGAAAAGACTTTTCGGCTGGGAAGAGGCCAACAGTGCATTTTGTTGAAAAACTACACAGTTTATTTGATTTTCCTCAATACATTGATCCAGAGCAGCAGACTCTCAAGTTTCATGTTAATTTCATGAATACATGATGATTTCATCACTTTTCTGCCTAAAGCCGCATTTCCACATTGTATGCTCTCAAAAGACGTTTCGGCTGGGAAGTGGTCAAAAGTGGATTTTGTTGAAAAATACACAGTTTACTTGATTTTCCTCAAAATATTGTCCCAGAACAGCAGACTCTCAAGTTTCATGTTAATTTCATGAATACATGATGTTCTCATCACTTTTCTGCCTTAAAGCTGCATTTTCAGTATTTATGGTCTGAAAAGACATTTCGGCTGGGTGGAGGCCAAAAGTGGATTTTGTTGAAAAATACACAGTTTACTTGATTTTCCTCAATACATTGATTGAGAACAGCAGACTCTCAAGTTTCATGTTAATTTCATGAATAAATGATGTTCTCATCACTTTTCTGCCTTAAAGCTGAATTTCCACGTTTTATGGTCTTAAAAGACGTTTCGGCTGGGAAGAGGCCAAAGGTGGATTTTGTTGAAAAATACACAGTTTACTTGATTTTCCTCAAAAAATAGGCCTAGTACAGCAGACTCTCACGTTTCATTTTAATTTCATTAATAAATGACATTCTCATCATTTTTCTGCCTTAAATCTGCATTTTCAATATTTTCATGGTCTGAAAAGACGTTTCGGCTGGCAAGAGGCCAAGAGTGGATTTTGTTGAAAAATACACCGAGTTACTTGATTTTCTTCAAAACATTGTCCCAGAACAGCAGACTCTCAAGTTTCATGTTAATTTCATGAGTACATGACGTTTTCATTAATATTCTGCCTTAAAGCTGCATTTCCACGTTGTATGCTCTTAAAAGACGTTTAGGCTGACAAGAGGCCAAAAGTGGATTTTGTTGAAAAATACACAGTTTACTTAATTTTCCTCAAAACATTGTCCCAGAACAGAAGACTCTCAAGTTTCAAGTTAATTTCATGAATACGTGACGTTTTCTTTACTATTCTGCCTTAAAGCTGCATTTTTAGTATTCATGTTCTGAAAAGACGTTACGGCTGGGAAGAGGCCAAAAGTGGATTTTGTTGAAAAATACACAGTTTACTTGATTTTCCTCAAAACATTGTCCCAGAACAGAAGACTCTCAAGTTTCAAGTTCATTTCATGAATACATGATGTTCTCATCACTTTTCTGCCTTAAAGCTGCATTTCCACTTTGTATGCTCTTGTAAGACGTTTCGGCTGGCAAGAGGCTAAGAGTGGATTTTGTTGAAAAATACACCGAGTTACTTGATTTTCCTTAAAACATTGTCCCAGAACAGCAGACTTTCAAGTGTCATGTTAATTTAATGAATACATGATGTTCTCATCATTTTTCTGCCTGAAAGCTGCATTTTCAGTATTCATGGTCTGAAAAGACGTTTCTGCTGGCAAGAGGCCAAAAGTGGATTTTGTTGAAAAATACACAGTTTACCTAATTTTACTAAAAACATTGACCCAGAACAGCAGACTGTCAAGTTTCATGTTATTTTCATGAATACATGATGTTTTCATCACTTTTCTGCCTTAAAGCTGCATTTCTACGTTGTATGCTCTTAAAAGACGTTTCGGCTGGCAAGGTGCCAAAAGTGGATTTTGTTGAAAAATACACAGTTTACTTGATTTTCCTCAAAACATTGTTCCAGAACAGCAGACTCTCAAGTTTTGAGTTAATTTCATGAATACATGCCGTTTTCATTACTATTCTGCCTTAAAGCTGCATTTTCAGTATTCATGGTCTGAAAAGACGTTTCGGCTGGCAAGAGGCTAAAAGTGGATTTTGTTGAAAAATACACAGTTTACTTGATTTTCCTCAAAACATTGTCCCAGAACAGCAGACTCTCAAGTTTCAAGTTAATTTCATGAATACATGATGTTCTCATCAGTTTTCTGCCTTAAAGCTGCATTTCCACGTTGTATGCTCTTAAAAGACGTTTCGGCTGGCAAGAGGCCAAAAGTGGATTTTGTTGAAAAATACACAGTTTACTTGATTTTCCTCAATAACATCTCCCAGAACAGCAGACTCTCAAGTTTCATGTTATTTTCATGAATACATGTTCATCACTTTTCTGCCTGCATTTCCATGTTGTGTGCTCTCAAAAGACGTTTCGGCTGGGAAGAGGCAAAAGTGGATTTTGTTGTAAAATACACAGTTTACTTGATATTCATCTGTAACGTCTCCCAGAATAGCAGACTTTCAAGCTTCATGTTAAGTACATGAATATTTGATGTTTCCATCACCTTTCTGGCTTAAAAATGAATTTTCAGTTTTTATGGTCTCAAAAGGCGTTTCAGCCTGCGAAGAGGCCAAAAGTGGATTTTGTTGTAAAATACACAGTTTACTTGATATTCCTCTATAACGTCTCCCAGTATAGCAGACTTTCAAGCTTCATGTTATGTACATGAATATTTGATGTTTCCATCACCTTTCTGGCTTAAAAATGAATTTTCAGTTTTTATGGTCTCAAAAGGCGTTTCAGACTGCGAAGAGGCCAAAAGTGGATTTTGTTGTAAAATACACAGTTTACTTGATATTCCTCTATAACATCTCCCAGTATAGCCGACTTTCAAGTTTCATGTTATATAAATGAATATATGATGTTTCCATCACTTTTCTGCCTGAAAAAAGAATTTTCATTTTTTATGGTCTCAAAATGCGTTTCAGCCTGCGAAGAGGCCAAAAGTGGATTTTGTTGTAAAATACACAGTTTACTTGATATTCCTCTATAACGTCTCCCAGTATAGTACAATGTCAAGCTTCATGTTGTGTACATGAATATTTGATGTTTCCATCACCTTTCTGGCTTAAAAATTAATTTTCAGTTTTTATGGTCTCAAAACTTGTTTCAGCCTGCGAACAGGCCAAAAGTGGATTTTGTTGTAAAATACACAGTTTACTTGATAATCCTCTATAACGTCTCCCAGTATTACAGACTTTCAAGGTTCATGTTGTGTACATGAATATTTGATGTTTCCATCACCTTTCTGGCTTAAAAATGAATTTTCAGTTTTTATGGTCTCAAAAGGCGTTTCACACTGCGAAGAGGCCAAAAGTGGATTTTGTTGTAAAATACACAGTTTACTTGATATTCCTCTATAACGTCTCCCAGAATAGCAAAATTTCAAGGTTCATGTTATGTACATGAATATATGATGTTTCCATTACTTTTCTGCCTAAAACAAGAATTTTCATTTTTTATGGTCTCAAAATGCGTTTCAGCATGCGAACAGGCCAAAAGTGGATTTTGTTGTAAAATAGACAGTTTACTTGATATTCCTATATAACGTCTCCCAGTATTACAGACTTTCAAGGTTCATATTGTGTACATGAATATTTGATGTTTCCATCACCTTTCTGGCTTAAAAATGAATTTTCAGTTTTTATGGTCTCAAAAGGCGTTTCAGCCTGCGAACAGGCCAAAAGTGGATTTTGTTGTAAAATACACAGTTTACTTGATATTCCTCTATAACATCTCCCAGTATAGCAGACTTTCAAGCTTCATGTTATGTACATGAATATATGATGTTTCCATCACCTTTCTGGCTTAAAAATGAATTTTCAGTTTTTATGGTCTCAAAATGCGTTTCAGCCTGCGAAGAGGCCAAAAGTGGATTTTGTTGTAAAATACACAGTTTACTTGATATTCCTCTATAACGTCTCCCAGTATAGCACAATGTCAAGCTTCATGTTGTGTACATGAATATTTGATGTTTCCATCACCTTTCTGGCTTAAAAATGAATTTTCAGTTTTTATGGTCTCAAAAGGCGTTTCAGCATGCGAACAGGCTAAAAGTGGATTTTGTTGCAAAATACACAGTTTACTTGATATTCCTCTATAACATCTCCCAGAAGAGCGAACGTTCAAGGTTCATGTTATATTCATGAATACATGATGTTTGAATCACCTTTCTGCCTTAAAAAATAATTTTCAGTTTTTATGGTCTCAAAATGCGTTTCAGCCTGCGAAGAGGCCAAAAGTGGATTTTGTTGTAAAATAGACAGTTTACTTGATATTCCTATATAACGTCTCCCAGTATTACAGACTTTCAAGGTTCATGTTGTGTACATGAATATTTGATGTTTCCATCACCTTTCTGGCTTAAAAATGAATTTTCAGTTTTTATGGTCTCAAAAGTCGTTTCAGCCTGCGAACAGGCCAAAAGTGGATTTTGTTGTAAAATACACAGTTTACTTGATAATCCTCTATAACATCTCCCAGTATAGCAGACTTTCAAGCTTCATGTTATATTCATGAATACATGATGTTTCCATCACCTTTCTGGCTTAAAAATGAATTTTCAGTTTTTATGGTCTCAAAAGGCGTTTCACACTGCGAAGAGGCCAAAAGTGGATTTTGTTGTAAAATACACAATTTACTTGATATTCCTCTATAACGTCTCCCAGTATAGCACAATGTCAAGCTTCATGTTGTGTACATGAATATTTGATGTTTCCATCACCTTTCTGGCTTAAAAATGAATTTTCAGTTTTTATGGTCTCAAAAGGCGTTTCAGCATGCGAACAGGCCAAAAGTGGATTTTGTTGCAAAATACACAGTTTACTTGATATTCCTCTATAACATCTCCCAGAAGAGCGAACGTTCAAGGTTCATGTTATATTCATGAATAAATGATGTTTGAATCACCTTTCTGCCTTAAAAAATAATTTTCAGTTTTTATGGTCTCAAAATGCGTTTCAGCCTGCGAAGAGGCCAAAAGTGGATTTTGTTGTAAAATAGACAGTTTACTTGATATTCCTCTATAACGTCTCCCAGTATAGCACAATGTCAAGCTTCATGTTGTGTACATGAATATTTGATTTTTCCATCACCTTTCTGGCTTAAAAATGAATTTTCATTTTGTTATGGTCTCAAAACGCGTTTCAGCCTGCGAAGAGGCCAAAAGTGGATTTTCTTGTAAAATACACAGTTTACTTGATAGTCCTCTATAACGTCTCCCAGAATAGCATACTTTCAAGGTTCATGTTATGTACATGAATATATGATTTTTCCATTACTTTTCTGCCTAAAACAAGAATTTTCATTTTTTATGGTCTCAAAATGCGTTTCAGCATGCGAACAGGCCAAAAGTGGATTTTGTTGTAAAATAGACAGTTTACTTGATATTCCTATATAACGTCTCCCAGTATTACAGACTTTCAAGGTTCATATTGTGTACATGAATATTTGATGTTTCCATCACCTTTCTGGCTTAAAAATGAATTTTCAGTTTTTATGGTCTCAAAAGGCGTTTCAGCCTGCGAAGAGGCCAAAGGTGGATTTTGTTGTAAAATACACAGTTTACTTGATATTCCTCTATAACGTCTCCCAGTATAGTACAATGTCAAGCTTCATGTTGTGTACATGAATATTTGATGTTTCCATCACCTTTCTGGCTTAAAAATTAATTTTCAGTTTTTATGGTCTCAAAAGGCGTTTCAGCCTGCGAAGAGGCCAAAAGTGGATTTTGTTGTAAAATACACAGTTTACTTGATATTCCTCTATAACGTCTCCCAGTATTACAGACTTTCAAGGTTCATGTTGTGTACATGAATATTTGATGTTTCCATCACCTTTCTGGCTTAAAAATGAATTTTCAGTTTTTATGGTCTCAAAAGGCGTTTCAGCATGCGAACAGGCCAAAAGTGGATTTTGTTGCAAAATACACAGTTTACTTGATATTCCTCTATAACCTCTCCCAGAAGAGCAAACGTTCAAGGTTCATGTTATATTCATGAATACATGATGTTTGAATCACCTTTCTGCCTTAAAAAATAATTTTCAGTTTTTATGGTCTCAAAATGCGTTTCAGCCTGCGAAGAGGCCAAAAGTGGATTTTGTTGTAAAATACACAGTTTACTTGATATTCCTCTATAACGTCTCCCAGTATAGCAAACTTTCAAGGTTCATGTTATGTACATGAATATTTGATGTTTCCATCACCTTTCTGGCTTAAAAATGAATTTTCATTTTTTATGGTCTCAAAAGGCGTTTCAGCCTGCGAAGAGGCCAAAAGTGGATTTTGTTGTAAAATACACAGTTTACTTGATATTCCTCTATAAAGTCTCCCAGAATAGCATACTATTAAGTTTCATGTTATGTACATGAATATATGATGTTTCCATTACTTTTCTGCCTTTAATCTGAATTTTCATTTTTTATGGTCTCAAAAGGCGTTTCAGCCTGCGAAGAGGCCAAAAGTGGATTTTGTTGTAAAATACACAGTTTACTTGATATTCCTCTATAACGTCTCCCAGTATTACAGACTTTCAAGGTTCATGTTGTGTACATGAATATTTGATGTTTCCATCACCTTTCTGGCTTAAAAATGAATTTTCAGTTTTTATGGTCTCAAAAGGCGTTTCAGCATGCGAACAGGCCAAAAGTGTATTTTGTTGCAAAATACACAGTTTACTTGATATTCCTCTATAACATCTCCCAGAAGGGCGAACGTTCAAGGTTCATGTTATATTCATGAATACATGATGTTTGAATCACCTTTCTGCCTTAAAAAATAATTTTCAGTTTTTATGGTCTCAAAATGCGTTTCAGCCTGCGAAGAGGCCAAAAGTGGATTTTTTTGTAAAATACACAGTTTACTTGATATTCCTCTATAACGTCTCTCAGTATAGCAGAATTTCAAGCTTCATGTTATGTACATGAATATATGATGTTTCCATCACTTTTCTGCCTTAAAAAAGAATTTTCATTTTTTATGGTCTCAAAACGCGTTTCAGCCTACGAAGAGGCAAAAAGTGGATTTTGTTTTAAAATACACAGTTTACTTGATATTCCTCTATAACGTCTCCCAGAATAGCATACTTTCAAGGTTCATGTTATGTACATGAATATATGATGTTTCCATCACTTTTCTGCCTAAAACAAGAATCTTCATTTTTTATGGTCTCAAAATGCGTTTCAGCATACGAACAGGCCAAAAGTGGATTTTGTTCTAAAATAGACAGTTTACTTGATATTCCTCTATAACGTCTCCCAGAATAGCATAATTTCAAGGTTCATGTTATGTACATGAATATTTGATGTTTCCATCAGTTTTCTGCCTGAAAAAATAATTGTCATTTTTTATGGTCTCAAAAGGCGTTTCAACCTGCGAAGAGGCCAAAAGTGGATTTTGTTGTAAAATACACAGTTTACTTGATATTCCTCTATAACGTCTCCCAGAATAGCATACTTTCAAAGTTCATTTTATGTATATGAATATATGATGTTTCCATCACTTTTCTGCCTAAAACAAGAATTTTCATTTTTTATGGTCTCAAAATGCGTTTCAGCATGCGAAGAGGCCAAAAGTGGATTTTGTTGTAAAATAGACAGTTTACTTGATATTCCTCTATAACGTCTCCCAGAATAGCATACTTTCAAGGTTCATGTTATGTACATGAATATTTGATGTTTCCATCAGTTTTCTGCCTGAAAAAATAATTGTCATTTTTTATGGTCTCAAAAGGCGTTTCAGCCTGCGAAGAGGCCAAAAGTGGATTTTGTTGTAAAATACACTGTTTACTTGATATTCCTCTATAACGTCTCCCAGTATAGCATACTTTCAAGGTTCATGTTGTGTACATGAATATTTGATGTTTCCATCACTTTTCTGGCTTAAAAATGAATTTTTATTTTTTATGGTCTCAAAATGCGTTTCAGTATGCGAAGAGGCCAAAAGTGGATTTTGTTGTAAAATAGACAGTTTACTTGATTTTCCTCTATATATTTTCACAGAAGAGCTGACTTTCAAGTTTCATGTTATATTCATGAATACATGATGTTTGAATCACCTTTCTGCCTTAAAGCTGCATTTTCAGTATTCATGTTCTGAAAAGACGTTTTGGCTGGGAAGGTGCCAAAAGTGGATTTTGTTGAAAAATACACAGTTTACTTGATTTTCCTCAATGCATTGTTCCAGAGCAGCAGACTCTCAGGTTTCATGTTAATTTCATGAATATATGATTTTCATTATTTTTCTGTCTTAAAGCTGCATTTCTACGTTGTATGCTGTTAAAAGACGTTTCGGCTGGCAAGAGGCCAAAAGTGGATTTTGTTGAAAAATACACAGTTTACTTGATTTTCCTCTAAAGATTGTCCAGAGCAGAAGACTCTCAAGTTTCATGTTAATTTCATGAATACATGATGTTTTAATTGTTTTTCTGTCTTAAAGCTGCATTTTCAGTATTGATGGTCTGAAAAGACGTTTCGGCTGGCAAGAAAGAGTGGATTTTGTTGAAAAATACAAAGTTTACTTGATTTTCCTCAAAACATTGTCCCAGAACAGCAGACTCTCAAGTTTCAAGTTAATTTCATGAATACATGATGTTCCCATCAGTTTTCTGCCTTAAAGCTGCATTTCCACGTTTTATGCTCTTAAAAGACGTTTAGGTTGACAAGAGGCCAAAAGTGGATTTTGTTGAAAAATACACAGTTTACTTGATTTTCCTCAAAAAATAGTCCCAGTACAGCAGACTCTCATGTTTCAAGTTAATTTTATGAATACATGATGTTCTCATCATTTTTCTGCCTTAAAGCTACATTTTCAATATTCATGGTCTGAAAAGAATTTTCGGCTGGCAAGAGGCCAAAAGTGGATTTTGTTGAAAAATACACAGTTTACTTGATTTTCCTCAAAACCTTTTCCCAGAACAGCAGACTTTCAAGTGTCATGTTAATTTCATGAATACATGATGTTCTCATCATTTTTCTGCATTAAAGCTGCATTTCCACGTCGTATGCTCTTAAAAGACGTTTCGGCTGGCATGAGGCCAAAAGTGGATTTTGTTGAAAAATACACAATTTACTTGATTTTCCTCAAAAAATAGTCCCAGTACAGCAGACTCTCAAGTTTCAAGTTAATTTCATGAATACGTGACGTTTTCATTACTATTCTGCCTTAAAGCTGCATTTTTAGTATTCATGGTCTTAAAAGACGTTTCTGATGGCAAGAGGAGTGGTGATTTTGTTGAAAAATACACAATTTACTTTATTTTCCTCAAAAAATAGTCCCAGTACAGCAGACTCTCATGTTTCATGTTAACTTCATGAATACATGATGTTCTCATCATTTTTCTGCCTTAAAGCTGCATTTTCAGTATTCATGTTCTGAAAAGACGTTTTGGTTGGGAAGAAGCCAAAAGTGGATTTTGTTGAAAAATACACAGTTTACTTGATTTTCCTCAATGCAGTGATCCAGAGCAGCAGACTCTCAAGTTTCATGTTAATTTCATGAATACATGATGTTCTAATCATTTTTTCTGTCTTAAAGCTGCATTTCTACGTTGTATGCTGTTAAAAGACGTTTCGGCTGGCAAGAGGCCAAAAGTGGATTTTGTTGAAAAATACACAGTTTACTTGATTTTCCTCAAAACATTGTCCCATAATAGAAGACTCAAGTTTCAAGTTAATTTCATGAATACATGACGTTTTCATTAATATTCTGCCTTAAAGCAGCATTTCCACGTTGTATGCTGTTAAAAGACGTTTTGGTTGGGAAGAGTCCAAAAGTGGATTTTGTTGAAAAATACATAGTTTACTTGATTTTCCTCAATAAATTGTTCCTGAAAGACAGACTCTCAGGTTTCACGTTAATTTCATGAATATATGACAATTTTCATTACTATTCTGCCTTAAAGCTGCATTTCCACATTGTATGCTCTTAAAAGACGTTTCGGCTGGCAATAGGCCAAAATTGGATTTTGTTGAAAAATACACAGTTTACTTGATTTTCCTCAAAAAATAGTCCCAGTAGAGCAGACTCTCATGTTTCAAGTTAATTTTATGAATACATGATGTTCTCATCATTTTTCTGCCTTAAAGCTGCATTTTCAATATTCATGGTCTGAAAAGAATTTTCGGCTGGCAAGAGGCCAAAAGTGGATTTTGTTGAAAAATACACAGTTTACTTGATTTTCCTCAAAACATTGTCCCAGAACAGCAGACTCTCAAGTTTCAAGTCAATTTCATGAACACATGACGTTTTCATTACTATTCTGCCTCAAAGCTGCATTTTCAGTATTCATGGTCTGAAAAGACGTTTCGGCTGGCAAGAGGCTAAGAGTGGATTTTGTTGAAAAATACACAGTTTACTTGATTTTCCTCAAAACATTGTCCCAGAACAGCAGACTCTCAAGTTTCAAGTTAATTTCATGAATACATGATGTTCCCATCAGTTTTCTGCCTTAAAGCTGCATTTCCACGTCGTATGCTCTTAAAAGACGTTTCGGCTGGCATGAGGCCAAAAGTGGATTTTGTTGAAAAATACACAATTTACTTGATTTTCCTCAAAAAATAGTCCCAGTAGAGCAGACTCTCATGTTTCAAGTTAATTTTATGAATACATGATGTTCTCATCATTTTTCTGCCTTAAAGCTGCATTTTCAATATTCATGGTCTGAAAAGAATTTTCGGCTGGCAAGAGGCCAAAAGTGGATTTTGTTGAAAAATACACAGTTTACTTGATTTTCCTCAAAACCTTTTCCCAGAACAGCAGACTTTCAAGTGTCATGTTAATTTCATGAATACATGATGTTCTCATCACTTTTCTGCCTTAAAGCTGCATTTCCACGTTGTATGCTCTTAAAAGACGTTTCGGCTGGGAAGATGCCAAAAGTGAATTTTGTTGAAAAATACACAATTTACTTGATTTTCCTCAAAACATTGTCCCAGAACAGCAGACTCTCAAGTTTCATATTATTTTCATGAATACATGATGGTCTCATCATTTTTCTGCATTAAAGCTGCATTTCCACGTCGTATGCTCTTAAAAGACGTTTCGGCTGGCATGAGGCCAAAAGTGGATTTTGTTGAAAAATACACAATTTACTTGATTTTCCTCAAAACATTGTCCCAGTACAGCAGACTCTCAAGTTTCAAGTTAATTTCATGAATACGTGACGTTTTCATTACTATTCTGCCTTAAAGCTGCATTTTTAGTATTCATGGTCTGAAAAGACGTTTCTGATGGCAAGAGGCCAATAGTGGATTTTGTTGAAAAATACACAATTTACTTTATTTTCCTCAAAAAATAGTCCCAGTACAGCAGACTCTCATGTTTCAAGTTAATTTTATGAATACATGATGTTCTCATCATTTTTCTGCCTTAAAGCTACATTTTCAATATTCATGGTCTGAAAAGAATTTTCGGCTGGCAAGAGGCCAAAAGTGGATTTTGTTGAAAAATACACAGTTTACTTGATTTTCCTCAAAACCTTTTCCCAGAACAGCAGACTTTCAAGTGTCATGTTAATTTCATGAATACATGATGTTCTCATCATTTTTCTGCATTAAAGCTGCATTTCCACGTCGTATGCTCTTAAAAGACGTTTCGGCTGGCATGAGGCCAAAAGTGGATTTTGTTGAAAAATACACAATTTACTTGATTTTCCTCAAAAAATAGTCCCAGTACAGCAGACTCTCAAGTTTCAAGTTAATTTCATGAATACGTGACGTTTTCATGACAATTCTGCCTTAAAGCTGCATTTTTAGTATTCATGGTCTGAAAAGACGTTTCTGATGGCAAGAGGCCAATAGTGGATTTTGTTGAAAAATACACAATTTACTTGATTTTCCTCAAAAAATAGTCCCAGTACAGCAGACTCTCATGTTTCATGTTACCTTCATGAATACATGATGTTCTCATCATTTTTCTGCCTTAAAGCTGCATCTTCAGTATTCATGTTCTGAAAAGACGTTTTGGCTGGGAAGAGGCCAAAAGTGGATTTTGTTGAAAAATACACAATTTACTTGATTTTCCTCAAAAAATAGTCCCAGTACAAAAGACTCTCATGTTTCATGTTAACTTCATGAATACATGATGTTCTCATCATTTTTCTGCCTTAAAGCTGCATTTTCAGTATTCATGTTCTGAAAAGACGTTTCGGCTGGGAAGAGGCCAAAAGTGGATTTTGTTGAAAAATACACAATTTACTTGATTTTCCTCAAAAAATAGTCCCAGTACAGCAGACTCTCATGTTTCATGTTAACTTCATGAATACATGATGTTCTCATCATTTTTCTGCCTTAAAGCTGCATTTTCAGTATTCATGTTCTGAAAAGACGTTTCGGCTGGCATGAGGCCAAAAGTGGATTTTGTTGAAAAATACACAGTTTACTTGATTTTCCTCAAAACATTGTCCCAGAACAGCAGACTTTCAAGTTTCAAGTTAATTTCATGAATACATGACGTTTTCATTACTATTCTGCCTTAAAGCAGCATTTCCACGTTGAATGCTGTTAAAAGACGTTTCGGCTGGCAAGAGGCCGAAAGTGGATTTTGTTGAAAAATACACAGTTTACTTGATTTTCCTCAAAACATTGTCCCAGAACAGCAGACTTTCAAGTTTCAAATTAATTTCATGAGTACATGACGTTTTCATTACTATTCTGCCTTAAAGCAGCATTTCCACGTTGAATGCTGTTAAAAGACGTTTCGGCTGGCAAGAGGCCAAAAGTGGATTTTGTTGAAAAATACACAGTTTACTTGATTTTCCTCAAAACATTGTCCCAGAACAGCAGACTCTCAAGTTTCAAGTTAATTTCATGAATACATGCCGTTTTCATTACTATTCTGACTTAAAGCTGCATTTTCAGTATTCATGGTCTGAAAAGACGTTTCGGATGGCAAGAGGTCAAGAGTGGAATTTGTTGAAAAATACACAGTTTACTTGATTTTCCTCAAAACATTGTCCCAGAACAGTAGACTCTCAATTTTCATGTTATTTTCATGAATACATGATGTTCTCATCACTATTCTGCCTCAAAGCTGCATTTCTACGTTGTATGCTGTTAAAAGACGTTTCGGCTGGCAAGAGGCCAAAAGTGGATTTTGTTGAAAAATACACAGTTTACTTGATTTTCCTCAAAACATTGTCCCATAATAGAAGACTCTCAAGTTTCAAGTTAATTTCATGAATACATGACGTTTTCATTACTATTCTGCCTTAAAGCTGCATTTCCAGTATGTATGCTCTCAAAAGACGTTTCGGCTGGCAAGGTGCCAAAAGTGGATTTTGTTGAAAAATACACAGTTTACTTGATTTTCCTCAAAACATTGTCCCAGAACAGCAGACTCTCAAGTTTCAAGTTAATTTCATGAATACATGCCGTTTTCATTACTATTCTGACTTAAAGCTGCATTTTCAGTATTCATGGTCTGAAAAGACGTTTCTGATGGCAAGAGGCCAAGAGTGGAATTTGTTGAAAAATACACAGTTTACTTGATTTTCCTCAAAACATTGTCCCAGAACAGCAGACTTTCAAGTTTCAAGTTAATTTCGATAATACATGATGTTCTCATCACTTTTCTGCCTTAAAGCTGCATTTCCACGTTGTATGCTTTTAAAAGACTTTTCTGCTGGCAAGAGGCCAATAGTGGATTTTGTTGAAAAATACACCGAGTTACTTGATTTTCCTCAAAACATTGTCCCAGAACAGCAGACTCTCAAGTTTCATGTTAATTTCATGAATACATGCCGTTTACAATAATTTTCTGCCTTAAAGCTGCATTTTCAGTTGTCATGGTCTGAAAAGACTTTTCGGCTGGCATGAGGCCAAAAGTGGATTTTGTTGAAAAATACACAATTTACTTGATTTTCCTCAAAAAATAGTCCCAGTACAGCAGACTCTCATGTTTCATGTTAACTTCATGAATACATGATGTTCTCATCATTTTTCTGACTTAAAGCTGCATTTTCAGTCTTCATGTTCTGAAAAGACGTTTCGGCTGGGAAGAGGCCAAAAGTGGATTTTTTTGAAAAATACACAGTTTACTTGATTTTCCTCAAAACATTGTCCCAGAACAGCAGACTTTCAAGTTTCAAGTTAATTTCATGAATACATGATGTTCTCATCACTTTTCTGCCCTAAAGCTGCATTTCCACGTTGTATGCTCTTAAAAGACGTTTCGGCTGGCATGAAGCCAAAAGTGGATTTTGTTGAAAAATACACAGTTTCCTTAATTTTCCTCAAAACATTGTCTCAGAACAGCAGACTCTCAAGTTTCATGTTAATTTCATGAATACATGACGTTTACAATCATTTTCTGCCTTAAAGCTGCATTTCCACTTTGTATGCTGTTAAAAGAAGTTTCGGCTGGCAAGAGGCCAAAAGTGGATTTTTTTGAAAAATACACAGTTTACTTGATTTTCCTCAAAAAATAGTCCCAGTACAGCAGACTTTCAAGTTTCAAGTTAATTTCATTAATACATGATGTTCTCATCACTTTTCTGCCTTAAAGCTGCATTTCCACGTTGTATGCTGTTAAAAGACGTTTCGGCTGGCAAGAGGCCAAAAGTGGATTTTGTTGAAAAATAAACAGTTTACTTCGTTTTCCTCAAAATGTTGTCCCAGAACAGCAGACTCTCAAGTTTCAAGTTAATTTCATGAATACATGCCGTTTTCATTACTATTCTGACTTAAAGCTGCATTTTCAGTAGTCATGGTCTGAAAAGACGTTTCGGCTGGCAAGAGGCCAAAAGTGGATTTTGTTGAAAAATACACAGTTTACTTGATTTTCCTCAAAACATTGTCCCAGAACAGCAGACTCTCAAGTTTCAAGTTAATTTCATGAATACATGATGTTCTCATCAGTTTTCTGCATTAAAGCTGCATTTCCACATCGTATGCTCTTAAAAGACGTTTCGGCTGGCAAGAGGCCAAAAGTGGATTTTGTTGAAAAATACACAGTTTACTTGATTTTCCTCAAAACATTTCCCCAGAACAGCAGACTTTCAAGTGTCATGTTAATTTCATGAATACATGATGTTCTCATCACTTTACTGCCTTAAAGCTGCATTTCCACTTTGTATGCTCTTATAAGACGTTTCGACTGGCATGAGGCCAAAAGTGGATTTTGTTGAAAAATACACAGTATACTTAATTTTCCTCAAAACATTGTCCCAGAACAGCAGACTCTCAAATTTCATGTTAATTTCATGAATACATGACGTTTTCATTACTATTCTGACTCAAAGCTGCATTTTCAGTATTCATGGTCTGAAAAGACGTTTCGGCTGGCAAGAGGCCAAAAGTGGAATTGACACAGAACAGCAGACTTTCAAGTTACATGTTAATTTCATGAATACATGATGATTTCAACACTTTTCTTCCTTAAAACGGCATTTCCACGTTATATGCTCTTAACAGACATTTCGGCTGGGAAGAGGCCAAAAGTGTATTTTGTTGAAAAACTAAACAGTTTACTTGATTTTACTCAAACAATTGTCCCAGAACCGCAGACTTTCAAGTTTCATGTTAATTTCCTGAATACATGATGTTTTCATCAGTTTTCTGCATTAAAGCTGCATTTCCACGTTGTATGCTCTTAAAAGACGTTTCGGCTGGCAAGAGGCCAAGAGTGGATTTTGTTGAAAAATACACAGTTTACTTGATTTTCCTCAATACATTGACACAGAACAGCAGACTTTCAAGTTTCATGTTAATTTCATGAATACATGATGATTTCAACACTTTTCTTCCTTAAAACGGCATTTCCACGTTGTATGCTCTTAACAGACGTTTCGGCTGGGCATAGACGCCAAAAGTTTATTTGGTTGAAAAATACACAGTTTACTTGATATTCCTCTATAAAGTGAACCAGAACAGCTAACTTTCAAGTTTCATGAATTTTTCATGTTTCATGAATATATGATGGAATATTCATGTTCATTTTATATTCATGAAAACATGATGTTTCCATTTCTTTTCTACCATTCAGCTGCATTTTCAGTTTTTATGGTCTCAAAAGGCGTTTCAGCCTGCGAACAGGCCAAAAGTGGATTTTGTTGAAAAATACAAAGTTTACTTGATATTCCTCTATACATTGTCCCAGAACAGCTGACTTTCCAGTTTCATGTTATATTCATGAATATATGATGTTTCCATCACTTTTCTGCCATGCAGCTGCATTTTTAGTTTTTATCCTCTCAAAAGGTGTTTCAGGCTGGGAACATCTTATCTACGGTAAACGTATTGCCTCACTTCCGATTGCCAGCGTGTCACCTGTTGTCCTATAGTGTACTTTCACAGTTCCAGCTAAATCAAGTTAATTGTGTGATATTGTTTGATATTCTTCAGTACAAGCGGTTAATTACCTGCTGTACATCTTAACCCTCGTAATGTCCTCCCGATTGCCATACATCTTTTGTCCTCTAGGGTCTAAAATAACCCCACCTGGTTTGACTGTTTTTTAAAGCATATAGTTGTCAATCAATTCTGTTTTACACCTTTAGTCTTACTTCAGTCCACACATTTTCCCCTTTGTTTTGGAATTCAGGGACAATAGGCCTAAAAGTATACCCTGTTTTTCAGTGACAATTAAATGAAACAATGAAAGCAGGGTATTATTTTGACTTTATATTATTTTGACTAGTTGACCTGTCACAGAGTGGTATATGTCAAAGTTTAGTGAGGATGCTGTTTTTGAATCATTTACATTTTTCTCATGGCAGCACATAATCACACCTTTTGTCCTCTGGGGTCAAAATTGACCCCGTCTGGTTTGACTGTCATTTAAAGAATACAAAGTGGATACTTCACCCAATTCTGTGTTACACCTTTAATACCAACTTCATTCAAACACAATAACACCATTTATTTATTCCATTTGAAATTTAAGGCCAATAAGACCTCATTTACATGAACCTTTACCTTGTTTTGGAGTAAAAATAAATAAAATCATCAATTATTCTGACTATAGTTAACAATCCGAGTCCCATGAGATCATCACAGACTTGTAAATGTCAAAGTTAAGATAGGATGCTGTTTTTAAAGCGCTTCAATTTTTTTAATGGCAACACCTGTTGTCCTCCCGTGTCAAAAATGACCCCGTCTGGTTTGACTGTTTATAAAGCATTCAGTAGAAATTATCACCCAGCTCTCTGTTTCAACTTTTTAGTCAACTTTAGTCCAACTCATTTCCTGACATATAGAACATGTCAACATTCATTTCCAAAATATTTCACTTTTCAAAACTAACTTTTCAGAATAAAAACAGTCTGAATGTGCCCTCAGTTGCATGTGAGGCAGGTAGTAATGGCGTGATCTTTACAGATGTATGCATTGCATTTTTGGCACATTTTCGATGTTTTGAGATCACTTTGGCGAGGGCAGAATTTGTACCTACTCCTTTTGGGTGATGGGCCAGGAGGGGCGGCTAGGTGAGGGGCGGCTGGGCGAGGGGCAGTGGCTGCAGAGGTAGAGCTGGAGCAGAACTCTTTTTCTCATATCCTTCCTCATCATCATGTTCATCATTTTCCTTCACTTCATACCCTTCTTCCATTTCTTCAGCGGGCGATGTGGGGGCTTCTTCAGAGGAAGCAGTAGCATGTGGTCTGTATGTTGGATCTATCACCTCATCAATATTCTCCTTCTCTTCTGATCCTGAATCCTCCTCATCAGTTGATTCTTCCTCCTCCTCATGTTCAGCATTGTCCTCCTGCTCATTCTTTTCCCCAACATAGTTTAAAATGAGCTCACAAGCCTCCTGTGCAGTATAGCGCTTCTGCCTCCACATTGTGCTGCCTGTCTCTTTAAAATGTGAAATGCAATGCTCCAACACCTGTGAGAAAAGACCTGTTTGTTTTTTGTTGTTGTTGTCATGACCATTGCTTGACCCCAGACATCAAACATCCAAGATCAAATATGTTTTGGAAAGCAGTATGTGGTGACAATTTGCCCCATTGCACCACTTTGTGCTGCAGGGTCTTTTTGACCCCAGAGGACAACAGAAGTTATTAAATTCAATAAATCACCCATAAATCAATCAAATGACTTAAAATTTATTTTAATCATGAAGAGCATAGTATCCAACAACCCCCATTATTTTCAGACCATTTGATGAATAAAAAACATATTCTGATGGCAAAATATTTAATTTGTCGTCAGAATGACCCCAGACAACATGAGGGTTAAACCCTAGTATCTCCCTCCTTCTTGTAGCGGCTTCGCGCTTAATCCTGCAGTTTTATTTGCACTTTGTTTGGTTTTTGCTAACGTTAGCCACTGTACTTAAGCTTAGCAGCTTCGTGATGACTGCCTTCTCTTCCTCTCCCTCTCCTTCTCCCCCTTGCTCAGTGTGTCACCTGCTTAGCCATTCTAAGCCTCCTTTAATGATAATGATACATGTAATACGTGTAGTTTGTTTGCGAGGGTGGAGGAGAGGATCAGTGAGTTAGAGGTACGGCGCCGCACCATGGAAGCTCAGTCGTTAGCTACAGTAGATGACTACATGATGTTTTCATCACTTTTCTGCCTTAAAGCTGCATTTTCAGTATTTATGGTCTGAAAAGACGTTTCGGCTGGGTCGAGGTCAAAAGTGGATTTTTAAAAAAATACACAGTTGACTTGATTTTCATCAATACATTGATCCAGAACAGCAGACTTTCAAGTTTTATGTTAATTTCATGAATACATGACGTTTTCATTACTTTTCTTCCTGAAAGCTGCATTTCCTCGTATACACTTAAAAAACATTTCGGCTGGGAAGAGGCCAAAGGTGGAATTTGTTGAAAAATACACAGTTCACTTGATTTTCCTCAAAAAATTGTACCAGAACAGCAAACTTTCAAATTTAATGTTAATTTCATGAATATATTTTCTTTTCATCACTTTTCTGCCTCAAAGCTGCATTTTCAGTATTTATGGTCTGAAAGGACATTTCGGCTGTGTCGAGGCCAAAAGTGGATTTTGTTGAAAAATACACAGTTTACTTGATTTTACTCAATACATTGATCCAGAGCAGCAGACTCTCAAGTTTCATGTTAATTTCATGAATACATGATGTTCTCATCACTTTTCTGCCTAAAGTCGCATTTCCACATTGTATGCTCTCAAAAGACGTTTCGGCTGGGAAGTGGTCAAAAGTGGATTTTGTTGAAAAATACACAGTTTACTCTATTTTCCTCAATACATTGATCCAGAGCAGCAGACTCTCAAGTTTCATGTTAATTTCATGAATACATGATGTTCTCATCACTTTTCTGCCTTAAAGCTGTTTTTTCAGTATTTACGGTCTGAAAAGACATTTCGGCTGAATAGAGGCCAAAAGTGGATTTTGTTGAAAAATACACAGTTTACTTGATTTTCCTCAATACATTGATTGAGAA